>OX369308.1:6588284-7109044 GCA_947284805.1 Coleophora flavipennella
ACCGGTCGTCGTGAAAATCCTTGGGGGAGGTATTTGTCCAGCAGTGGACGATTTTTGGCTGATATGATGAAAGTTTGTATGTAATTATGTTGCAAGTAATTATCTTCGGAACAACTCATCCCTTAAAAAAATTACCTTCAGGATGAAATAGGCTAAAAAAACATCGCAAACTGCCAGCACCCATCACACCATCGATATCCACGCACCCTCCGATATCCACGCGGTCAAAGCCGCGGGTAACTGTTAGTCTCTTATAATAACGTATTCTGTGAAAGTTTCAGCCGTATCACGGTGAAAAGTTTTTTTTATTATTATTCACCATTGGTAAGCCGATGGCATCATCTCACCTGATGGTAAGTGACGATGATGCCGAAGATGAAAGCGGGGTTACAAGATTCCCCAACGCAATAGAGAACTGGCTATCTTATCTTAAAGCCAGACCACTTCAATGTTGTTAACACTGATGTTTGGCGGCAAGACTTAGATAAGATGGTGGTAGCTAGCCAGGTGGGCTTAAAAAACGCCCTACCACCAACCAAACCGAGTCTTACAAGTTAACCGCACGGGAATCGAACCCGCAACCTCCTGGTGTGAAGCGAATCATTACGCCACTTTTAAAACGTGAACTTAAGGGTTAACTGGAGGGACGAAATCCCATACAAACGTACTTTCGTTTTAATTTCGAAACCATAAAACTCATCGTATTCAAATTTTTTACAAGCATTAAGATGATAAATATCTAGATCTGTAATTAGTTTTGGTTCGAAAATAATAAACAAAAAAAAAGTTACTAATATTACTCGATTTCGTCGATAAAAAGGGCAAATTTTTTAAGTTGCTATAACTTTTTTTTTGTTTATTATTTTCGAACCAAAACTAATTACAGATCTAGATATTTATCATCTTAATGCTTGTAAAAAATTTGAATACGATGAGTTTTATGGTTTCGAAATTAAAACGAAAGTACGTTTGTATGGGATTTCGTCCCTCCAGTACCCCCTTAAAAGAGAACTTGTAAATGTTGGACACACAGACGGACGAACAAACAGTCATAAATACAAAGGGATGGACAGCGTAGGCTTAATGATAGGGTCCCATAGCCTTAAAATTAGGGGTGCCTCTACATTTAAATGTAGAATGTGTTTTTTAGGGTTCCGTACATATAACGAAAAAAGGGACCCTTCTAATTTCTTAATGCATGTTCCATTATTAAAGTATCTTTGAATATGTTTTTATATATATAAGACTTTTAAAGTATGTAAGTTTGTAAGTAGGTTTTACGTATAAGAAGCGTCGGTGGCTCAACCGGTAACGACTCGGTCCATCTAACCAGAGGTACCGGGTTCAAATCTGGACGGCCAATGTACCAATGAGTTTTTCAAAAACTTACGTACATATACTTACCGATTGCTTTAACGGTGAAGGAAAACATCGTGAGGAAACCTGCACACGCCTGCGAAGAAACTCGAAAGTTGTGAGTGAAGTCGACCAACCCGCACTGGGCCCGCGTGGTCGACTAAGGCCTAATCGCCCTGATTCAGGGTAGGCTCGAGCCCCTCGGTGGGGACGTATATGAGCTGATATAATAATAATAATAATAATATAAGTCTTGCCGCTAAACATCAGTGTTAACAACATTGATGTGTTCCGGTTTGAAGATAAGAAAGCCAGTTCTCCATTGCGTTTGGGAATCGTGGTAAGCCCGCTTCCATCTTCGGCATCATCGTCACTTACCATCAGGTGAGATGATGCCAAGGACTTATCAATTGTGAATAAAAAAAATTAAAGTCCTTCCGTTCCCACAGGAAAATCATTTTTTTAAAGTCCACAATAAGTAGACCCCTATTTACCTAAAGCAAAGGTCTTGCTCTGTTGGTATTTAAGTCTTGGTGCGGAACCCTGTTTGTGTCACTCCGAAACGCACTTGGCCGGTATATTTGCCTTTGATCTCCCCTGCAATGTGCGCAACAACTGCACGAAGCTTCAATGCAATCGGATGAACGACATAGCAGCCCACAAAATACGAACAAACAAACAAACATTGATTTTTGTATGTTATTCAATATTATCATCATCATCATCATCATGTCAGCTCATATAAGTCCCCACCGAGGGGCTTGAGCCTACCCTGAATTAGGGCGAATATCTTATATTAATAATAATCAATATTATATTATATATTAATTAATTTATTTTTAGAATACAAGTATGTGACGAAAACGTGTAACG
This sequence comes from Coleophora flavipennella, assembly GCA_947284805.1. NCBI lineage: Eukaryota > Metazoa > Arthropoda > Insecta > Lepidoptera > Coleophoridae > Coleophora > Coleophora flavipennella. Next base: position 6,590,514 of record OX369308.1, read on the forward strand.
CGGAACGTCTGTTTTTATTGGACCTTCTTTTCATTCCATTTATTTCTTTTCCGCGCATGCGTTGACACATGTGACTTTTCATTCAAAAACAAAAAAATCGATCATTATCATCATCAGCTCATATTATAATAAAGTTAATAAATTCATACCTTGATACCTTTTAGACCCATTGTGGGTTAGATATTTTTTTTCTTGTGATTTGTAATTAAAATTTATGTGTTAAGATGTTTTCTAATCAAGCGACTTCCAAAAAGGAGGAGGTTCTCAATTCGTCTGTACGTTTTTTTTTTATGTATGTCACCTCATAAATTTGGACTGGGTGAACCAATTTTTATGACTCTTTTTTTTATTTGAAAGCTAGTGCTTTCCGTGTGGTCCCATATAAATTTTATAAAAATCGGTGTAGTACTTTATTAGAAAATTAACAAAAACCAAAAATAATAATGCAAAAATGTACTAAGTTGTTGCGATGGAAGTCGGTTTTTTAACGTGTTTAGCGTTTTCAATTATTTTTATGTTCTTTTTAGGTCTTTTACTTCTAATTGAATCCTGCTGGCAGCACGAACACGCATCTTTTAACCAACATCCTTAACATATTGAACACATTTAATTTAGGCATAACCCATTACATATTGTCGCCTTCAAATCAATCATCGAAGATTGAAGTCAATGGTCTGTGACCTTAATTTATACCATGAAGAATATCGTAGCCTCGATTCCGGCATGTGCTCGTTCCTAGTATAGGGTACAATTAAACTGGTGTAGGACCCGTATCATTATATCAGCTCACCGAGAGTCTCGAGCTTACCCTGAATAAGGGCGACCCGTTAACCTACTTATTTACTAAATATGTATTTTTGAGAAACCCATAGATGATTATAAAAGGTTTCGTCATCATCATCATACCAGCCGAAAGTCGTTCACTGCTGGACAAAGGCCTCTCCCCCAAGGATTTCCACGACGACCGGTCCTGCGCTGCCCGCATCCAGCGGCTTCCCACGTCCTTCACCCGGGCTTCGGTCCACCGTGTGGGAGGCCTGCCTACGTCTTCGGGTGCGCGGTCGCCATTCGATAACTTTATTGCTCCAATGGTGCCCCGCCTACTGCTACTTAAGTCTAGCGATTCTGTGAGCTATGTCGGTTACTTTGGTTCTCCTACGGATCTCATTTCTGATTCGATCCCGTAGGGATGCTACTCCGAGCATAGCTCGCTCCAAAAATTGAACTCTGAATAAAGAAAATGATCAGTCAGTTTTTGGAGTTTACTCCTTGTAAATTGATTTTCGTACATAGCACGCGATACGAAAAATACGTGAAGAAAATCGAGTGTTAATAAAAAGTGACACAGAAAGTTGTCACGTTTTATGAAAACGAGTTTCTCCAGGGTAAAGATTCCATAGTCATATCGCCTATTTTTTAGTGAAGCCGGAGGCCGACGGGCGTCTTGCGACAGGATGAACAAGGCTGCTTTGACATGACGTCAAAGAAGAAGAGAGAGTGTGAATCTGCGTCTAATAAGTTTCGGTCAGGTTTGACTGTTTATACTGAAGGTTCCACCCCTGGTGGCGGATCTGACTGTTACGATGATTAGGTTTACTCCTACTTCCCCCTCGGAATCCGAAGGTCACCCAGGGAGCAGGGAGCCTCGCAACAGTATAATCAATCAAACCTGACCGAACCTAATATCGGTCGCTTTGCTCGCTCAACAATACTGATTGACGTGTCGTAATTACCAGAGTATGAAGGTCCCGTTGGTCACCCTACGGGTACAGAACCCTAAAAAGACTCTTCTGTTCTGTTTTGTTCTCCTAATAAACATTCAAGAACATTATAGTAACAGATAGCCGCAGCCGTGTGCATTTGTGCATACTGTCGCGAGGCTCCGCGTAGGACGAACCGTCAGAGACGGCAAATCTCATATTGAAAAAAAAAAAGGCCAGTTCCGAAGTACAAAAAAAACGTATATTTTTAAAATCAAAATTAAATTTTCAGTTGGTAATACAACATTTGTATAGAAAATCTATGTTTTTTTTTCAAATCCAACTGCACACCTTAAGTTGGTCGACTATTACTCGTAAACTAAGAAAGCCTATTACGGAGCCTATTATATGTCCTAATATTTACATTTTTTTCAGATGTCCTGAAATAGAGGTTTAGTTTGTAGGGCGGGACGACGCCGACACTTGACTCGATCAAAAATTATCATTTTTTTTTATCCACAATTGATAAGCCCTTGGCATCATCTCACCTGATGGTAAGCAACGATGATGCCGAAGATGGAAGCGGGATTATCAAGATTCCCCAACGCAATACGAAGAAAAAGCTTAATGATTAGCAAACCGATCCCAGAATCAAAAAATGGTTTTAGCAACCCCTAAGTTGTTTCAAAAGGAATATTCAACGTTTTATTATTATCAAAAAAAATATTATCATTATCATTATCATTGGGTTGGGCAACTTCAGCAAAAAAATAATCACCCCCTATTTAAATGTAGGGTAGGTGTACCATGTTTTTTTTCATTATTTATTTGTTTAGGCGTGATTAATATGTATAACCATGCCAAATTACAGCTTTCTAGTATTAATAGTCTGTGAGCTAAGCCAAAGAATAAAGACTATTTACTACGTAAAAGAAGGTTAACTCCGCAAAATCATTTGAATGAATGGCGACTCTTGCCACGACACTATAAAGTGCAAATTCAGGTCGCACAGTGCTAATTACCTACAGTTATATTCACCCACAAGTTGTCTCTCTTTCTATCGCGTAACTCTTATCTCTTCTGACTACTGAATTTGCATCTTGCAAGGGTCCGCGCGGTTTGGCGCGGCTTAGAACCCGGCGTAGGTACATTTTTAACATTTTCATACCTACAGCGCAGAGTGCGACAGGCCTGACTAAGCCACGGACGGATGGACACGCGAACAGACAGACATGACGCAATTATAAGAGATATTTTGCAGGTAAGTAAACCATTCAACTTTTAGATTTTCAGGTATTTCATCGTCCCAATCTAAACCGGCTTACCATAGTTAGTACACCAAATGTACAAGAGTTATAGTTTTTATATAAAATAAAACCGGTCAAGTGCGAGTTGAACTCGCGTAAAGAGGGTCAAATACAAAATACAAAATAAAAGCAATATATATATAGTTATATTGAGTTTGTCAAAGTCAAATACAAAATATTACATTTGAAATTCTCACAGTAAGATGCGGCTTATTTTTTTTTATTATTAAAAATTTGAGTGTGTTTGGCTGCACCTCACCTAACGGTAAGTGCCGATGCAGCCCAGGATGTAACAGGCAAGCTCAAAAAGTGCTCATTCACTCACGCCTTGATGATTCCTAAATTTTACGAATCGGGGAATACAGACGCCGTTTTGTTTTGGCCGTTCGCATGATGAAGGAAGAAGCTAAACGCTTCGTGTGTACTTGTAGAGGTGGAAAATTGACGACAAAGGGGTGGAACCTCCCTCCGCAACTCCGTCGTCCGATAATGAAATGGAGAGGGGGAATGAATTCGTGAAGCTCAGGACACACTCTCTGAAATGAATCCTGTAAAACACCGATAGAGACGCGAATTTGTGGAAATGCTCGAGGCTTTGGAGCCTGTTTGATACAAGTTCCTCGTCGCCAATGAGTCTCCTAGCGCGTCGGTCGATAGAATCCAAGGCATATAGCTGGTAACGAGCCGATCCGTCCCACAAGTGAGAGCAGTGTACTCCATACAGTTAACTACTACTAGCGCAATCTAGTGGTGTTCTAGTGAACTTCTTTTTATTAAATATTTTTTTTGTGCGTTTGGCTGCATCTCACCTGATGGTAACGAGTCCTTTCATTTGATATATAACACAAAAAGGTTTCCAAAGGTTTTTTTTAAATTTCTTATTTGTCCCCCGAAAATAACCCTTATTTAAAAAAATATTTATTTACTTTGCACATCTGTATTAGGGTCATAGGATTACACCATTTTTCCAAATTTCACCTGATTTGGTCCAGTAGATTCGGAGAAAATTGGCTTGGACAGACAGACAGACACACGAGTGATCCTTTAAGGTTTCGTTTTTTTTTTGTACGGAACCTAAAAAGAGATAAAAAAAGAGTAAAACATATAAAAAATAATAAAAAAACAACAAATAAAACTAACGGCATGTATCGGTGTTGTACGATGTCACGGTCTTCCTTTTCAGTCATGAATAGTATAAACTTAATTTACTTATATTAATGATATATAACTAAAATCAATATAGGTAATTCAACTCAAAATAGCTGCCTTATGACGTAGCAAGATTTTGGTAAAAAAAAGTCTTAAAAGTATACCTTCTTAATATTGGCACCTACCTATTTAAACTCAAAAATAGCTGTCATAAAACGTGGCAAAATTTTGGTAAAAAGTAAGCTTTTAAAGGATAGGTACATATACTTATTATAAACATCATCATCATAATCATATCAGACGAAAAACGTCCACTGCTGGACAAAGGCCTTCCCCAAAAATATTCACGACGACCGGTCCTGCAGTGCCCGCATTCATCGGCTTTCCGCAATCTTCACCTTTATTAAGTAACTAAATTAAAAACAACAGACAGAAATAAACGACTTGGTAAAATTATAGTATGACGTCGTCTATGTGACGACAGGGGGTTTGTAGCTCGGTAGATTAATACCGTAAAATAGAACCACTTAAGTACGTATCAAATATAGCTGAAGAGTTTTATTTATTTAATACGTAAAATCGATATAGGCTCTGTCAGCTGACTTATCATTGGTTCTTTAAACGAAACTATTTGAAATACTTTCTTGCCATAAAAATATCTAACTAGAGATCTCTGTCCTGGCGCGCGGTCTTCAAATATCACACACTTGATAATGGACCTCTGTCCTGGCTAGCGGTCCACCATATAATGAATCTCAACTGTTTTGGAAAGCTTTTGAACGACTTACTAATTCGAATTTGAACTTAGATTTTTAATACGATTTGCGCTGGCAAGTAAGTACAAAAAGAGTTGCGAGTGCGGAAACGTAGAGATATACGATCTCTACAATAGTTAAAAGTGATATAACTACCTTAGGTAACTAAAATAAAATAGCTGACATAAAAGGATATACCTACCTTAAGTAACTAAAATAAAATAGCTGACATAAAATACGTAGCAAAATTCGAGTTGTGTTTTTGAAGATAGGAAAAACCTGATTCTCGTCCAAAATAAGAATCAATAATCTACCGCGCAATTCCATATTAGCCGCATCAATCATCCTAGCTTTGTCATAACCAGATATTAAACAGGGTGTAACGAAATTGGTATAGAAACAAGAAAAGAAGCTTCTACTGATCATACTGAACAATTTTCACCAAGACACTCAGAGACAATTCTCAAAAATAAATTTGATGCTCCATACAACAATGAACAAAATTGGTCGATTAACTGATCAATTTTAATGAAGAATGCCCCCTTGCAGGGAGCAAATTCAGTAGTCAGAAGAGATAAGAGTTACGCGATAGAAAGAGATGCAACCTGTAGGTGAATATAACTGTAGGTAATTAGCGCTATGCAACCTGAATTTGCACTTTATTGTGTCGTAGCAAGAGTCGCTATTCATTCAAATGATTTTTCGGAGTTAACCTTCTTTTACATAGTAAATAGTCTTTATTCTTTGCTTTAGGAAAAGTTGTTCAGTCCAGTGAATGGCTTCTACTATTTAGTTACACCCTGTTTAATTATTTTATTTATAGGTAAAGGGTAATTGAAAACGATAAACACGTTAAAAAAACACTTTTTTCAGAATAACTTAGTACAATTTTGAATTATTATTATTGGTAAATGTTAATTTTCTAAAAAAAAACGACACAGATTTTGATAAAATTTATATAGGACCAACGAATGGCAGCATCGAATAAAATAAGAACCATGAAAATTGGTTCACAATCTGCAAAAATATTTCGTAACAATCATAAAAAAAAGGTGCACTAGCACTCCGAGGCTTCCGTACCACCACACCTCTCCACACAACTGCATAGTAATAATGACAATGTTACCTATTCACATTACAAACAAAATACATCAACGCGAGATACAGAAATAATCATAATATGCTTTTTTGACATTCAGTTCGGACTCCTTAGCACGAGTGCGACTCACACTTGGCCGATTTGTAGTATTTTTTGGTTTACCTCAGTATTAGTACTATAATTACACAAGTCATTCATGCTCATCTGTATTACTGTTTTTACGATAAAGCTTAATCAAAAATACTTCCAAAGACCTATAAAACACATTTTTGATGTGTAACATCTTTGCTTTCGCTTTCCTGCAATTTGTGGGAGTGATTTCGTGAAATGGGACGGAAATGTGTAACAGGAAGTCGCGAAAGCGCGGAATTCTACTTTACGAGAGTCCGACTCGCACTATGGTCGGTTTTTTTCGTTACTGTCAGATCCGCCACCCAGGTACAATATCGTCATCAAATCTAGTTAACCTAAAGTATTTTGTCACATGTTACACATCATATGCGAGTACTGTAGGTCTCGCTCGAATATTTTTTTTGATGTGTAACATCTTTGCTCTCGCTTTCCTGCAATTTGTGGGAGTGATTTCGTGGAATGGGACGGAAATGTGTCCCATGTGTAACAGGAAGTCGCGTTTTTTCAGGCGTTAAAAGCGCGGAAAAGGCAAAGGTATCTATGACCATACAGCCTAGTCTGCCGTATCTTTGCCGTCCTTTTATAAAGTATTTTGTCACATGTTACACAACATATGCGAGTACTGTAGGTCTCGCTCGAATTTTTTTTTAGTATTTGTTGTCATACCAGCAACAGATATACATATTATTTTGTGAAAATTGTAACTGTCTATCTATTGCGGTTCATGAAAAGCAGACCGCTGACAGACGGACAGACAACGGAGGCTTAATAATAGGGTCCCGTTGGTCACCCGTTGGGTATGCGGAACCCTATAAATAACATACAGTCGAATTGAGAGCCTCTACCTTTTTAGAAGTCGGTTGAAAACCAAAAAAAAAAATATCAACTTTCAATCACCCAATTCTGACAATTATCCAAATATATTTTTAAGTTCCCAAATCCCGTACAAAGTTGTCTAATCAGCTGATCATTAAAAAAAATTAAGAACATGTGAATTTACTAGTGGTTTTTTGGGAACAGTCTTTTAAGTCTCAAGAGTAGAATAGAAGTCAAAGTTTAAATTCCACAGTTAAAGTTTTACCTTAAATTTTTAATCATACTGTACTTCTTGTGCCGTACCCAACTAAAAACTTACATTCTCATAACCTCCAAATTTTCCCCCATATCTCCTTGTCTCGACCTTGAGACGAGTACTGCGATCTCCAGACTGTGAGACGCCATCCACTGGCCGTGCAATGAGGTCACATATCTGGGCCAAGTTTGACTCCAGTGGGATGGAAGTGAGGTCGTATCTACAGTACACTTAGTTGAGTAGATAGGGTTGGCTCGTGGGTAGATAAGACGATTAGCTGATAAAAGTTTATTGGAGAGTGTACTGGAAAGAAAAACCGTTCATGTGAATGTCGTACCACGCACAGTTTAGGACTCCGTAGTCATTATAACTTGAAAAATGTTTAGCGCAGGATACCTAAATTGATTTAGTTCCTACTAAGGCCCTCTTTTTTAGAGCTTTGGTGGCGAAACGGTTACGGCCACTACCTCCTGTCTGAGAGGCCGTGGTTCGTATCCTGCAACGTACCAATGAGTTTTGGAATTTCGATTTCATACGTATGTTTATCCGACGCTCATACGGTGAAGGAAAACATCGTGAGGAAACTTGCTCGCGCCTGCAAAGAAACTAGAAGGTTGTGTGTGAAGTCGACCAACCCGCACTGGGCCCGCGTGGTCGGCTAAGGCCCGATCGCTCTAATGAAGGGTAGGCTCGAGCCCTCGGTGGGGACATATATGAGCTGATAAGAAGAAGGCCCTCTTAAATAAATGTTTCAAAATTTTTAGGTCAAATAATTTAAAAACGCCAGAGGGGAAACCCCTTATTTAGCGACTTAATCATGCAAACGGTACACCTATAAAAATATGATATAAGAAATATACAAAGAGAAGAAGAGAGAGAGAAGATAAGAAAAGTACTTTACTTTAAAAGACCAATTTTTTTTCTGATCAAAATATTTTTTTGGTTTCAAACTTCATACAATGTAAAAGTTATGACGTTGTGAATGTCTGTAACGGATAGACGGACTAACGGAAAGAACTGAATTTTTTCTATACAGAGTGACTGGTACATGTCTGAAAAGGGCTTGAAAACCTTTTAACTGGCTTAACTCATGAAACTTAACAACTTTCATTTAAGAACTTTGCCAAAATCGAAAAAAAGTTACTTTTCATAACAAACTTGGATTATTTTAGCTTGGATTATCTTAGCTTGGGTTATCTTAGCTTGGATTATCTTAGCTTGGTTTATTCAGGGTGTAAAAATGGTGTAGGACCCGTTAACCGAGGGTTCTACTCATCATATTGAACAACTTTTCCCCAGGAACCCGTAGTCAATTCTAAAAAAAAATGGACCCTTCAAACAACAGTGCACAAAATTGTTCGATCAGCTGGTCGATTTATATTTAGAGTATTTTTTTGCGATTTCTGCAACGTCATAGAACAAAAGTTGTTCAGTATGATGAGTAGCAGTCCCAGTTATCGGGACCTACACCAATTTTGTTACACCCTGTATACTATCTATGAAAACTTAGAAAAAACGGTTATAGAAAAATTACAGGATACAACGTTGTTTAGTTTTTTTGAGTAGAAAAAAAAAAACAACTCAAGTGCCAATAATAAAGTAATAACAAGTGCACAGTAAGGCAGCTTGGTTTTCAATTATGGTTGTGTGTTATTATGGTTCCCTGTGTTGTGGGTTCAAGATTCAAGATGTTTATTCAAAATAGTTGCAAAATACACTCTTTCTGATAGTCATAAAATAGTTATTACATATACGAGTACATAATGTCATTTGTGAAAAAAAAAACAAATAAACGAAAATTACTCAATAACTTCAAAATACAATCATTGATATAAAACAAATTATGTCATTAGAACATGAAAACAATATAACACGAGAAGTTTTACATTAAAATCATTGAATTTCATTATTGCTTTGACAATAGGTAGGTCAGTTCACACGGACAGCACCCGGTCACGAGGATAACGCGAGAGTCAGCCATCGTAACCAGTCTCTTGAGGTTTGCACGAGTGCACTAAATCACCTAGTATTTATAATGGTTCCACGAAAACGTTCCTAAGGAACTCTCTCTGGCTTATCGTGAGGCACAATTGAACCCTACAAACTCGAGATCCTCTTGATAACCGGAGTCGAAGCTTACACTTTTTTTATATTTATTATCATAACAAGCTGATGCCCGCGGCTCTGCCCGCTTGGACATCGAGGGAGCGCGGTGCAAGCGTATGTGTTTGTTTTAAACTTATGCTTACTGGCCTATACTTGTCAAAGGTATCAATGACATTCAATGATTCTTATGTATAACTTTTCATGTCATATTATTTTCATGTTCTAATAACATAATCTGGTTTATTTCAAGGATTAACATTTTTGACATTATTAACTAATGAACGTATATTTCTTTACTTTTCACAAATGAAATGTTATTATTATTTTATGACAATTAGAAATAGTGTAATTTGCACTTATTTTGAATAAATACCTTAAATATCGAAGCTTTTATGGCGTGCATACGTGCGTACTATAATTCACCAAGGTTTCATCGTAATTGGTCGAGCAGTTTTGCAGTTTAAGTGAGACTTACAAACACCAATTACAGATTTATTGGAAATCAACAACTAGGGAAAACCCGCACTAGGCAAAAAAAACGGGTTGGGTCTTTTTATGAATTTTTATGAATGAAGATAAAGCAGGTCCAAAAATATCCAAAGATAAAAAATTATCTAGGGGGTTAAGTTATTATTTTTAATTATTATTAGCCGAATAAAGTTCTCGAAAGAACATGTTTCTTACCCGACCGCCCAAACAAAGAAGGTATTATTTCTGTTTGTATTATTCTTGTATTATGTCTCTGTATATGTATTATTTTTGTATCTTTGGCTGAGCCTCTAACCTAAACGGCTTGATGGATTTTGAAGCGCGAGGTGTCTTTAGATTACTCTTGATTCGGGACAAGGGAAACATTTTACTCAACTTTCACTGTCAGTGATGGTTTAGTCCATTAGCTTCAAATCAAGAGGTCGCGGGTTAGATTCCCCGCGGAGTCTAACATTGTAAGGCTTGATTCGGTTGGTGGAAGGGCATTTTCTAAGCCCGCGTGGCTAGCTACCGCCATCTTATTTATTGCTTCATCATTACAGCTCATATACGTCCCCACCGAGGGGCTCGAGCCTACCCTGAGTCAGGGCGATTAGGCCTAAGTCGACCACGCGGGCCCAGTGCGGGTTGGTCGACTTCACACACAACCTTCGAGTTTCTTCGCAGGCGTGTGCAGGTTTCCTCACGATGTTTTCCTTCACCGTTAAAGCAATCGGTAAGTATGTACGTAAGTTTTTTGAAAAACTCATTGGTACATTGGCCGTCCAGATTTGAACCCGGTACCTCTGGTTAGATGGACCGAGTCGTTACCGGTTGAGCCACCGAAGCTTTTTTATTTATTGCTTACCGCCAAACATCAATGCCAACAACATTGATATGTTGCAGGTTAAGATATACCATCAGTTGAAATGATGCAGTTGGCAGTTGTTTTTTTATTAACAATTGGTAAGCAATGCGAATAAAAAACAACTGCCCTATAATAAGAAGGATTTTTTTTATGTACTTGGGTTTAAAAAGTCTCATTAAATTGGTTAAATTACTTTTTCGCAGTATTGAGGGTTCCGTACCCAAAGGTTAAAAACGGGACCCTATTACTAAGACTTCGCTGTCCGTCCGTCCGTCTGTCCGTCTATCACCGGGCTGTATTTCTTGAACCGTGATAGCTAGACAGTTGATTACAGATGATAGATGTATTTCTGTTGCCGCTATAACAGCAAATACTAAAAATTAAAAAAGTGAAGTCTCCATACAAAAAACGTGTTTTTTTTTAAACATGAAGAAACTAACGCCATCTAGTATGATGGTGTACTCTACAGCAGGCTAAGGTGGGAGACGTTTGGCGCCGATAGGATCAGGGAAGAGGAACTATCATCATCATAATCATCATATCAGCCACAAATCGTCCACTGCTGGACAAAGGCCTCCCCCAAGGATTTCCACGACGACCGGTCCTGCGCAGCCCGCATCCATCGGCTTCCCGCGACCTTCACCAGGTCATCGGTCGTGTCAATAAGAGGAACTATGCGACTTGGAAATCAGTCACATGGCGGAGTACTGTAGAAGGAGCTCAAGGTTTGAGGGGGGGACGCCACTGGTGTCACAGTAACCATTGTACCACTATGAGAATAGGGTGTATTGAGTCGACATAGAGACTTGAACACCCGCCTGTACCCCGCCAGGCGTCCTACCCAATAAAAATAATTAAAATAACTAGTCGCCTAAGGTGGCTGGATGTCCGAAGCAGTTCAATAATTGAAGCAATGCAGAAAGCAGTCCTACTCGCCACTGCCCGGATAGTCCGACATTTTCTCTTTCCGTCGCACTGAACTCCAGCCGGCTGTGCTTCCGCTGGAGGTGCTCCTGCCACTTCGCCTTGTGTCAAGTGAGCAGAGTAGCTCAAATTTTATATATTTAAATAATAATAATGATGGTACGGAACCCTTTGTACTAGCGCCATCTTGTATGATGGTACGGAACCGTTTGTGTGCGGTTCTGACTTGCACTTGGCCGGTTTTTTTCTAAAATGTCCGACGTTCAACGAATTCACGTCCTAACGCGGCTTACATAATATGTCCCCAATTTTTTTGAGAGTATTGTTTGTGACAGCCTGTTTACTGATAAGACAGATAAAAGAACGAGGGTAAACATTGGCATTCGATTTTGGCACAAGTTTGTTTGTTAAAGTTTCTGCAGTAAGGACTATATTACTTGAACAACGGCAAATAGTAGACGCTGATTATGAAACTGAACAATTTCCTTAGGGAACCTATACACTACTCATTTTGAAACTTTGTATGGAGATGGCCGTTGGGGCAGTAAAGTTCTCTAGTGGCGACCTTGCACCGGAAAACGTAGTGGAGGTAGGCCTCCCACTCGGTGGACCGATGACCCGGTGAAAGTCGCGGAAAGCCGCTGGATGTGGGCAGCGCAGAACCGGTCGTCGTGGAAGTCCTTGGGGGAGGCCTATGTCCAACAGTGGACGTCCTTCGGCTGATATGATGATGATGTATGGAAACACAATTCGTTCAGTAGCTTATTCGCTAGAGCACCGGACGGACGCACACACGCTTTTAATTTTTTATAGTCTCTTAACAAGAGACAATCGGGCCCCACCAAAATCTTAACTTATTTTTTTGCTATCACAATACCTTTTTCACTCGTTTTCGTCGCTCGCCAACGCTCGCTTCTCATATCAGTCGCTCGAAAGTAAAAGAACCTAAAGTAAAAAAAAAACATAAAAGGATTTCTGTATTTAAAATTCGGGATTTGCGGTGGAAAACACGGTCCAATTATAAAATTGAATAATGTTATTGAGCATTTGAAATTAATGATTTCGCAAATGAGATTTCCGACCTATAATAAAAGCGGCAGAAAGATTCATTTCATTTTTATATTGAGGGCCTTTTAAGTGGAATTGCACATAAAAATATTTTATACGCATTTTATGTCACACATTTTATTTTATTTTGCACACGCGCGCGAAGAAACTGAAAGGTTGCGTGTGAAGTCGACTAACCCGCACTGGGCCCGCGTCGTCGACTAAGGCCCGATCGCCCAGGGTAATAATTCAGGGTAGGCTCGAGCCCCATGGTGGGGACGTATATGAGCTGATAAGATGATTTTATTTTTAAAAGTCGGGCACACGGGCCAGGTTCTAAAAGCGTAAATAAAGATTCATACCCCTCGAAGGTATAGATACATTGATATTACAGGTTTTCTAGAAATTAGCTACCTTCGTTATTATATCTATCTACTAGCTGTTTCCCGCGGCTTCACCCGCGTGGACAACGTTTCTATGACTTTTAGAGGGTGCGCTGTGCGCAAGTATATGTTAATGTTCAGGTCCTAATCTGTCTACCTACAAATTTCAGCCATATCCGTTCAGTAGTTTTTGCGTGAAAGAGTAACAAATATACATCTATACGTCCATACATTTTTACAAACTTTTGCGTTTATACTCGTAATATTAGTAAGACTAGTAGGATCTTTTTATAATGCATGTTTGTTTGTTACTTTTTCACGCTTTAACGCCTCAATCAATCTTGACGAAATTTGGAAAGCACATTTCCTTTGGCATGGAGAAGGACATAGACTATCTTTAATCCCGGTTTCATAAGTAGTTCCCATGGGATAGCTATTAACACTCTCTTTTTTGTAAATTTCTTACACGTCGCAATAAAGCAAAGGATTGCGACGTGATAGTTTGCACAGAGATAGTTGAGGAGGTGGAAAGTGACACGAACTACTAATTAGCTGAGCCTAATGTAGTTCCAAGGGAACTGGAGAAAACTCTTTTGCACGCTCGCTCATGTCGTACGTAATACGTATATACGCAACGGAGCAATGGATTGACGTATTAATTTGCACAGAGATAGTTGAGGAGGTGGAAAGTGACACAGACTACTAATAAGCACAACCTTAAGTAGTTCCCGAGGGAAATAGAGAAAACTCGTTTGCGCGTTCGTGCAAGTCGTACGTAATGCGTATATACGCAACGGAGCAATGGATAGACGTATTATTTTGCACAGAGATAGTTGCGGAGGAAGAAAGTGGCATAGACTACTAATTAGCACAGCCTAACGTAGTTCCCGAGGGAACTGGAGAAAACTCTTTTGCACGCTCGTGCATATCGTACGTAATACGTATATACGCAACGGAGCATATTATTCCCTCTCGTAAATCTACCAGATACGCTAAACTACCAGATTTATGGTATAGCTACCCACTCACCGACAGCTAAGTCATAAAATGAGGGCCGCTATTCCTGCCAACACCATGAGGTGAAGACAAGGACCAGTTACGGTAGGTCTTGCCGCCAAGACGCTTGTCCCGGTATTCTGCAAGGCGAGTGCCTCGTGGAAGAGAACCACTACCTACTGTCCAGGTAGGTCCCGGAGCTGTAGGCGCGCTCACCTCCCGCGGCTTTCGCTGCTGGCGGTTCGATCCCCGCTCGGGACGCCAGAGAAGCTGGCTCCCACATAGCCGGTGTGGTACAGGAGCTGTAGGCACGCTCACTTCCCGGCGCTTATCGCACCTGTCCAGACTTACTCCTACGCGGCTGGATCGGCCGGAGCAGTATTAGCTTAGCTCTACTTGCTGACCAGGCAAGTGCCGGAGATGCTTCCCTGCCAGTAATTAAACCAGCAGTTCCGCTTAATGGACAACTCACGTGCCCCGCGTTGTTTTCGCCCATAGCCCACGTGGCCGGCTACAACAACAGTAGTTGCGCGCGGGGAAGGACGCCTGGACGCAACGTGCTTGCCAGGCAACACACATTGCCCAACCCCTGCAACTAACCACATACCACTACGAGTCCATGACCCAGTCGGGGGACCGACAAGCCAGAGTGCCGAAGGCGATAGATCCAATGGCAGGCAAGCGGTGGGCTAACCCCGACCCCGTAGTACCCTGATCTAAACAGCCGGACCCGTAGTTCCGGCTGCGACCTCCACCTAGCTGGGTAGCTCTAGGCAGAGTAGGCCGCAACGGAGCAATGGATTGACGTATTATTTTGCACAAAAATAGTTACGGAGTAAGGAAGTGGCATAGACTACTAATTAGTACAGCGCGGCGTAACGTTGTTGCCGAGGGAACTGGAGAAAACTCGTTTGAACGCTCGTGCATGTCGTACGTAATACGTATATACGCAACGGAGCAATAGATTGACGTATTATATTGCACCGAGATAGTTGCGGAAGAAGGTGACATAGACTACTAATTTGCATAGTCCGACATACTCGTAATTCCCGAGGGATCTGGAGAAAAGTCATTTCTATGTTCGCGAGCCGCTTGCAGCTCACGCACCACGCACCGCTGAAGACAGTCATATAAACTTTGTCCACGAGGGCGAATTTGCAGGCAAAATGTAGTGTTTAATATTTTTTAAACCAGTTGTTGGTTAGCGGAGATTAAAAATTATTATTAAGATTTTCCTCTAGATGGCGCATTTTTTATCTATTATTAATAAGCCCGGCATCATCTCACCTGATGGTAAATGACGATGATGCCGAAGATGGAAGCTTGCTTATCAAGCTTCCCTAACGCAATGGGGATCTGGCTATCTTATCTTCAAGCAGGAACCCATCAACGCTAACTCAATTAACCGCCTCTGTGAAGTAATAGTCAGTTCATTCGCTTCAAATCAGGAGGAGGCGGGTTCGATTCCCGGAGGGATCAACTTTTACTCGGTTTGGTTGGTGGTAGCGAATTTTCATAGCCCGCCTGGCTAGCTACTACAGTCTTGCCGCCAAACATCAGTGTTAACAGCATTGATATGTTCCGGCTTAAAGATAAGATAGCCATATTCCCATTGCGTTGGAAAATCTTGGTAAGCCCGCTTTCATCTTCGGCATCATAGTCATTTACCATCAGGTGAGATGATGCCAAGGGCTTATAAATTGTGGACAAAAAAAAATATCTCAACAAATTCAAATGTTATGGCCAGTACTGTATGGACACAAAAAAACTTACGGCGCCAAATCGTCTTTGGTCGTGACCTTTATCTCCTTTGATATTGTAGCTCCCACACTTGGCAATGACAGTAAAATTGGGAATTTTGGCCCGTTATGAGTACATTCAACTATATCAATGTAAAGATAAGCCCATGCGAACACACGTTTAAAAAAAACTATAAATTCTGTTATAATATCCTTACTAATATTTTAAATGTGATAATATTGTGTTTGTTTGTTAATTTTTCCTCGCTTTAACACCTCAAACAATCTTGACAAAATTTGGCATGGAGGTAGCGTGTGCCACGCGAAGGATATATGCTTTTATATGGTTCAAATAGCATAGGCCGACACAGTTCCTACGAGGCCAAAAACAAGATTTTTTTTTAAATGATTTCTTTAACATCACAACGGAGCAACGGATTGTTGTGATTTTTTGCACAGAGATGGTTGAGGGGGTGGGAAATGACATAGGCTACTAATTAGTATAGTCCGAGATAGTTCCCGATGGATCTAGGGATATTTCAGGCTCGTGCACGTCCGCGTCGCAACGTCAACGAAGCAACGAATGATTTTTTGCATAGAAATAGTACAGGGGGGTGGGAAGTGACAGACTGCTAATCAAAATAGCCCGATATAGTTCCCGAGGGATCTGGAGTAAACCACTTCCAAAGACGATCAACAAAGGGGAGCCCACGCGAGCGAAACTGCGGGCAAAAGCTAGTTTTATTAATATAAATAAAACACGCTCTTTATATTGTACTAAAAAGCTTTAATTTTATTATTTTTTACGATTTTTGACGATTTAAATGAGCACAAATACATTACCTACTATGACATTACTGATGTTTTCTTGGTAAAAAGTCCAACACAATCGTCGATCTAGTTTATAAATATCATAATACTAGCTTTTGCTTATGACTCCTCTCGTGTGAATATCGTTTTTGTGACTGTTCTTGCGGGCGCGAGCGCGGAAATGATTTTTTTCTAGAAATAAAAGCGTTCGTTTTTTTGCCCTTTACTTTATCTATGTAATACATTGGCTATGTATAATAAATACGTTTTTACAGTGTTCTGTGTTATTTATCAACCTATATTAAGCTCTACTAAATGCCAATGAAATCATTTAATAGTTAACGCCTAGTGAATGACATCATCACCATATCAGCCAAATAACTTCCATTGCTGGAGATAGGCCTCCCCCAAGGATTTACACGACGACCCGTTTTGCGCTGCCCACATCCATCACCTTTACCAGGTCATCGGTCCACCGAGAGGGAGGCCTGCCTGCGCTACGTTTTGCGGTGTGCGGTCGCCATTTGAGACTTCACTGACCCAACGGCCATCTGTTCTACGAGCTATGTGTCCCGTCCACTGCCACTTCAGTTTAGCAATTCTGAGAGCTATGTCGGTTACTTTAGTTCTTCTACGGATCTTCTTGTTTTTGATTCGATCACGCAGAGAAACTCCGAGCATAGCACGCTTCATTGCCCTTTGGGTGACCATGTGCCTTCTTATGAGACCCATAGTAAGCGACCATGTCTCAGTCCCGAATGTCATCACTGGCAATACATACGGGTCGAAGACCCTGTTCTTAAGACACTGCGGTATTTGGGACGTGAAGATGTTGCGGAGTTTCCCGAACGCTGCCCAGTCGAGTTGGTTTCGACGATTGATCTCTTTCTCAAAGTTGGACATACCTTAATGGACAGTTTGCCCCAGGTACACATATTCAACAACTTCGAGTGTAGAGCCTACAACCTCCAGAGGAGTAGGTGCGACATGGACGTTTGACATCATTTTCTTCTTGTCTATGTTCATTCTAAGACCTACTTGTTAAGAGGCTCTATCGAGGCCATCGAGCATTGTGCCTACGTCGTGCATAGTCTCAGCGATGACCACGATATCTGCAGGGAATCGGAGATGGGTGATGTACTCGCCGTTGACATTGATGCCGAGTCCATCCCGGTCTAAAAGCTTAAAAACATCTTTCAGGAAGGCGGTCAACAGTTTCGGAGAAATGACATCTCCCTGTGTAAACCAGTTTTATTATAGAAAAGTAAAAGTGAAGATGTGATTGGTGCCAACTGAATAGGCTTAGGACGGGCCATGACTGCAGAAAGGCGTACATACACCTATGCAGCTGGGTAAACTCTCTAGCTTGCGACTGTGGAGCTCCGATGCATAAAATTTACCATGTAATCATCAGGAAGTAAGCCGGTGACCCTGCGGACTTGTAAATCTAATTTTAGAAACACCCAGTATGGAAGCAAATATAAAGACGTGCTTAAGTCAAAACATATGAGTATAGACATATTACTGTACCGGCAGGTACCAGCGAATCGGTATCATTTTTATCGTTCGTTAGCTCCATCTTTCTAGCGTAATAAGATCTTTGGATACACTGGCCTTTCTTGGCACGTGCCAGATTTGGAGCTGAGCGGGATGAAGTGACCGTGAGTCGTGACTCGTAACATGAGTTAGGACATCTGGAATTTAGATGAAGGTTTCTGTAAATCCTTGAGCTGGACAGAATTTTTATTACAGACATAAATTACGCTTAGTTCTACTAGTGTTGTAGTTTTTCTTCATATTCTTTATTCTTTTGTTTTACCTCCGGTTGGTACTTAGAAAGCTTATCTGTCGCCCTAAATTCATTAAAAAAAACTTAAAAACTGTGTAAGGGTAAATGCTGAAATAAAAAAAAACAGCCAAGTGCGAGTCGGGCTCGTACACGAAAGGTTCTTTACCATCGTATTTCTTTACCAAAAGTAGTTTTTTTTTACTTTTATATTTATTGATAGATCGGCTGTATAAATACAAAATCTTAGAAAACCGAATGTCTGCTAAGGTTAATGAAATAAAGCCCGACACACAGAACAAACAAAAATTACGTTTCTTGTATGGAAACCTTTAATTATTTATTTAATTACTACAGTTCTTGCAAATCACGAAGGCGAACGGGCTTTGCTCGTGGTTGAACGTGTACATGCACACATTGCGGTAGTGTGCATGCCGTTAAAAGTAGTATCTACTCACGATACTGATATAATTTTCCCTTAGAACCTATACACACACTTTGAAACGTATACAGATACGTGTTCACAACAAGGTATGCCCTCTCGCCTTCGTGAATTGCAAGAACTGTAGTTGTAATAGCGGCAATAAAAATATACACTGTGAAATTTTTAATTATCTAACTTTTGCGGTTCATGAAATACAACCCGCTGACAGACAAATGGACAGCGCGGAGGCTTACTAAAAGGGTCCTGATTGTCACCCTTTGGGTATGCGGAACCCTTAAAACGGTGCACAAGCGAATGATAGAATCTAAAAGCAGCGTCGCAATTATCTTGACTCGGGAACCTTGTTTTAACTATTGAACAACATTACGGATTCACCCACATTATTGTAAAAAAAAAATCCTTTAGAATACCACGTCAATGCGAAAAAAATTGTCATAAGAAGATTCTATTTCTTCCAGATGTTAGTAAAAAGTGTTTTGTTAATAATAGTTTTATTCGTCGAACTTGTAAGTTTTATAATGATCACCTTATGGATGTGGATATGTTCTCCTCTTCTTTGTAAAACTTTAAGCGTCAATTAAACTTTTCTCTTTTTAAATCTCTGTACTTGTAGCCTCATTAACCAGTTGGTCTTCTGTTATATTCTTTTTAATTGTTCTGTTAAATGTTCATCGTGCATCGTCCACAGCGATGGCTTTTTGTAAATTAATATAGTACTTTAATTTTAAATTATAGGTCAATATTGAAGTATTGTATATAAAAAATATTGAAGTAAGACGTTTTATAGATTTACTAGCTTTTTCCCGCAGCTTCAGGACATCGTTTATATGTCTTTAAGGGTGATTAGTAAATTATGTCGTTTCCCACCTACTCAAACATCTCTGTGCAAAAAATCACAACAATCGAGTATTTTTTTAGTCCCCTCAGGAACTGCATCAGATTATGCAATTTTCCCGGGATAAAAAGTAGCCTATGTTCTTCCCCGTGACACAGGCTACTTGCATGCCAAATTTCATAAAGATTGGTCAAGGCATTGAAGCGTGAAAAGGTAACAAACAAACACATTTTCACATTTATAATATAACTAGCTGTCCCGGCGAACTTCGAACCGCCTTACATTACATTACACTGCCCTGCCCTACCCTACACTACACTACACTACCCTACCCTACACTACCCTACCCTACCCTACATACACTACACTACACTACCCTACCCTACACTACTCTACACTACCCTACACTACCCTACACTACCCTACACTACACTACCCTACCCTACCCTACACTACCCTACCCTACACTACCCTACCCTACCCTATCCTATCTCACAAGTTGGATCGAACTGCACATGGTGTGCGAATTTTATTATAATCGGTTAAGTGGTTTAGGAGTCCATTGAGGACAAACATTGTGACACGAGATTTATATATATTAAGATAGTAAGGATTTAAATGACTTTTTGTTTCTATTGAATAAAAAATAATATAATTATATTTAAAAAAACTTGCTGGCATATGAATTTTATGAGATTATCTGCCTTATTTTCATTTATTGTAAACTAGCTGACCCGACAGACGTCCTGTCCTGCCTATAAAAAAGCTTTTTCATTTTTTTCAGAACAAGTGATGCGCTAACTACTGTCAAAGTATATATATTAGAACTAACGTCTAACGTACAGCATTAAGTTTTCATTACATAGAGGATAAATTGGTTAATAATAAAAGTTAGGTTCCTTTCTATACTTATATGAAACTGGCTAGCTACCACCATCTTATCCAATAACTTATATATTACTGGCGTAATCTTATCTAAGTCTTGCCGCCAAACATCAATGCTAACAACATTGATGTGTTCCGGCTTGAAGATAAAATAGCCAGTTTCCCAAAGGGGTTACCAATTGAGAATGAAATAAAAATAAAAATAAACTGAGCAACTTTTTTTTCTACATCTTGTTGACATCGCAAAAGTATGTAAATTTATATAAATAGTGACTGCAAAGTAAGCTCGCTTACTATGTATGGAAATTTATATTCTTAGGGTTCCGTACCTTAATAGGATAACAGGAATCCTTGTAGGATCATTTTATTGTCCATCTCCTGTCTGCAAGACCGTTTTTCTTAAGAATTCGTGGAGGTCTCGAGTTGAAATTAATATTAAACTCTTAGGTCTACAGTCCCTTGAAGATATTAAAAATTAAAGCTTCTAAGTCAAAGTAATAAAAAGATATAGCCATTTTACGGCCGTAGTGGCACATATTTTCATTCTCGTCAGTGGCCGTTTATGTCACATAATATTTTCATTCTCGTCAGTTAATCAGAAATTGTAGTATAGGGTACTTTCCGTTGAACTAGTATTTTGAAATTCGAGAAGAAGCTAGGTCTCACAGAACAAGTAAAAAAAATCCATAACATGTAAATTCGTAGTTATTCTTGTCCTTATTAATATTATGAGTATGAAAATGTGTTTGTTTGTTTGTTTGTAACCTTTGCACGCTTCAACATCTAGACCAATCTTGACGAAATTTTACATGGAGGTAGCCTGAATCATGGGGAAGGCCATAGGTTATTTGTTATTTCGTGAAAACAGTATAGTCCGATACAGTTCCTAAAGAAACTGAAAAAAAAGTATTTTTTTGGTTGATTCCTTTAAAATCGCAACAGTCAAAGTATTGTTGTATTTTTTTGCACAGATATATTTGAGGGGGTGGAAAATAACATAGACTATTGTTTCCGAGGGATCTACGGAAAACTAATTTGCAGGATTTCGTGAAAACAGTATATTCCGATACAGTTCCTAAAGAAACTGAAAAAAAAGTATTTTTTGGTTGATTCCTTTAAAATCGCAACAGTCAAAGTATTGTTGTATTTTTTTGCACAGATATATTTGAGGGGGTGGAAAATAACATAGACTATAGTTTCCGAGGGATCTACGGAAAACTAATTTGCAGGATCGGTGGTTGACATGGTTTTAGGCATAGAAATAGTCGAGGGAGTGGGAAGTAACCTAGACTAATACTAATAATAATCGTAATATAGTCTAATACAGTTCCCTAAGGTATCTGGAGTAAACTCCTGTTAACACTCGCGAGTCGCTTGCGGCTCGCTCACCACTCACCCTCAAAGACAGTCATACAAATTTCCCACACGGGCGAAGCATGGAAGAACATTTTTTTAACTATAAAGTTGTTTGTCCTTCAATCCGATTGTTGTACTCATTTGTAGGGTTTTGTGCCCAAATGTGTTTTGGTACGGAACTCCAGTGCGCGAGTCAGACTCGCACTTGGCCGATTTTCTTTCTGCGAGTGGTAGAACAAAAGTTGTACATCTTACCATACATATTATTTACACCTTGTATTTGCAAATCGTTTAGAAATCTTTTTCAAAGGAAGTAACCACATTTATACGCTTTAAGTCAACGCATTATGAGCGTTGCTTCCGTCGTCATCCGCCCCGACTCGGCGCGCTAAGGATTTTCCGCTCTGCCGACGTCGTTAAGACACCTTACAGAAACTGTTTTTCTATACAAATTAAAAATAATTATCAATTTCTTGAAAATGGATGAGCTGATTAAAATAAAACTTTATACACAAGACAAGAAATTGTTTAAAGTGTATTGACTGCTTTTCATTGGTTTCCTTATCATGGTACCACCCTTTCCTCCCCTTCTTTTTCTACCCTTTTCTCTTTTCCAACAAAAAAAAGGATCATCAAAATCGGTTCATAAACGACGAAGTTATCCGCGAACACACATTAAAAAAAATATACGATCGAATTGATAAACCTCCTCCTTTTTGTGAAGTCGACTAAAAAAAAGATAAGCAAACTTTCGGATCTAGCTCAACCTTAATGACTATAATTTATTGAAAACACTATTTCTTGAAAAAGCGGTCACTTTTGAACAGATTCACGTCCTCCTTGGTGTATAAAGTGTCATTAGAAGCTGCTCATTAATTTTCAAGAATTTTTTATTATTGATGTGTATGGCATGGCAAATAAGTTTAAGAAAGTGAGTGAGTGAGCGTACAGAATGGACGTGACGCAGAATATTTGAAAAATATTTACCTATATGTTTGGATATTTTCTAAAAGTTTTATAATATTTATAATATTTAATTGTGTTCTTATGTAAGAGAATTGTAAAATTCTTAATAACAATAAATGTTCTCTAAACCAAAGGGATGACGAATGCTAGTCATCTGATATACTTTTTATCATCTGTCAAAAACGACACTTTGTTCTTAAAATATTGGAAATACCGAAGCGTGACGTCATAGTTTTGCAGCGTCATTTATGTACTCATTTTGTGATTTTAGTGAGTTAAAAATCGAAGACTTGATGGAAAACAAAACGAGTAAGGTTTTCCGAAGTTTAAGTAGGAGGGCACTTTAGTGATCAAGAGTTCATGATTTATTTCTGATGCTGCCGTCATGCCTATGTAACCTGCAGTCTCTGAAGACCAACTTTCATTTGATAAGTCCTTCTAGCAATATAACACGACTGAGTGTCAACGCTTTCATACACATACATATATTTTAGTCTGTTGACCGTGTAAATGGAGCTTAAGAGTCAACAGTCTTTAGAATGGGTGGGACTGCCATTGTTTTACCGGGTTCTAGTGGACAAACCATTAAAGCTCTTAACTCTACAAGAGGAAAAGTTTCAATGCAGGGATTTTGGTCTGAAATTTCTAAAATTTGATGCCGGCGTCTGTGTTCCCCGATTCGTATAATTTAGAAATCTTCAAGTCGAGATTGAAAAGGCACTATTTGATCTTGCGTGTTACATGCTCGGCTGCATCGGCACTTACCATCAGGTGAGGTGCAGCAATACGCACTCAAATAAAAAAACAATAATATGATACGTTTATATCATCGTAAACTATCTTTTCCCGCAGCTTCGACCGCATGAATACTTATTGATTTGATAAATATCTGAGAGGGTTGAAGTGCGAGCCACAAGCGGCTCCCTCAGGATATTTTTTTTAGGTTTTTGTACGTTTACATTATCTTACCTGATGGTAGTGACGATAATGCCGCAAATGGAAGCGGGCTTACCAAGAATCCCCAATGCAATGGGTATCTCGCAATCTTACCTTCAAGCCGGAATACACCAATACTGCTTAGCGGCAAGACAAAGATAGGATGGTGTGGGCTAGCCAAAAGGGCTTAGGAAACGCCCTTTCATCAACCAAACCGAGTGAAACAACGTCAAACTACGCCGGGAATCGAACGCGCTGCATCCTGGTGTCAAGTTTATGGACTTAAGCATTACTCCACGGATTCAGTTTATATAAAAGTAAGGGATAAATTAGGTAAATTTAAATTTATATATTAATGTAAACTCCAGTCACGCTTCGGAGCTGACACGCAGACTTCTTGTTACATTTCTCATAAAATATTTTTGGAGTGCCCATCCTGTTATTCTCCGTTTTAAAGTTTCAGCATTTCAACGAAATCGGTCATGTAGGTTTTGCTTGAAAGAGTACCAAACAAACTTTCGGACACATTTCCAGATTTGTGTTAAAGGTATTTAGGAACGGTGCGTTCCTACTCGACGAGAGCAAAGGGAGATATCTCCGCTAGGTGAGGTGGTATGCCTGGGGCCCGGCCGTGGACCAACCTTTGATGATTGGTATCTGTATATATACTCAGCGCTGAAGAAATTCTAATAGCGCGTTCTAGGTGTCGCATTTCTTTTGTACTCTTGTCGCTTGTGTTAAGGTTCAGTGGCGGGTTACTGCAGTTGCCGCCACAGGTATATTGTATTGGATTTAAAGCAAAGAAGGCTATATTTATGTCAATCTTCGAGCACATGAAAGGGCAGACCAACTGTAATTGCCTCCGTGACGTAATGGTTAAGTCCATTAGCTTCACATCAGAAGGTCGCGGCTTCGATTCCCAGCGGAGTCTAATCCTGTAAGACTCTGTTTGGTTGGTGGGATGGCATTTTTTGTGCCCGCCTGGCTAGCTACCACCATCTCGTCTAAGTCTTGCCGCCAAACATTAATGTTAACTGAATTGATGTCTTCCGACTTGAAGATATGATAGCCAGCTCTCCATTACGTTGGGGAATCTTGGTGAGCCCACTTTCATCTTCGGCATCATCATCACTTACCATCAGGTGAAATGATGCCAAGGGTACGTTAGTACTAATATATACTTTGTCAAGGGCTTACTTATTATGAATAATAATTGAAAACGCTAAACACGTTAAAAAACCGACTTCCATCGCAACAACTTAGTACATTTTTGCATTATTATTTTTGGTTTTTGTTAATTTTCTAATAAAGTACTACACCGATTTTGATAAAATTTATATGGGACCACACGGAAAGCACTAGCTTTCAAATAACAAAAGAATCATAAAAAACAGTTCACCCAGTCCAAAGTTATGAGGCAACATACATAAAAAAAAACATACAGACGAATAATTGAGAACCTCTTCCTTTTTGGAAGTCGCTTGAAAAAGGAGCTGTACATCGTTTGTAATTATATAATATGTTCATCTGTTTCCTCGTATTTCCTAAACTACTAAACCGATCTTGACAAATGTGGTGTCTTTGAATTCGTGCCATCACTCCGCGTGTCATAGGATAAAAAAATCAACATGACGGATTTTATAAGTGAATTACACAACCCAAAAAAATATTTGGTATCAAAAGGTCTTGACGAGCACATTTGAAATAGGACACCACATTTGTCAAGATAGAATAAATATAAAGGGTGTAACAAAATTGGTGTACCTAGGTCCCGTTAACTGGGGCTTCTACTCATCATACTGAACAACTTTTGTTCTACGACTTTGCTGGAATCGCAAAAAAAAAATTTTCGCTTCATACAAATTGACCCGCTGATCGACCATTTTAGTATGGAGGTTCAAATTTTTTTTTTTGAGAATGTACTATGAGTTCCTTGAGGAAAGATTTTCAGTACGATGAGTAGAACCCCCAGTTAACGGCTCCTACACCAATTTTGTTGTAGGATGCATGTTTTTAATACCACCCTGTATATATGTTTTTAATTTCTTAGCAAATGGTCTCACAAGCGATACTATGAGATGGCTCAATGTACGCGCGCTACAATCAAGCGACACGACACACGGCCGCGGGTAGCGAGGTGGGGTGGCTTTGTATTCTGAGTACCAAAAATATGTAAATAAAATAAAAGTAAAAAAAAAAACTAACAACCGACTACGTAAAAGTAAAAGAAAAGTTTCCCACCTGAAATCTTAGCCTTTATTTTTCACTTTATTTGGAGTAATAGATGTGGTTGCAAGCCCTATACACTGAACTACATTACTCTAAATTTTTAGGGTTCCGTAACTAAAAAGGTAAAAACCGAACCATTGATGGTTCATCAATGGTTAATCTTTTAAAGGATCACTAGTGTATCTGTCTGTCCGTCCATCTGTCACAGCCGATTTTCTCGGAAACAACTGGATCGATTTAGTTGAAATTTGGTGCACATTTTATTCGGGATGTAACGAAATTGGTGTAGGTCCCGTTAACTGGGGGTTTCACTCGTCACACTGAACAACTTTCTCCAAGGAGCTCATAGTCAATTCTCAAAAAAAAATTGCACCCCAATACATACTAAAATGTACAAAATCGGTCGATCAGCCGATCGATTTGTATGAAGAGCAAAAAAGTTTTTTTACGTTTTCAGCAAAGTCGTAGAACAAAAGTTGTTCAGTATGATAAGTAGAATCCCCAGTTAACGGTACCTACACCAATTTTGTTACAACCTGTATATGTAAATCTGTGACCCAAAAACGGACATGTAACGTAAATAAATGAATTTCAAACATGGGGACCACTTTTGGGGAATAAATTAGAATTTCTTTGTAATAAAGTTTTCCAAAATATATTGTGTGACAAAACAAATAAAAGGACTTTTTGTGAGAAATTTAAATATATTTTTTATAATTATAAACTTAACAGTTTTGAAGTTATTTAAGAACATAGGTGAAAATCGATCATTCTTCCACCTTTTCTCCGAAATTACTGGGCCTAAAATCTTTAAAAAAAATCCCAGTTTATGAGATTGAATACTAAATTACAGGTAAATCTATGAGAAAATCGAAAGTCCTTCAGTTTTAATACGAAAAATGCAATTTCTAAGTCCAGAATAAGTAGACCCCTATTTACCTAGTGCAAAGTATGTACTGAGGTCTTGTTCTGTTGGTAGTTAAAGCTTTGGTGCCCTTTGCACTTGGCCGGCTTTATCTTAAGTACGTATCATTAAGGCTTGCGACCACCGCTATTACCCCAGACAAAGAGAAATATTATAAAGGCTATGATTTCAGGCGGGAAACACTTGATTCATACTTTTCCGTAGTCGAGTTTTAGTTTTTTTAAACTTTTTATCCATCTGCCTACAAAAAGAAGGGTGATTCCCGATTTTAATTATTAATTATATTGGTAAGGATTTTATTAAAAAAATTTAAATAATTTATTCTCGTTAACACGGAACCCTCTGCCTTTAATATGTTTTTTTACTTGGCTAGTTCTTCTCTTGACCATGCTTTAAATGTAATCACAGTATAATAATAAATGAGTGCCCATTTCCAAGCAACTCAATTTAAAGCCACATTGTTATTATAAAAAGTTCGTAAGCTTCTTTTGTTACCCGAAAATTTGCCGCCTTTTGTCGAAAAATATATTTTTTATGAGAAACACTTAACATTTTTGCTTTCAGAAGTGGTTTTGTAGAAAATTTAAAAGTTTCATTAGTTTTCGGTCATTAAATTTAAGTAGATCCGCCATCGATGGCTTAACGGTTAGGGCCGCTACAAAAATGTAAAAATGTCCTTTAAAATGTGTTTTCGAATTTAGATATTAATTATACGTTAATGCGACGCTCTTACGGTGATGGTAAACATCGTGAGGAAACCTGCACAAGCCTGCAAAGGTACTCGAAGGTTGTGTGTGAAATCAACCAACCCGGACTGGGCCCGCGTGGTCTACATAAAGTACTATGAATAAATATGTATAAACCAGATATAGATAAAGTAACAGGGAAACAAGGAAAAAAAATACTCTTGGATTTGAACCCGTGCACTTCATGAATTACTTTACTCTACGTCCTAGTTATTGAGCAGATGAAGATGTTAGCGAAATTACCAATCATATTGCACGGACAAGACGTACCGGAAAACGTAGTGTAGGCAGAGCTCCCACTCGGTGGAACGATGACCTGGTGAAGGTCGCGGGAAGCCGCTGGATGGGGGCAGGGAGAACCCGTCGTCGTGGAAATCCTTGGGGGAGGCCTATGTCCAGCAGTGGACGTTCTTTGGCTGATATGATGATGATGATAGTTTGAAATTTTATGAAACAAAAATAAAAAGTAGTGATGTTTTTGAAATAGAAAAAAAAAACCCGATTGCTTGTGGCGCCATCTCATGGAAATTCATCAAGCTAACAAGACCAACGTTCTTTAATACAAAACTAAAATGTTCTAAATGAAAGGACCCCTAAGGGCGACTCCCTAATTCAGAGGATGCTTGAGCCCCTCAGTGGGGACGTAAATGAGTAAAGTTCAAATAATGAGGTCCTCCGTATATTATGTGCGAGCCGTTTTTTTTTAATTTAAAAGCTTTTTTCAGCATTCTATGTTCCTTTAAACTAACTTCATTTTTAGGGTTCTTAAGTCTACAAGTAACCCTTACAGTTTCGCCATATCTGTCTGTCCGTCTGTTCGCGGCTTAGCTCAGAGACTATGAATACTAGAAAGCTGCAATTTAGCTTGGTTATGTATAAACAACTTGTACAACTATATCGGCGTGATTAATGTATGTACATATAAACCTATCATACAAGTGAACGAAAAAAGGGATGAAAAATTGATTTTTGAGTGCATCACTTAGTATGAAATACCGTTGAATAATATTTTATGATTTAGAAATTTTTAGTCACCCTTGTAAGTGAACTTTTAGTAGGAACTCTCAAAAACCATTCTTCCTGACGTTATCATATCACCTCATATACGTCCCTACCGAGGGGCTCGAACAAGTCCTGGATTAACAATCGGGCCTTAGTTAACAACGAGACCGTGTGCGGGTTGGTCAACTTTACACACTACTTTCGAGTTTCGTCTCAGGCATATGCAGGTTTGCTCACGATGTTTTCCTTTACCGTAAGAGGATTCGAATAACGACCAACCGAAAAGGAGGTAGCGGCCCTAGCCGTTACGCCACCGACGCTCTTTTTTTATTATTATATCAGCTCATATACGTCCCCACCGAGGGGCTCGAGCCTACCCTGAATCAGGGTGATTAGGCCTTAGTCGACCACGCGGGCCTAGTGCGGGTTAGTCGACTTCACACACAACCTTCGGAGTTTCTTCGCAGGCCTGTGCAGGTTTCCTCACGATGTTTTCCTTCACCGTTAAAGCAATCGGTAATGATATGTACGTAAGTTTGTGAAAAACTCATTGGTACATTGGCCGTCCAGATTTGAACCTGGTACCTCTGGTTAGATGGACCGAGTCGTTACCGGTTGAGCCACCGACGCTCTTAACCTTGGCCAATTTTTCTCTTGACCATAATTTTACCCTGACAAGTAATAGATATACTCGTATATAGATAGATTAACTGTATTATTTTCATTTGCAGACACAAACAATTAATGATAATTAAACATAGAAAACATGTAATAAGCCCTAAAAAAATAAAAACAATATAAAAAATGAAATTAAAAAAAAAGATTAAAAGTCTCTGTGGGTGTGCTGCAGTAGTGCAAATAGGAGTATCTTTTCCTTCTTTTATAATCATTATTACACTTAACTGCCACATTTTAAATAATAACTGTCTATTATACTATTTAATACAATAAAAACATTGCCTTGATGCTCAGCGAAACTACCGATAATATTAGAATACCTACTGCTTATATAATTTGTTTTTTTTTTCAATTTTAGGTAGGTGTGACGACATACACTAACGGAGTTATGAATTTTTTTAAATACAGTTGCTTGAACAGTGGTACTTTATTATGCTTGTTTTCTTGTGCGAAAAATTAATTTTCCGCACATGTTCTTTTTTTGCCACATTTTTTTATTTTTAACTCGAAGGAACAAGTCGTTTCTAGCAAACAAAAAATATGATAACCAAAGATACAGATTGTTCTATAAGACTTTAAAGGAAAATTTTAAAAGAGGTTGTTTCTCCGTTTGGTAAAGTACATAACACTAGTTGGTTAGATTATCTTTGTCAAGAAAGGAGAATATATATACTAGTGGGTGCCCGCGGCTTCGCGCCCGCGGATTCCGTTTTTACCGTTCACGTGCGAATTTCCCGAAATCCTTTCTAAGCGGTTGCCTACGTCTTCATAACTATCTGTATTCCAAATTCCAGCGAAATCCGTTCAGTGGTTTCGGCTTTCCGTTGATATACTAGCAGTCACCTTTTCTTTTTAATTATACAGTTCATTGAAGCGCATAGGTTACATCAAGGAATAAGTCATATTATTTGAGAAGGTTTTAATGTTTACAATAATACTATCCTAAGCCTTAATGTAATCCATTTATTTAAAAAAACTTACGCATGCGTACATTAACGAAGTTCAGATATTTTTTTTATTCACGCTGTTTGTTAGAACACCTACTGCTTAAATAATTAGTTTTCTTTTTAAAATTCCGTCACAATGCGTGGCAGCTGCGACGACATACATTAACGGAGTTCAGAGAATTTTTAACACACCCCTGTATAGAGGGTAGGGCTGTTTGGTGAGTAAATGTTTTGTTGACAAATATTTAAAAGGGATTTTCATTCGCTGTCGTAAACATTCTTGAGTAATGAAATTTGTGCTTACAAGATTGTACGTAAGCTTTCTTTTCTGTATCGCTTTGATACTGCAAATCTCATAAATCGAATAAAAAAAACGGCCAAGTAAGAGTCGCAGTCGCACTCCGAAGGTTCCACCACCACACCCCTACAAAAAAATATAACATTGATACCTATTCGCATTACCAACAAAATAATATCAACTCAAGTGACCGGAAAATTCATTTTTTGTCTTTCAGTTCGGACTTAGCACGCGTACGACTCACACTTGACAGTTTTCATTATGTGTGGTTTTATTTCACTAAGTTCACGCTTCAATAGAAAAACACACTGAATATTTCAACTATCTACCTGTTACAGTTCATGAAATACAGCCCGCTGACAGACAAGCAGATGGTTGGATGGACGGACAGCGGAGACTTAGTTGGTAATTTTTCAACCGACTTCCAAAAGGGAGGAGGTTCTCAATTCGACTGTATGTTTTTTTTTTATGTGTGTTACCTCAGAACATTTGACTGGGTGAACCGATTTTCATGATTCTTCTTTTATTTGAAAGCTAGTGCTTCCCGTGTGGTCCCATATGAATTTTATCAAAATCGGTGTAGTACTATATTAGAAAATTAACAAAAACCAAAATAATAATGCAACAATGTACTAAGTTGTTGCGATGGAAGTCGGTTTTTTAACGTGTTTAGCGTTTTTTTGATGCACGGAACCTTAAAAAGGAAATGCTGACAACCAAATTCCATCACATGCTACGCTACATGATTGTTTACTCATTCTATCTCCCAGATGGTATTGTCACATTCACATGTACTGAATTGAAATGACAGATAGGAAAATTTCTCGCTTTCATCGCGAAAATTGCAAAATATGTCATCAGCATTTCCCTTATAAATATAACTTATGTGTGATCCAAGCCTTTAAGGTGAGTAGAATATAAAACAATGGTTTATTATTTTTTATCTCTGTATTCAGTTTTGTTTTGTGAGATCCTTCACAGCGCCTATATATCGGCGTACCAGTCGCACATCGGATATGGATAAAGCGTTCGATTTCGGTGAGTTGTGACTGAAGAGCTTTCAGCACGTAAAATTATACTGGACTTGAACCTATTTAATTATATACACCTTTCGTTTATACAGCACTTTTACATGTGCTGCATTGCACTGTGCATGGTAGACTCACCCGCCGAGATGTGCAGCTTATTGTTTCGCAGCCTTTTTTACAGCCGCAATGGTCCTAGTATGATTACTCACGCAATATCTCGTTGGCTTCAGCCCATTGCGGTACCCCAACTCTCTTTTGATGTCTTCTGACCCCAAGAAGATGGCAATGGTACAGAGGCATCATCACGAATAAGGGCATTGCCCCATAAGAAGCTCGCTTGGTATGGAGCGCGTGTTTTGTGATGTTTCCGATGTTGGTGGAATGCTGGTGACTAATTTGTTTTTGGTAGCAAATAGTTCTTTGGGTATCCAGTTGACCAACAAATGAGCTGTTTGTGGATTATGCAGGTAGCAGGTGAGCTTTTCCAGCATAGTCAAGATTTCTTCAAGAAGACTTTGTAATAGCAGCGATATTTCTTTAAAAGCTGGTGTAACTTAAAGGCATAAAAACCATGTTTTGAAGCATGAATTATTTTCTTTTGTATGGAAATTTGAAGTAGTGACACACAATAAAGGCGGGAAAGCCAGATATGGTGTGAGTTATTATACTTGGACCATTGCGGCTGTAAAAAAGGCTGCGAAACAATAAGCTGCACATGTCGGCGGGTGGGTCTACCCTGCACAGTGCAATGCAGCACAGGTAAAGGTAGCTGTATAAACAAAAGGTGTATATTGTGTATTTTTTTACTTTAAAAATTTATTAGATACATTGTTTTCTTTATTGTTTCAGTTCAATCATATCAGACGAAGTAGATAAAGAACAGTTATATTACGCGGAAAAATATGTTTTTTTGTATCACTTAAGTAGAGCTCATTGAACAAACTAAATAATATATATTTGCAGTTTTTTTTAACCTTAAAACCAA
Source organism: Coleophora flavipennella (assembly GCA_947284805.1). Lineage (NCBI taxonomy): Eukaryota > Metazoa > Arthropoda > Insecta > Lepidoptera > Coleophoridae > Coleophora > Coleophora flavipennella. Next base: position 6,623,116 of record OX369308.1, read on the forward strand.
AGAAATGGGGGGCATCAAAGTTGTCAGTTTTAGATTATTTTTGTTAAGGGGTCTATTCCAAAAACTAAACTTGTTATGAATTTTGAGATTTCTATACAATATAAACAGTATTATGTCTATCATCAAATATTGAAAACGTTGATTCAGAACGAAATTAGTAAGTTGTGACCAAAACAAATAAACAGTTGTGTTTGTAGCAGTACGAGACCCTCCATGTGCTAGTCCAACTCGCACTTAGCCGGTTTCCAGAAGATGTCATATAATGCAGGATATAAATACAAAACTTCTGTTATGTAAATTACTGAAATCGGTGCACTCGTTTCGATTGTATGATGCATCACATCAAGTGCAGTGACCGCTTTTAAAACCACGCACTTATTTTGTAATTCGTATAGTTCAAAAACTACTCAACGGATTGTCAAGCAGCTTTTTTTTTATTTTGTAGACAATATTATGAGGTTTTATTTAAATTAAAAACTATGTTTATATATTTAACCGCCTCCGTAGCCCAGAGGCAAAGTTCACTGGCTTTACACAGTAGGTCGCGGGTTCGATTCCCGGCGGGGTCAATTGTAATACTGGGTTTGGTTGGTGGCAGGGCATTTTTAAGCCCGCCTGGCTAGCTACCACCATCTTATCTAAGTTTTGCCGCCAAATATCAATGTTAATATCATTGGTGTGTTCCGGCATGAAGATAAGATAGCCAGTTCCCCATTGCGTTGGGGAATCTTGGTAAGCCCGTTTCCATCTTCTGCATCATAGTCACTTACCACCAGGTGAGATGTTGTCAAAGGTTTACCAATTGTGAATAAAAAAATGTGATATTTAGTTTTTATTTTCCTATGAATAAAACACATTAAAAGAAAAGTAACATTTTTTTTAATTCGCCTGCCATTTTGATTTCTTGGAGGCAATTTTTTTTCGTTAATGCCGTTAATAAGAATTGATTGACATCTCAATCACTAAAATCGGTGCAGTCGTTTTGAGTCTATATTGTTTTTAATAATGCAGCCGCCATTTTGAAAAAGGTTCGCCATCGTGAATTTCAGTGGATGAAATTTTCATTTCCTCAGATGAAATAATTCATATTGGTCCCTGGTATCACTGGGTAAAGCGACTTGTTTACTGCATAAAATGCAGTTTAATTTTGCTAAGCTCTATGACTACTATGTCCATCCTGAAATTCCATACACTATTGGTAAAAGATTTTTTATAATCGGATAAGTAGTTTCGGAGATTACCTCCTACATACGATTATAAAAATACAAACTTTACCTGTTTATAATATTAGTAGGTATAGATTATGACAAATCCAATAGGAACTGCTTGCGGCTCGTGCACTGCAAACACAGTCATAAAAACAATATCAACGCCGGCGAAGACGCGGGCAAAAGCTAGTTGTCTTTCATACAGGCATAGGCATTACTTGAGTTTGCGTGTATGGTCCTCGACTACATCGTCACTTACCATCATGTGAGTTGCAGTCAAACGCACTCAAATTTTTAATAATAAAAATATATATTAGTTCAATTTGTAAAGAATAATGTCGAAATAACGTACTTCTTGAGTATCCCTATTTATGCCTATCCAAGGGATATGAAAATGCTTGCATTTGGTAGGTATTGGATAGACAAATATAGAAAGTAATCACAGTCTCTTTCTATAACTTGGGGTTAAAGAGATATCAAGTAATGGTTCATAGGTAAAAATGTTTTTCTCACCTGGACTATTTTTAAACGACAAATGCAGTGACAAAAGAACTTAGCATAGACTATTAAGTATCCCCAATATGTTAGTCTCCGACTTTAAATTTTATAACAATTTGGTCATCTTTGATAGTATTTAATCTTAATAAAATCAAGTTCAGCAGTATTTATTATATTAATCCCAACAGCTAACCGAGGGTTCTGTACTACCACATCTCTGGATAAGGAACTATAAATATTCACAAATATAGATCATAAAATTATTAAAATTATTTTTAAGCTTGCGTCAATGAAGCCCTTTTCATACACTACCCCACATGACACAGGTTAACTCATTCCAAATTTGAACTGCCCGCCGGCGCTGTTTCTCGCCTAATGGATTACGGAATTTAAATATTAAAGACTATATTTTTTATGATTTACTAGCTGTCCCGGCGAACTTCGTTCCACCTTACACTACACTACACTTCCCTACCCTACCCTACACTACCATAACCTACATTACCCTACACTACACTACCCTACCCTGCCCTACCCTACACTACACTACCCTACCCTACACTACACTACTATACCCTACCCTAACTACACTACATCTACACTACACTACACTACCCTAACCTACCCTAAAACCAATTATTTTTTGACTAATGATAATAATATTTTTTTATGAATATCATATTTTAATACTTACTATCCTATTCAGGACGAAAACAATGCAAAAAAACAAAAATCATAAAAATTGGTCCAGCCGTTCTCGAGTTATAAATGGTGTAACTAACACGACTTTCTTTTATATATATATAGATTTACAAATACTTCAGATTTTTCACCATAGGTACAGACTTGTAGTGTAAGACGGTATTACTTTCCAAATTTTATAGTTCTAGGTCAACGGAAAATTATCTATAAGTAAATTTTGATTCCCATGAGATTGTCGAAATATGCGTTTTTGCAGCATAAACGGCCGAATCTCTTTTTACGTTAACTTAGAAATTTGATTTTTTTACAGCTTCAAGGGACTGTAGACCGGAGTATATGGTTTGAATTTCTAGTCGATACCTCCACGCGTTCCCGAAACAAAGGGTCTTGACAGACAGATGGACAGACAGACGGACAACAACGTTTTTTTCATTTTCGCTTTCCGTTTTTTTTTTGAGGTATGGAACCCTAAAAAACCGAGTAATACTAGTTATTTGTTGTCTAAAAAACTGGCATAAGTGTGCCACCCGTGGAAATCTAATTAGGTGGGTACCCACTTTGCCGTACACTTTTATCGTTCCGTCGTAATACACGGTGTTGTTTTGATCAACAACGCCTTCTACTCATATTATAACTGAACAACTTTTACCAGGGAACACATAGTCAACTTTCAAAAAATTGGCCTCCATACAAAAGTGGTGTATGAAAAGTTTTTTTTTTGTGATCTCAGCAAAGTTGTAGTGCAAGAGTTGTTCAGTTTCAAGACTAAGCCCTACTGTAAAGACGTTGTCGACCAAAACAACACCCTGTGTAAACAATTGTTTGTAATTACCCGCACTCATCAAAGGTGAAGAAAGTAACGCAACGTTTATTCAAAGTATATATTACAGTTTGGTAACAGTTTGGTTGTCGAACGTATAGGATTCCTTTTTATAAATGTCATTTCTGGCCCGTTGTATGAAGTGTCCAGGGTGTTGTTAAGTCGCCAACTGAGAAACCTTTTAAATAATTTTATTCTAAGAATCTTCATATCAGCTCATGTACGTCCCCAACGAGGGGCTCGAGCCTACCCTGAATTAGGGCGATCGGGCCTTAGTCGACCACGCGGGCCCAGTGCGGGTTGGTCGACTTCACACACAACCTTCGAGTTTCTGAAGAATGAATGTGTTAACAAGAAATCTTAATTTATACTACCCACTTTTAAATAAATAAATTAATTAATTAAATTTACTTGATTTATTTTAATTTATTTTTTATATATTTTCAAGTATTTTTTGACATTATTCTTGACATTGTTATCAAAGTGTATTTATTTGAATTTCTTTGTATTTTTAACATTTGATAGTTTTGTATTTATTACTAGCTGTTTCGCGCAGCTTCGCTCGCTCAGATCCCGGTGAAAAACTTTCTATACCTTTTCTTAGACCTACCGAATATACACAGAAATTTCCTGGAAATTCGTCCAGCCGTTTCGGAGGAGTATGGCAACTATTACTGTGATACGACAATTATATATATATATATATTGATAGATAGATAGATTTTGACGATTGTATTATCCTTTGACATTTTATAAGCACTATTTTAATTACACATTGATAAAACGAAATTAATAAATCTAATTTAATCTTAGACTAACTTATGTGAAGCGTGCTTTTGCCCGCTGCTTCGCCCGCGTTTACTACGTTTTATGACTGTCTTTGCGGGTGAGTGGTGCGCGAGCCGCTCGCGAGCGTGGATGTGAGATTTCTCTAGATCCCTCAGGGACTATATCGGGATATTGTAATAACCAATTATAAGCAAAAAAAAACTTCAATCCGTTGCTTGGTTTCTACGCCGTCGTGCGCGAGCGTGGAAATGAGTTTTCCCCAGATCCCTTTGAAAACTATCTCAGGATATGCTTATTAGTAAATTAGTTATTTTTCCACCTCTCAACCATATCATTGCAAAAAATTAAAACAATACAAAAAGAAATTAAACAAAAAAGAGTATTTTTTTTATTTTTTTATTTGTGGACTATGCTATTTTTATGAGATAAAAAGTAGCCTATGTCCTTTCCCGTAACACAGGCTACCTGCATGCTAAAATTTCATTAAGATTGGTCGAGATGTTGAAGCGTGAAAAGGTAACAAGCAAACAAACAAACACATTTTCGCATTTATAATATTAGTAAGGATTACTATATAGGTAGCTATGTTGCTTCTTCTTCTTACATTTCTTAAGTTCTTGAATTTTTAAGTAACTAGAGTTTACTTACATATTACATTAGATTTAAATGAATTTAAGTGAATAGGCATTATTTGAGTTTGCGTGTACCATCCTCGACTGCATCATCACTTACCATCAGGTGAGTTGCAGTCAAACGCACTCAAATTATTAATAAAAAAAAACTGTTAACTATTGAATACTTTAAAAATTCAATGAAATTTTCAGTGTCACGAGTAAAATTGAATTACAGGCGAGTTAAAAAAATCACATGTAAGTATAAGAAAATATGAGCGTAATTTACATGAAGAATTTCGTGAATTTCGCCTCAAGTATCTTATTTATTTCTTAATGGGAAAAGGGAGACACAGTAGGTAGGTACATAGTTATTCGGTGAGTGGTATACAAAGGGCTCGGACATCGATTAAGGCGAACATAATGTATAAAGAGACCCTTTTACGAATTTACATAAACCCTCGAAAATTCCACTCACAATATAGTGAGGTACCTACCTATCTACATTTATTATACGTATACGTAGGTACCTATATTCTTACAGTATCTTCGCGTAAGAATATGACGATATGGATATGTCGCAGGCAAGTAGTATATTTCGTCTGGTTACAAACGCTCGCTATTTTGCGATCTGGATAAATTTAGTATGCTGCGGCTCGAATTTAAGGATGGGAGTGTAGAGGAAGGGGGAGAGCCAAAAATACAAACGCGGTCTTTCTTTAGTAACTGTTAGATTCGCCACTCGGGGGGGAGCCTCGCGTCCGTATCATCATTAAGTCCCTAAAATGGGTCAAATCACAATATCAATTCAAATTGCTCAAAGACTGCGCAAAGCTATCACTATGGAAAAATACATAATATACTTAAAGTACTTAAAAAAGCAATTAATTGAATACAATTTTAAAAATATTGACTAATTGCAGTCATTGTAAAATTTCTCGTAAACATTTTTTGTTGTTGATTAAAACCAACACACAGAAATTGGTAACTTTTAACACCTTTAATTTTTATTGAACACATTTTTAAAACTTATTTGAAAGTGAATAAATGTAACAAAAATATTTTAAAATCTAGAATCGGGCGTTCGGTCTAAACGTAACCGCCGCGTTGAAGCCCGCATTGATTTGAACTTAAAATGAATAGACTTACGTTCGATATATAAAACAATGTAGGTGTTAAAAGTTACCAATTTCTGTGTGTTGGTTTTATTCAACAAAAAAAAATTTACGAGAAATTTTACATCAGGATCGACCTTCTCGGATTGAGGCGTCTTATACCTAACCTAACGAACCCATTATCGCTTGCTTCGCTCGCTCACCAATTAAAAACAGAATAAAAATAAAAAGGGGAGTTCCCTTATTTCCCCTTTACAGGGAGGACTTCTCGTATGTGAAGGTTTCCTTCACCGTTAAACCAATCGGTAAGGTAACCTTATGTATTTTTTTACTTGTGTATTTCTCATTTACTGTTTACAATCTCTTAATATATATAAATCTCGTGTCACAATGTTTGTCCCCAATGCACTCCTAAACCACATAACCGATTATAATAAAATTCGCACACCATGTGCAGTTCGATCCAACTTGAGAGATAGGATAGTTTAAATCTCAAATTATAGTCGCAATTTTAATTTATTGCTAATTATTTGTCTGTTATTATTTGACAGTCACAATTATCTGTTAACTCCAAATGATTCTAACAGATGTCGATACCTTTCGACTGGGTAGGGTAGTGCAGTGTAGGGTAGTGTAGTGTAGGGTAGTGTAGTGTAGTGTATGTTGGGTAGGGTAGGGTAGTGTAGGGTAGGGTAGTGTAGTGTAGGGTAGTGTAGAGTATTGTAGGGTAGTGTAGGGTATTGTAGGGTAGTGTAGTGTAGGGTAGGGTAGTGTAGTGTAGTGTATGTAGGGTAGTGTAGGGTAGGGTAGTGTAGTGTAGTGTAGGGTAGGGTAGGGTAGGGCAGTGTAATGTAATGTAAGGCGGTACGAAGTTCGCCGGGACAGCTAGTAAACAATAAATATACGTAAGTTTGGAACAACTGATTGGGGGTTTGGGTGTCCCCGGATTCAAACCCAGAACCATTAGTTAGGAAGATTGAGCCGCTACCGTTTAGATCCATTTCCGCTAGCGTGGGATGGATGCCCCCCGGCTAGTAGGAGATGATTTGCGCAAGGTTGCTGGCGACAGCTGGATGCGGGGGGCCGAAGACCGGGGAGGGTGGGGTAAATATACCAATAGTGGCCATAAAAGCTTAATATGTAATGAAAATCTATATTACATTTTGATATTAAAAATGCTCATTGAATCTTATTCTATTGTGATGACGAGAATCGAAGTTGAGATTTTGATGGGATTATATTTTTTATACTAACAGACTCCAGAAAACTAAGAAATAAAAAAAAATATGTGGGTGTTTGTGTGTGTGTGTGGCTCAAGCTCTACTGATCATATTGGGATTAAATTTGTGTCATTGAAATCTCTAGCCGTTTTCCCACTTTTTAGGGTTGCCACCATACTAAAAATACACCTTTATACACGACTGCCCATAAAGCCGATTAATGTTTTCATGCGCACGTATATGTGTATATAAGTATGCATGTATGTTTGTATGTATGTATGAATATATGTATGAATGTATGTATGTATGGTTGTCTGTTCCTTTGGCTGAGCCTGTAGCCTAAACGGCTTGAAGGGTTTTCGTGTGTAAGGTGTCTTTAGATGTATCTTGATCCCGAAAGTCACTTAGGATTCATTTTAATCCCGACTATAATAAAAAAAGGTAATGATTTCATGCAGTCGGGTTTTTAATTACTGATTAAACTTGTAAGGTTATGTTAAAAATAACTCTAACGATTTTAATAAGACACTGTGGTGTTTAATGTTACAGAAAAAATGGAAAAAGTTACTTTCCATACAAATCCAGGCACTTTGGTATTTTTACTCGAAAACGGCTTTCAGGGTTTTAATGAAATTTCGTACTTACTAAATAAAGCTTGATATACTGGTTAAATAGTTAATTAATCCATAAGAAATCGTATTATGAGCGTCGGTGGCGTAATGGCAAGGGCAGGAGGTAGCTGCCATTACGCCACCGACGCTCTATATACTGCACTTTATATTCAGATAAAACAAAAATCCTCGATTTATGTTAAAGGCACTTATGTTTTGAACTACCAATACCTATAGGGATTTATTTTTAAACTTATGGAATCAAACTTCGAAAACACATTGATACGTTGCAGGTTTTGAACCACGACCTCCCGGTCAGGAGGTAGCGGCCCTTGCCATTACGCCACCGACGCTCTATATAGTGCACTTTATATTCAGATAAAACAAATATCCTCCATTTATGTTAAAGGCACTTATGTTTTGAACTACCAATACCTATAGGGATTTATTTTTAAACTTATGTAATCAAAATTCGAAAACACATTGGTACGTTGCAGGTTTTGAACCACGACCTCCCGGACAGGAGGTAGCGGCCCTTGCCATTACGCCACCGACGCTCTATATAGTGCACTTTATATTCAGATAAAACAAATATCCTCCATTTATGTTAAAGGCACTTATGTTTTGAACTACCAATACCTATAGGGATTTATTTTTAAACTTATGGAATCAAAATTCGAAAACACATTAATACGTTGCAGGTTTTGAACCACGACCTCCCGGTCAGGAGGTAGCGGCCCTTGCCATTACGCCACCGACGCTCTATATAGTGCACTTTATATTCAGATAAAACAAATATCCTCCATTTATGTTAAAGGCACTTATGTTTTGAACTACCAATACCTATAGGGATTTATTTTTAAACTTATGTAATCAAAATTCGAAAACACATTGGTACGTTGCAGGTTTTGAACCACGACCTCCCGGACAGGAGGTAGCGGCCCTTGCCATCACGCCACCGACGCTCTATATAGTGCACTTTATATTCAGATAAAACAAAAATCCTCGATTTCTGTTAAAGGCACTTATGTTTTGAACTACCCATACCTATAGGAATTTATTTTTAAACTTATGTAATCAAAATTCGAAAACACATTGGTACGTTGCAGGTTTTGAACCACGACATCCCGGACAGGAGGTAGCGGCCCTTGCCATTACGCCACCGACGCTCTATATAGTGCACTTTATATTCAGATAAAACAAAAATCCTCGATTTCTGTTAAAGGCACTTATGTTTTGAACTACCAGTACCTAGGGATTTATTTTTAAACATATGGAATCAAAATTCGAAAACACATTGGTGCGTTACAGGATTCGAACCACGACCTCCCGGACAGGAGGTAGCGGCCCTTGCCATTACGCCACCGACGCTCTATATAGTGCACCTTATATTCAGATAAAACAAAAATCCTCAATTTCTGTTAAAGGCACTTATGTTTTGAACTACCATACCTAAGGATTTATTTTTAAATTATTCGTGTGTCGCGCAACACACAGCGTGTAGACTGCTTACAAAGAGTTCAGTGACCCTGTCTGATACAGGGTGAAGAAATATTGGTTCCACCCGAAAGGGGACTAGACTCAATACCCATCAATCTCGATGGCTTTTGCAAGGATAGGTACTGAAAGCCGTGAAATCAGTTTTCGATTTTCCAGTTCAATTCAATTCAAAATTTATTGATACAATAAAATACAAGAATTTTGGACGTCAAGAAACTACATAGAGACAGAGATTTGTTACCATAGATGGGTTATGCACTAACCAACAACATTTGAAAATCGAAGCCATTTACACACACAATGTTATAGGTACTTCTCTTCTATTGCGCCGAATGTTACTAAGAAAAGAGATGCCAATTGGCATCTTTTTTTTGCTTCACTTTTTAGGCGCATGTAACCTATCTACCTCCCCTTATATATAGCATATCTCTGCATAGAGATTTAATTTAAGCTTATTATAAAAGATTGTTAAACAGGATGTAAAAAAATGGTGTAGGTCCCGTTAACTGGGGCTTCTACTCATCATACTGAACAACTTTCCCCAAGGAACACATAGTCAATTCTCAAAATAAAATAATTGAACCCTCCATACTAAAATGCACAAAATTGGTCAATCAGCTGATCGATTTGTATGAAGAGTATTTTTTTTTATTGCGATTTCAGCAAAGTCGTAAAACAAAAGTTGTTCAATATGATGAGTAGAAGCCCCAGTTAACGGGACCTACACAACTTTGTTTACACCCTGTATAAGTAAATTAATAAACATTTTAAAATATTCATGTTATTTTATCCACATCGTAGTAGTTAGTCTACCCGCTTCACAAAAGGAGGTCGCAGGCTCGATTCCCGACAGGGGCTAACTTTAAGAATTGATTTGGTTGGTGGCAGGGCATTTTTAAACCCGCTTGGCTAGCTACCACCATCTTATTTATGTCTTGCCGCCAAACATCAATGTTAACAGCATTGATGTGTTCCGGCATGGAGATAAGAAAGCCAGTTCCCCATTGCGTTGGGAATCTTGGTAAGCCTGCTTTCATCTTCAGAATCATCGTCACACCCATCACGTAAAATAAAGTTATTATTGTGAGTATATAAAATACATATTATATTATAAAATGTAAAATCTTTATTAGTAGGTTTCTACATTTTAAATGAGTTAATAACAGAATTTGATTGATAATAAAAATTACTTGTTAACTTGCTCTATCCCCCGATTTCGTTGCCGCTTTATTATCTCATCATCATATCAGCCGAAAAACGTCCACTGCTGGACAAAGGCCTCCCCAGAATCAGTTCTCCTTGAACTCTCTGTAAACTTGTCACTTTGTTTTACTTATCAAAATTGTGCTGTACAGCTAAAAATGAGGGTAACATTCCGTCCCAGTTTCTACTTCAAGAGGACAACCAGTTCGTCCCGTACTCAAACAAAGAAACCTTAAATTTTTGCTGTCTGTCTGTCTCTCCCTTGGTATATCACAGTCATTTTTCTTAAAGACAATTACAACTATAAAGATGGTGTTATATACTTTGTGACCCTTTAGACTCGACTATTTCGCGAAACAGCTGTTTTAAACAAACCGGTTTTCGCTAATTGATTTTTAACCACGGCATTCGACTGGATGAATTAAACTATGAAACAAAATCTGAAAATATTTTTTTTTTGGGTACCTCCCCTTCATATAAAGGGTTGTCTTTATTCGTTTACTTAACCTAGGTATCTAGAGGTATCGTTAAATACATATTTTGTTAGCTTTAAATTTAAATTAAGTCTTTTAAAACTACTGTGGGTTTGCAAGGATCAAATATATGGTTGTTTAACTTTATTTAAAGTGATTATTTTTGTTACAAGTGCATGTTCCTACACCCTGCTAGCTAAATGGCTCTTTCAGGAAATCTTTAAAAATCATAAAAATGCCTTTAGAGCTTAGACGACAATTCGTACAAGCGTGAAAGTTGGTGCGATTATAGAATAACCTTTAAACTAAAACAGCATATAACAAAAACGGTCAAGGGAGAGTGGTACTCGCGCTAAGGATTCCAAATTAATTTAAAAAAATCTCTCACTCTCGTCCATGTATTTTGGTCGAGATACCCCTATCTTGCGCCACAAATAAATTTCCCGCCCGCTTGGACATCGTTAATTTTTATGACTGTCTTTGAGGGTGAGTGATGCGCGAGCCGCAAGCGGATCGCGAGCGTGGACTTGAGTTTATCTAGATCCCTCAGGAACTACGAGTATATCCATGTATTTTTTTCAGTTTTCACGGGATAAAAATTAGCCTATGTCCTTCCCAGTGACACAGGCTACCTGCATGGCCAATTTCATCAAGATTGGTCTAGGCGTTGAAGCGTGAAAAGGCGACAAACAAACAAACAAATACATGTTCACATACATAATAATGTTGAGAATTGTTGTACGCGTGAGGAGAGCTGTGGTGGTACGGAACTCTCAGAGCACGGAGTCCATCTCACACTTCGCCACTGTTTACTAATATCTATTAAAACACCGTTTAAGATGGCTATTAAAATGCAACTAAGGATTCTATTCTCATTGTATGCCAAGGGATTAATTATAGTATGTGTCTTAACAGCCCAAGTCCACTGCTGGACAAAGGCCTACCCTATGGATTTCCACAACTGCACTGTATTGCACTGCCCTCATTCAGTAGCCTCCCGGGACCTTCACTAGAGCGTCCATTATACCCATCATGTATTAAACTTATAAAGTACTAGCTTTTGCCCGCGGCTTCGCCCGCGTCGACATAGCTTTTATGACTCTTTTTGAGGGTGAGTGGTGTGCGAGCCGCAATCGGCTAAAATACTTACTATATTATAATATCTCTACCAATCTTGATGAAATTTGGCATGCAGGTAGCCTGTGCCACTGGGAAGGAAATAGTTTACTTTTTATCTCTTGAAATTAGCATAGCCCGATGAAGTTCCTGAGGGAACTGAAAAAATACTCTTTTTTCGTTAATTTCTATAAAATCGCAACAGAAAAATGGATTAGTGTGATTTTTAGCACAGAGATGGTAGATGAGGTAGAAAATGATATAATTTATTGTTACGTATGTCCTAACATAGTTCCCGAAGGGATCTAGGGAAAACTGTTTTCTACACTCGCGCATGTCGGCGGCGTCGCAACTGAGCAACGGATTCAAGTCATTTCTTGTACAGAATTTGTTGAGGGGGTAGGAACTGGCAAAGACTGCTAATCAGAATAGCCCGATATAGTCCCTGAGGTACCTGGAGAAAACTCATATCCACGCTTGCGAGGCGGTTGCGGCTCGCGCACCACTCACCTTCAAAAGGAGTCGTGAAAGCTATGTCCATGCGGGCGAAGCCGCGGACAAAAGCTAGTCTAATTATACAATTTCCTAAAAATATTAATATGGGTCAAATCCCCGAGTCGTATCAGCTCTAAAGGAGCCCAAAACGCACTTCTCGTTGCCGCGATGGATGGCAATAGACAGCCATAGCAGCAGGTAGGACCCGGAGCGGGCGTCACATCCCCTCTCTCGAAAGCAACGGCCAATCTCCATAATGAAGGCAAAGGCCTCTGAGGGTTCAGCAGTCGGTTGTCTCATAGACACAAAAAGTGCTGACGCACTTGGCATCCCAAAGCAGGCACTGTCCTCTCTGCCATGGCACCTGTTTAAACCGTCCGGCCTTTTGCTATCAGATCGACTAAAGCCCGGCGGCTGCATCAAAGATGGAATATTCCATCTGGCCGAGACCAGTGTTCTCCGAGTGAGGTCATTAAGGTCATGGTGACATGGGAATCTTCACAAACAACGACTGCAACTTAGTGCGTGATGGCCAATTGCCTCCACCCTGGATTCGCCAATACATTGATGAGGATCACATATATTGCAGCCCAGTCGGAGAGCAGCTGCCACACGCAAATAGTAGCCGTCAGAAGTTCCCATATCTGTGCCTCTTGTTAAAAGATGCACAACTTGACTTATGCGTTTTTTTTTTACACGATTGGAATCTTTCTAAAAATACCTATCTGTTAGTCTATGAAAAAAATCGCTACGTGGCGTAGTTCCAGAGTTAGAGTTGTGTAAAGTAGCGTATGCTGAAAAATACTTAAAAGAAATTCACTCAAAAGTATGACATTTTAAATCGATACTGTTATATGTATAGATAGAGCTTTTTTCCCACGGGACCTATTTAGTTTTCCGGGATAAAGAATACCCAACTATGTAATTATGGTCAAACAGCACATCTCAATGTAAAGGTTTCGTATTGTTACGTTGAGCCATTCTAAAGATTTTTTTTTCCATTCCTGCAGGAACTTTAATTTTTTTGGGATTTATAATGTCCCAGTTTTAGTTCGCGGTATAAGGTATCAACGTGTAAAATTTAATTGCAATAGGTCAAGCAAAATTGCCTGGTGAGCGATTCTAGAAATGCATACTTTTGATTTTCCCACGGGAACTCTTGAATTTTCTTTAATAAACAGTATCTTATATGTTCACCCGGGCTATAAGGAACCACCATACAACATTTCATCAAAATCGTTCCGGTAGTTTTTGCGCGATGCGCGAACATACAGACAGACAGACACACTTATTAAGTATTGTTAAAAAGCTTTTATTTAACTTGCAATGTTCGTATGAATGTATATTAGTTAGTTGTCAAATGTCAATCTTGCAAACAATTTTAGAGCGACTTTCAGGGGTCCGATTGAGCTAAAATTTGGCGTGGAGCCGTAATCCCGGTGAAAATAGATCCTCTCGGTATTTTGAAGTTGATCTGATGAAGAACTTTGGGGGTGAAATCTATCAAGGACCTTTCTTTATTTTCAATAGAATCGTAGGGAATACTGTGCTCACGATTTTTTTGAATTTCGAAACGTCTACTAATGGAATCACATTTAGCTTTTAATAAAAACAAATAAAATAAAAGCGTGTATCTTTTTATTCAAATTATTAGTAAACATACTCTTTTATTTTCTACTAGCTTTTGCCAGCGGCTTCGCTCGCGTAAACATAGTTTCTATGACTCGAGCAACATAGTTTCTTCGAGGGTGCGCAGTTCGCGAGTCGCTTACGTGGAAAAAAGTTGCCTATATTATGTTAATCCAGTTCCTAATCTGTCTCCCTACCAAATTTCAGCCAATTACTTTCAGTCGTGAAATAAGTGGTAACAAAATCCATACATACATCCATACATACAAGCTTTCACATTTATAATATTATTAAGTAGGATCAAAACGCACGTAGATATATAATTACAATTATCCATTAGTTAAGTAAAAGATATGGAATTCACCCGTATCAGAAGAAATTGACAGGTGTCGAACTCCTCCCTTTATCCTTTTGTTCAGCACGAATTACTTTAGAAATTTGATATATTCCAATACAAATAAAGAACAATAAGTCACATTCGACACCCTCACGGCAACAACTCCAAGGCAAGCCTTCAGCTAACAGAATCCACTAATACACATTTCAGAGACTGTACCTCAAGGAAGGGATAGCAATACAAAGGCAACCAAGCTGGAAAGGGACAAAACACACGAGTATCGGAGATTCCCAACAATATAGTCGCAGCTCTACGAGGCGGCAGTTTTTCGCGGGCGTTCCGGAACGACGACGTATCTACGCTAGCCATCGGTTGAACAGGAAAATGGTCCAGTGTGCAAAGATCGTATTTTCCGGAGTTCAGTCGATTGTTATGTAAAAAAAAAGTGGATAAGTTATTATTTGACAAACAAACGTACAATATAATTGTGAAAGGGAATGCGAGCAGCTTCTTCGGGATCGAGGAAGGTATGTTATTGGAATTATTATTTTTGAGAGTTTTTTTTTGTGTTTTTTTATTACTGTGAAGGGTTGATTGCATAAATCGGTAAGATTGCTCATTTATTTATATAGCCTATTTTGTATGTAGTGAAATTTATCTGCGTTTCGTTTCTGCAGTTACTGTTTTAGAAGTTACTATACAGGGTGTAAAAAAAAACATTAACTGGGGGTTCCACTCATCATACTGAACAACTTTCCCCAAGAAACCCACAGTTGATTCTTAAAAAAATAATTCGGACCATTCATACAAAAATGCACATAATTAGTTGATCAGCTGAACGATTTGTATGAAAATATATTTTTTTTGCGATTTCAGGAAAGTCTTAGAACAAAAGTTGTTCAGAATGATTAATAGAGGGCTCAATTTAACGGGACCTACACCAATATTGTTACATCCTGTATAGAAATATAGAATCCGTATTTAAATCACCAATTTTAAACCGTCTTAAAAAAAGGAGAAGGTGGTCAAGTTATGCAATATCCTCGCCGATTGATACATTTTTTTTAATTTATAGGATATACCTTGAGGTTGTTCCTGTAAAATAAAAATCGCTTACCAATTTTTTTGTGGAAAACAAACAAAAACAATACGAAAATGCGAAACTTGTGGCTAGTCGTCTTTTTTAACATGTTTGGCATTTTTTTTTTATTTATACACAATGCACGGTCCGAATAGTTCACTTCATGTGGAAAGTAAAAATATTTTTGTAACGATTTGAAAAAAAAAAAATTTTAGGATGCCGTCTTCAAAGAGTGCGCATGGACCCCTATTACCAAGCTTACGCTGTCTGTCTGTTCGTCCGATTTTTAAAAGGCTGTATCTTTGAACCGTAATAAGTAGCCGGATGCAATTTACCTACACAAAATGTGTGTTATTATGGAAAATGTATTTACAAATATTGATTAAAAAAAAGTGTAATAGCATTGTATTTTTCGTGTTTTTGCTCAACCGTAAAAATATAAATATGTACATATATTAAAAATATAAATAAGTACACATTACCAACTCGCACGGGGCCCGCGTGGTCGTCTAAAATACGAAGTAACTATTTAGTAATCTGTGGTCTAAGGCCCAATCGCCCTAATTCAGGGTAGGCTCGAGCCCCTCGGAGGGGAAATAATCCATTTATTCATAATTTGTAAATACCAGGTCAAAATGACATTTTATAAATAGTTTAAAACGGATAAAATAAAATAGAGAACAATACAATTTTATTTCTAAATTAAAATTTTAAAAAATAAGCTGGTATACAGTCTGTACTAAAATTGGTGTAGGTCCCGTAAACTGAGTCTTATACCCATCACACTGAACAACTAATAATCATACGCACTCAAATTTTTAATAAAAAAAACTTTTGTTATACGGCTTTGCTGAAATCACTAAAAAATATAAACTCTTTATATTAACAAATCGATAAGCTGATCGACCAATTTTATGCATTTTAGTATGAAGGGTCCAATTTTTTTTGAGAATTGACTGTAGGTTCCTTGGGGAAACTTGTTCAGTATTATGAGTAGAACCCCCAGTTAAGGCCCTAAGATGGGTCATATGACAATATTATTCAATTCAAATTATTGAAAGACTGTGTAAAGCTATTACCATGGAAAATATATATAATATACTTAAAAAAATAAAAAATCGATTTAATTGAATACAATTTTAAAAGTATCACCACTTTTGACGTAAAAAAATATACTGTAGAACCTGTTTTTGGCATTAATTGCAAAATTTCTCAAACACAAATAGTTAATGTTGAATGAAACCAACACACAAAAATCGGTGACTTTAAGGCCTTTCATTTTGAACACATTTTTTTAAATCTAATTGAAAGTGGTGAAAAGTAATAAAAACATGTAATAATCGAGAATTGGGCGTAACAGCCGCGTTGAAGCCCGCATTGATTTGAACTTAAAATGAATAGTTTTACGTTCAATATTATTTAAACACGCTTCAACCTGCTCGGATTTATTGCTCTTAGGGCCTTAACGGGTCGTACACCATTTTTTTACACCTGTATATAACGTATGAGGTGATATGATGACATATCACAAGCGATAATCTGAGTGTTATTGATCAGTTAAAATCCAAACCCTAAAGTAAAACAACAAATAATAAAAGTTGTACTTTATATGTGTCTCACTCGCGCTATAGACCCCAAACTGAATTAAAAAAACGCTATCGCTTTCGTCACATTGGATTTAACTTAATTCTATTGTGTTTTCGTTCATATTTTTTGATTGAAATTAAAAAGTAATACTTCCATAACTTGTGAAGAGAGGCGCGGCAGTACGGAACCTTCGATGCGCCTGTGTTACTCGCACTTGCCTGGTTTTATTCGATAGTCCCTATAAATTAGGTTCACAACGTTAACAAATCAAATAACATATAGGTATATAGTGTAGCGAAAATAAAAGATAAACTGGTTAAATGGAATTTTTAGATTCGCCTCATACTCGTATACACGTAGAATTTTGAATCAAAGCCTAAATATGGATTTCGGAAAGAAAATATTTTTTGGGGTAAATCAGAATACTTTTAATTGGTAATATTTTTTTTATAAAATGGTGTAAACATACTAGGAAAAAGATGACGGTGTGGTTAAAAAGGCACGTTTTACATAAATCTGGACAAAACATTGGAAAAACCTAAATTAATAATTTTTATTTGATTAAAATTACCAAATTGACAAATTTCAATAGAAAGCCGGTTAGGCAACGATCGTCGCCCCTCTCCCCCCTTGGTATTTAAATAAAAAAAACCAAATACCAAAATGTAAATAGATTAAAATTTTACTTAGGTTCGGAAATACCCCAAGGTTGCAAATATCACTGAGAACGTACACAACACACATAATAGTTTTAAAATTAACAGTAAGTTCGCTAAAATAAACAAAGGTAAATAAATTTGTAGGTCGGCAGTAGCGCTTGATGCAAATAAATTAGTATCTCGCAGGGCAGCAACAATGTGAATGGTTCCTTTCTTCTTCTTCCCTTTAAGCAAACAGTCGGACGTGCAGCGCAGCAAAAAGGGGTTGCATTATACACTAATTATTTCTAAATTGTGAGCTACTTTCTGGCCTAAATTTAAATAAAAAAATATATTCTTAATTCTCGCTTATTTTTTTTTGTGAGTTTGTGGGTAATTTGAAGGGCAATATATCGCTTCAAAATCATTCTCCTTGCTTTCATTTCAAATTAAATTCTGTTTGGTTCTGCGCTTTGATGAAGATTTGATTTTGAAATAACTGTTACCTTTGGACAAAAGCGAGAAAATTAATAGATGACGGTATGTAATGTCGTGTGATGATAATATGTTTTGAGTCGTGAATATTTAAATTTTAGTGTGTTATTGTTATATTGACGCACTCTATAGTTATCAGAGGTAAGTGATTTGTGTAAGTATTCCGCTATGCGTATTTTTTTGGTGCTGTTGCGAACTAGTTTTTCTTATTTTCATAGGAACTTTTTACTCCACCCGTGTACTAGATGTCCCGAGGCTGATCCACTTCAAAGTAAGATCCTGGGACGGAGTTGTGCCATCTGCCAGTCGCCCTTTATGCTGCGCTGCACGTCCGACTGTTTGCTCAAAGGGAAGTGAATTATATACTAATTATTTCTAAATCGTGAGCTACTTTCTAGGCGTTCGTTACTAAACACTGTTGCTGCCCTGCGAGATACTTATTTATTTACATCAAGCGCTACTGCCGACCTACAAATTTCTTTACCTCTGTTTATTTTAGCGAACTAACAGTTAATTTTAAAATTATTAAGTGTGTTGTGTACCTTCTTAGTGATATTTGCAACCTTAGGGTATTTCCGACCTTAAGTAAAATTTGATACTATTTGCATTTTGGTATTTGGTTTTGTTATTTAAATACAAAGGGAGGAGGTGGGAGGGGACGATCGTTGCCTAACCGGCTTTCTATTGAAATTTGTCAATTTGGTAATTTTAAGCAAATTAAAATTGTTAATTTAGGTTTTTCCAGTGTATTGTCCAGATTTATGTTATATCGTGCCTTTTTAATCACACCGTCAAATTTTTCTTAGTATCTTTACCCATAAAAAAAATACCAATTAAAAGTATTCTGATTTACCCCAAAAAAAATATTTTCTTTCCGAAATCTATATTTAGGCTTTGATTCAAAATTCTACGTGTTTATGTGGCGAATCCACAGCTCATCCATTTAACCAGTTTATCTTTCATTTTCGCTACAATATGTACATCCAATAGGTATATATACTACCTACCGTATTTTAAATACGAATATATCTCTAATTCAGATAACATACCTGCATCTGTTTTTCTCTTTGATTTAGAAGCGATGCGCGCGCCTGTTACGCTATTCTCGAACAGCCAAATATCTTTTTATAACTATTACGTTATGCCTATCTTGACAAATAGTAGATGCTTCCCATAAAACTCAGTATTCATACAAAACTTTCCTCAAGGTATCCACAGAAAACTTTCCTCAAGGTATCCATACAAAACTTTCCTCGAGGTATCCATACAAAACTTTCTTCAGGGTATCCATACCAAACTTTACTCAAGGTATCTATATACCAAACTTTCCTCAAGGTATCCATACAAAACTTTCCTCAAGGTAGCCATACAAAGCTTTCCTCAAGGTATCCATACAAACTTTCCTCAAAGAATCCATAAAAAAACTTTCCTCAAGGTCATCTTCTTCGTCTTCCGGCCTTATCCCATTTCTGTTTGGGGTCGGCTCTCCTAATCATTCTTCTCCAGGAACATCTGCTCTGAATCGTCGTTGGGTCTAAACTCTCATTTTTGAGGTCTTTATTAATTACAGCTATCCATGTTAGTCGGGGTCGTCCACATTTTCTCGGTCCTGTTTTGTAATTGAGCAATTTTCTTGTCATATGATCTTCCGACCTCCTCATGACATGGCCATACCAGCGCAGTCGTGTCTCCACCAATTTGTCCTCAATTGGTCTCACTTTGAAGGTGCCGCGGATGTAGTGGTTTGGCACTTTGTCTAAGAGTGTCACCCCGCCAGACCATCTGATCATTCTCATTTCGGCAGCGTGGAATTTGTCAGACTGTTGTTTCTTGAGAGGCGAGCATTCTGCACCGTATATTATGGCGGGTCTGACTGCGGTTTTGTAGACCATTCCCTTTGTGCGTATGGGCATTCTTGGGTCACATAGTACTCCTGTAAGTTGTCGCCACTTTTGTCAGCCTATTTTTTTCTGGTGAGCGATGTCTTTATCGCTATTGCCGTCGTTGGCTATTACACTACCTAGGTATCTAAAGCTTTCCACACTTTTCAGGGCAATGCCTTGGAGGTGCAGAGTATGCTGAGCGCTGGTGTTGGCGAATTTGCATTGTATGTACTGAGTTTTCTCTCTGCTTATTCTCAGTCTCGCATTTTTAAGAGCTAACCTCCACATGCCCAGCGTCTGTTGAAGAGATGTTGGGTTGTCGTCAACGAGGACTATATCATCAGCGTAGAGAAGGTTCCATGGTACTGGTTTCTGCACATTTGACGTGAGGTAATCCATTACGAGGTTAAATAGCAGTGGAATAAGGGCTGACCCTTGATGGACTCCCACATCTACACTGAATTCACTGCCCATTCCTGCCACACTACGTACTCTTGTTTTGACGTTGTCGTACATATCGGTTATCATATGTATGTGGCATTCGGGGACTCTCTGAGACCTTAATGCCTGCCAGATCAGCGGCCTTGGTATGCGGTCGAATGCTTTTTCTAGGTCTATGAAAACCATATGTAAACAATGAACCCTTATAGATTCGCCATGTCTGCCCTGTTCAGAGATCCGTTAGCAAAGTATTAAGCTTTAAAGTGCTATTTTTTCTTTGAGTTAACCAGCAAAAACCGCTACTGAAGGATAACTGAAGAAAAATGCAAATAGTAAGACATATTATAATCAATTCAAAATGAAGTGAGTAATAATCGACCAACTTAAGATGTGCAGTTAGATTTGTAAAATGTTCACATATTTTCCATACAAAACGTTCTATTACCAACTGCAAATATATTTTTTTTATTTTAAAATATTATTACTTTTTCTTTAAAAAAAACTACGAAGCCCTATTGTGCTTGAGTCCGACTCGCCCTTGGCCAGTTTTAAATATATAGGTTAGAGTAGGAAGTCAATCATTTCGGCTTTGTTGTATAAGTTTTTATGGCAAAATTGTACAGATTCATGTTAGAATCTACCATTTGTCCTTTTTCATTGAATAAAAAACTAACCAACTTAATAAAAAAAAGTAAAAACCAGCCTACATTTTTTTACATTACCTCTCTGCTTTGGGAATCCGGGTGAAAATGTATCCTATGTCACTCACGGGATCATGAAGAATTTAACGACACCTCGCATTCCAAAATCCATCAAGCCGTGCACACCCCGGACACTGCGTACAACGGTCGTGAAATTACATTTCTAAAAACAAATGACGGAGCAAAATGTGTAAAAGTGTATAAATGTAAAGTTTAAATGTGTAATGTGTTCAATGTGTAAAGTACTTAGAGATCTATATAACTTAATAAAAATATTCTTGTTCTTATTATTATTATTATAAAATCACGGAAAAATGCCATACATTCGACAATCAAACTATAACCAATCTGTATCAATCTGGGTGAGGTCGGAATCTACAGAGCGGCAGGTACTAATATATATATATATACTTTGGCTAAAGGCTCAGCCAAAGAAACCGACGTACATACATACATTCGAAAACCATTACCCCCCTTTTTTTGTAGTCTAGTTAACAGTCAACCTTCCACAGGGAGGGGAGGGGGAGCCTTCTAAGACATAAATTTAGTAGTTGAAATTAGCAACCTTCCACAGGGGAGGGGGAGGGGAGGGGGAGCCTTCTAAGACATAAATTTAGTAGTTGAAATTAGTAACTACCCACTTAAAGATTTAAAGTTATGAAATGGGACCCTATTACTTAAGACTCCGCTGTCCGTCCGTCTGTCACCAGTTTCATGAACCGTTATTACAATAGACAGTTGAAATTTTCACAGATGATGTATTTCTGTTGCCGTTATAACATCATTACAGCTCATATACGTCCCCACCAAGGGGCTCGAGCCTACCCTGAATCAGGGCGATTAGGCCTTAGTCGACCACGCGGGCCCAGTGCGGGTATGGTCGACTTCACACACAACCTTCGAGTTTCTTCGCATTTATAACAACAAATGCTAAAAATTACAAAAAAGTGAAAAAATGCAAAAAATATGTTTTTTTTTAAACTAGCGCCATCTAGTATGATTGTACGAAACCTTTGTGTGCGGTTCTGGCTCGCACTTGGCCGGTTTTTTTAATCCAAATTTGGAAGCCGTTGACATCATCTCACTTGATGGTTACTGACGATGATTCCGAAGATAGAAGCGGGCTTACCAAGACTCCCCAACACAATGGGGAACTGGCTATCTTATCTTGAAGCCTAAAAACACCAATTCTGTTAACATTGATGTTTGGTGGCAATACTTAGATAAGATGATCATAGCTAGCCAGGCGAGCTTTGAAAATGCCCTTCCACCAACCAAACCGAGTCTTACAAAGTTAAATTCTGCCGGTAATCGAACCCGCGACCTCCTGATGTGAAGCTATTTGACTTAAACATTACGCCACGGAGGCGGTCAAATCTCTAGAGTGATAAAGATATTATAAACTTGTTTCGTACAACTATCTACCCGTAAACAATTTTATCCCTAGGGATATAATTGTATGACGGCTTTTGGTATGTTACAGCGACACATGGATCCTTCGGGGAGAGTTTTCTAAGTGAGTTTATTTGGGTGTCTCCATGTTTCCTCTCACTTTCTGAACTGACGGGCATCTAGCCAAGATACCCTTTGCAGTATATTAGTTTTGTTTCGTTATAAGAATAAACATTAAAATTGAAAACGCTGAACACGTTAAAAAATCGACCTCCATCGCAACAATATAGTACGATTTTGTATATTTATTTTTGTTTTTAGTTAATTATCTAATACACCGATTTTGATAAAATTTATATGGGACCAACTCGAGAGAATACCCTATCGAATAATAAAATAACAATCAAAATCTGTTTACAATCTGTGAAGATATCGCGTAACACACCCACATACACACACACACACACACACACACACACACACACACCCTCACACACACAATCATACAGTCGAATTGTAAACCGCCTCCTTATTGGAAGTCGTTTGAAAATCCACTCCACCGACGAAAAGAAAAATATGTTTTCCTTTTTTTACGTTAAAATCATTTATTTCTCTAAACTAAATAAACACTATTGCGATTTTCTCAATAAGATTAACAGGAAGTCCTCGATTTCGTGAGTTCGATGAACAAATCATCATCATATCAGCGAAAAGACGTCCACTGTCGGACAAAGTCGTCGGATTTCCACAACGTCCGATCCTGCGCTGCCGGCGTTCAGCGACTTCACGTGATATTCACCAAGTCGTCGGTCCACCGAGTGGTAAGTCTGCTTACGCGAAGTGTTGCGGTGCGAAATGAAAATTAAAATATTATTAACAACATACTCCGATGCTCGTTAATATACTAACAATATTTGAAGAACAATGGCATCGATAGTATATTATGTAAAATTAATATTATCGATATACGTATATACATTTAAATAACATTATTAATTATAATGTAATAGAACAAGCGCGAAGCGTCTTCATTTCAGCTTGGGCAAAGACTGTAGACTATTTGCTAACGTAAAATAAGTTTAACTTTGCAAGATCATTTAAATAAATGGAGACTCTTGCCATGACACAATACAGTGCAATTCAGGTTCGTACAGCGCTAATTACCTACAGCCTCTCGTTCTATCGCGCAACTCTTATCTCTTCTGACTACTGATTTGCCTCCTGTAGGAGGCCGCGCGGCGTAGAGCGCGACGTAGGTACATTTTCATGCCTACAGCGCGGAGTGCGACAGGGCTTGGGCAAAAATGCTTCCGTATGTCCGAATATCCGGCATCAGTCCGGCTGTTCTTCTCTACAGGTCGCAATTTTCAACTGATTCTCATGAAATTTGGGGAACAGGTTTGATAATTATATAGATTTTTATTGTCTATTCAGTTTACGGAAATTTTTCAAAATGGTGGATCCATGGGAGTTGAAAACGTAAATATATCATATTTCAGCCATATGGAAAAACTCGAAGTCACCTATTAATGGAGTGGATGAGTGGTACTCTCTGCTTACGTTTGCTTACACTGGTTTAATATCTCCTGACAACGAGAGCCCAGGTAACCTTACCGCCAAGGTAAAAGCGAACATCGCTTCAGCCAGCAGCAGTAGCCTGAGTGTGCTGGCGGCAAGGCCGTATCGGTCGCCATCTATCCTGCGCTCTATCGAGAGCAAAGTTTACTAAGGAGACTTGAGGGGTGCAGTACGTCTGTTGGTTTCCGATGACGGGATGGCCCCATCTAGTCAAGAGACTCTCGCCTCACTCGTGTCTAAGCACCCATCCCCCTCCAGACCGCTTTCTTTCCTTACCGCACCGGGCCGGTCTTGTACCAACCTCACCGTGAAAGTTAAGGATGTGGCTCATGCTTTCGCCTCTTTTTACAACAGTTCCGCGGCGGGTGTGGATGGTATTCGGCCAGCCTACTTGAAAGAGATTACTTCCAACTCAGTGGGAGATAATGGCCCCGATTACTGGAACAGTTGACTAGATTTACAAATTTCTTACTTAGCGGCCAGCTGAATCCAGAGGTGTGTCCCTATCTTTACGGAGCTAGCCTCTGTGCACTTTCTAAGAAAGATGAATGGATTAGACCTATTGCAGTCTGTAGCGTTTTTCGACGCTTAACGGGTAAACTCGCCTGTCGTGCTGTGAAAGAGGAGATGGCTACGTACCTGCGACCACATCAGCTGAGGTTCGGGACGCAATCGGGGTGTGAAGGGGCGATTCACGCTACACGAGCGTTCGTTATGAACCCAGATAACATGGATTGCGTTGTTATTAAGCTAGATATTCGAAACGCTTTTAATGCACTGGAAAGAGATGTGCTTCTGAGTGAGGCCAGTGAGAGGGTGCCATGTCTTTATCCTTTTCTGTACCAGTTATATGGCTCTTCTACATTTTTTTTCTATGAGGCGAATCTTATTGCTTCTCAAGTTGGCGCTTAGCAAAGTGATCCACTTGGCCCACTAATTTTCACTCACGCCATTCAAAAATCATCCCGGATCTCAAGCCTCCTCTCAACGTCTGGTACCTTGACGATGGTACCTTAGGAGGTAAACCAGTGGATGTGAAGAGAGATTTGGAAAGTCTGATTCCGCGTTTGAAAGAGCTGGGACTGGAGATAAATGCGGCTAAGTGTGAGTTCTTCGCCTGTAGTCCAGAGTCACAGCAGTGTTTTTCTGACTTTGATTTTCTCTTACCCGGACTGAGAAAAATGGGCGCTAATACCTTCTACCTTTTAGGCTTACCCATATTTCCATTAGCTATCCCGGAGGCATTCCATGCACGTAAAAATTTATTGGTCGTTGGTCGGGAGCGCCTTAAGCACTTATCTTCTCATGTGGCTATGCTGTTGTTACGGATGTGCTTTGCAGTCCCTAAAATAATGTATCTTCTACGGACGTCTTCAACGTGATTGCTTCCTGAAGATATCTCTTCCTTTGATGGTCAGTTGAAGCTAGCTGTCCAAGAATTTTTAAACGTGGCGTTTAGCGAGGAGCAGTGGGACCTAGCCACTCTACCAATTCGGTATGGAGGTCTCGGAGTGCGGAGTGCTTGGAATGTTGGGCTGCCGGCAGATTATTATAGGTGGTTTTTTTTTTGTAAGTTATTTTAGGTATTTTAGGTGTGAATTAAGGTGTTTTATTTTAAGTATTTCAGGCATTTTATTTTAGGTGTAATTTGTAAGTTTTTGTAAGTTGTAGCTCGTATTAGTTTAAATGTATAATATGAAATAAACAATAATTGCTTTAAAAGCACATCATACTAAAAAGTGAAAAAAATATCTTAATATAGGTAAGCTCAAAACAATAATGAACGAAAAATACTAGTATTATTGTGAAATAAGCGTGGGGCGCTTTGTGCCATATTTTTCGTATATCGACGAGCCCGCGCAATTTTCACAATAATACTAGTATTTCAGCTTATATTAAGAATTATATTTCACTTTTTAGTTTGATGTGTTTTAAAAGCGTGTTTTTTAGTTTTTTAAACTATATTTATTCCTAGAATATTTCATTCACGTAATTCTGTTTTTAATAACGTTTTCTGTTTTGCGTTGTTGGTGAATTGTAACCAGAAGACTCGCGGTAAATCCCGTGGGATAATTTAATTTTCATTTGAACACTTCCACATCCCAAATTCTTTTAGCTAAGTTAGTAAAGTTATTAACGGCTCCCTGGGGAAACATAAAAATAAATAGGTACTGGGTCGAGTTGCCAAAAAGTTCCTTCTACAGAGCTGTCTCTTCAGAGCTGATTCACTGATGGAATGGAATAATTCGCAAAAGCTTGAGTAAAAAGTATGAGTATGGGATTTTTCTTTATGATTGGGGCTAAAGACATAGATGTACGTAGATATTTTTGATGTATAACATCCTCTCCTTCCTGCAAAATGTGGCGGTGGTTTCGTGAAAAGGGTAACAGGCGAAATGCGTTTTTTTTGGAGACACGGCCCCGTTACAGTTTTATTATATGTATAGATTAAAAATATCGCTGAAAATTAAAAAAAAATAAGAATAATAACTTTAAGTCTGACTGCATAACTTCATTTTATTCTTAAATTTAATGATTACAAAAACAATGTTTGTTTGTTTGTTCGTATTTTATGCGCTGCCATGCAGTTCATGTGATTGCGTTAAAACTTCGTACAGTTATTGCGCGCACGCCGCGCGCCCGGGAAGGTTAAATCAATAATTGACAACGCTAAAAACGTTTAGAACAACCGACTTCAATTATGAAATTGCGGCGCTAAACCGCCTACTTGTTTTTCCACTGATTGTAAGCACTTAAGAATCCATATGTTGAAAACTACTATGGACAAATTTTGATGAAACTTGCACTGTTCCCTAAGATGAAAGGTGCTCATCATATCAGCTCATATACGTCCTCACCGAGGGGATCGAGCCTACCATGAATTAGGACGAACGGGCCTTAGTCGACCACGCGGGCCCAGTGCGGGTTGGTCAGTTTCACACACAACCTGCGAGTTTCTCCGCAGGCGTGTGCAGGTTTCCTCACGATGTTTTCCTTCACCGTAAGAGCGTCGGATAAACGTTCATATGAAATCTAAATTCGAAATCGCATTGATACGTGGCAGGATTCAAACCACGACCTCCCGGACAGGAGGCGACGGCCCTAGCCGTTTCGCCACCGACACTGAAAGGTCCCTCAATCCCATAAAAAAAATGATTATTGAGATTTTAGTTTCTGAGAATTACCAGAAAAACATAAATACATACATACACTTTTGAAATTTGGCACACCTGTTTAGAAGCCCGCGTAGACGAATATTGTGCAATTCCAACTATATTACATACATATGGGTCGAATCAATCAAAAACAATGGTCAAGTGCGAGTCGGACTCGTGCACCGAGGCTTCCATACCACCACATCGCTCCTCACGAGTATGACAACAATACCTATTAAATACAAATAAAAGGCACCAACGCGAGCGACAGAAAATCGTCGGAGACCTAGCAAAAAATGCTTGTGCTCTAGAGGATATTATAAAATAATAGATTATGTAAATGACAAAGATATATATGTTGATTCTATAACAAATACTAATACCTGAGACTGTAATCTGAATCATGACATTATGTAATCTATCTATCTATAATATCTATAATAATATAATAAAACTGTAACGGGGCCGTGTCTGTACATGAAATATTTTTGGAAAATAATAACTGTGGTGGACATTACTAATGATACAGAGGCCAAAACAACAACTTTTGGAATTTTTGTCTGTCTGTCTGTCTGTCTGTCTGTCTGTCTGTCTGTATGTTCGCGCATCACGCAAAAACTACCGGCCCGATTTTGATGAAATTTTGTATGGTGGTTCCTTATAGCCCGGGTTAACATATAGGATACTTTTTATCCCAGAAAATTCAAGAGTTCCCGTGGGAAAATCAAAAGTATTCATTTATAGAATGGCTCACCGTGCAAATGTGGCTTAACCTATTACAATCAAATTTTACACGTTGATACCCTTACCGCGAACTAAAACTGGGACATTGTGAATCCCAAAAAAATTAGGTTTCCTACAAGAATGCAAAAAAAAATATCTTTAGATTGGCTCAACGTAACAATATGAAACCTTTACATTGAGATGGGGTGTTTTGACCATCATTGTATAGTCGGGTATTCTTTATCCCGGAAAACTAAAGAGGTCCCGTGGGAAATTATCTATCGATACTTACAATAATAATAATAGAGTATTTTTTTTTATTTATTAGCTACACAATATACCAAACATTATAATCATAGTAGCAGAATGTCAATAGATGGCGCTGCAGGGATAATAAAACGCGCTTAAGTTGTATTAAAACATTAAAATATTTTTTCATACTTTTGAGTGGATTTCTTTTATGTATTTTTCAGCATACGCTACTTTAAACTCTGGAACTATGGTACGTAGCGATGTGTTTCATAGACGAACAGGGAGGTATTTTTTTACAGATTCCAATCGTGTAACAAACTAAAAACACATAAATCGAGTTTAGCATCTTTTAACAGGAGGCACAGATATGGGAACTCTTCTGACGGCGACTATTTGCGTGTGGCAGTTGCTCTCCGCCTGCAATATCAATATCTGTGAACCTCATCAATGTATTTGCGGGTCCACGGTGGAGGCAATTGTCCATTACTCACTGAGTTGCAGTCGTGTTTGTGAAGATTCCACGTCACCAATTCTCTAATGACCTCACTCGGAGGGCACTGGTCTCGGCCAGATGGAATATTCCATCTTTGATGCAGCCGCCGGCCGGGCTTTAGTCGATCTGATGGCAAAAGGCCGGAGGTTTTAAACAGGTGCTATGGCAGAGAGGAACGTGTCTGCTTTGGGAAGCCACTTTTTCTGCCTCACTCCTCACCCGTACGGTACTACTGCTCAATTTGCGGCGAGAAAGAAGCATAATAAGTACTCGGTCTTGGAGGCAAATTACTGCTTTGTGCCGCTGGTCTGTGAGACAACCGGCTGCTGAACCCTCAGAGGCCTTTGCCTTCACAAAGGAGATTGGCCTTCGCCTTCGAGAGAGGAGATGTGACGTGAGGTCCTACCTGCTGCTAAGGTTGTCTATTGCCATCCAGCGCGGCAACGAGAAGTGCGTCTTGGGCTCCTTTGGAGCTGATACGACTCGAGGATTTGACCCATATTAATATTGTTAGGAAATTTTATTACTAGATTGATACCTATAATGATTTGAATTAGTTTTTTGATAATATAGGTAATGTGTTATTTCATAATGAAATCGATATTCGTATAGATATTGGTAAGTGGCAGATTCGAACCACGGCCTTCCGGACAGGAGGTAGTGGCCCTAACCGTTTTGCCACCGACGCTCTATATTTTATTTAAGATTTAGAAATCCTTACTTAATATTATAAATGTGAAAATGTGTTTGTTTGTTTGTTACCTATTCACACTTCAACACCTCTACCAGTCTTGATGAAATTTGGCATGCAGGTAGCCTGTATCACTAGGAATGAAATAGTCAACCTTTTATCTGTGGAAATTATCATAGCCCGATGCAGTTCCTGAGGAAACTAAAACAATACTCTTTGTTCGCAAATTTATTTAAAATCGTAACGAAAAAATGGATTGGTGCGATTTTTAGCACAGAGATGAGGTGAAAAATATAATTTACTAATAAGTATATCCTGACATAGTTCCCGAGGGATCTGGGGACAACTGTTTTCTACGCTCGCGCACGTCAGTGGCGTCGCAACGGAGCAACGGATTAAAGTGATTTTTTGTATAGAATTTTTTGGGGGGGGAAGTGACAAAGACTGCTTATCCGAATAGCCCGATACAGTTCCTGAGGTACCTGGAGAAAACTCATGTCCACGCTTGCGAGCTGATTGCGGCTCGCGCACTACTCACCCTTAAAAAGAGTCATAAAAGCTATGTCCACGTGGGCGAAGCCGCGGGCAAAAGCTAGTCTATAATATAATAAAACTGTAACGGGGCCGTGTCTGTACATGAAATATTTTTGGAAAATAATAACTGTGGTGGACATTACTAACGATACAGAGGCCAAAACTACAACTTTTGGAATTTTTGTCTGTCTGTCTGTATGTTCGCGCATCACGCAAAAACTACCAGGCCGATTTTGATGAAATTTTGTATGGTGGCTATAGCCCGGGTTAACATAAAGGATACTTTTTATCCCAGAAAATTCAAGAGTTCCCGTGGGAAAATCAAAAGTATTCATTTTTAGAATGGCTCACCACGCAAATGTGGCTTGACCTATTACAACCAAATTTTACACGTTGATACCCTTATCGCGAACTAAAACTGGGACATTGTGAATCCCAAAAAAATTAGGTTTCCTACAAGAATGCAAAAAATTTTATCTTTAGAATGACTCAACGTAACAATATGAAACCTTTACATTGGGATGGGGTGTTTTGACCATCATTGTATAGTCGGGTATTCTTTATCCCGGAAAACTAAAGAGGTCCCGTGGGAAATTATCTATGGATACTTACAATAATAACAATAGAGTACTTTTTTCTATACATTAGCTACACATACCAAACATTATAATCATAGTAGCAGAATGTCAATAGATGGCACTGCAGGAATAATAAAACGCGCTTAAGTTGTATTAAAACATTAAAATATTTTTTCATACTTTTGAGTGGATTTCTTTTATGTATTTTTCAGCATACGCTACTTTAAACCCTGGAACTATGGTACGTAGCGATGTGTTTCATAGACGAACAGAGAGGTATATATTTTTACAGATTCCAATCGTGTAAAAAAATAAAAACACATAAATCGAGTTTAGCATCATTTAACAGGAGGCACAGATATGGGAACTCTTCTGACGGCGACTATTTGCGTGTGGCAGTTGCTCTCCGCCTGCAATATCAATATCTGTGAACCTCATCAATGTAATTGCGGGTTCACGGTGGAGGCAATTGGCCATCACTCACTGAGTTGCAGTCGTGTTTGTGAAGATTCCCACGTCACCAATTCCTTAATGACCTCACTCAGAGGGCACTGGTCTCGGCCAGATGAAATATTCCATCTTTGATGCAGCCGCCGGCCGGGCGTTAGTCGATCTGATGGCAGAAGGCTGGAGGGTTTAAACAGGTGCTATGGCAGAGAGGAACGTGTCTGCTTTGGGAAGCCACTTTTTCTGCCTCACTGTACGGTACTGCTGCTCAATTTTCGGCGAGAAAGAAGCATAATAAGTACTCGGTCTTGGAGGAAAATTACTGCTTTGTGCCGCTGGTTTGTGAGACAACCGGCTGCTGAACACTCAGAGGCCTTTGCCTTCAAAAAGGAGATTGGCCTTCGCCTTCGAGAGAGGAGATGTGACGTGAGGTCCTACCTGCTGCTAAGGTTGTCTATTGCCATCCAGCGCGCAACGAGAAGTGCGTCTTGGGCTCCTTTGGAGCTGATACGACTCGAGGATTTGACCCATATTAATGTTGTTAGGAAATTTTATTACTAGATTGATACCTATAATGATTTGAATTAGTTTTTTGATAATATAGGTATATGTGTTATTTCATCATATTAGTTTATATACGTCCCCACCAAGGGGCTCGACCTGCCCTGAGTTAGGGCGATCTGGCTTTAGACGATTACGCGGGCCCATTGCGGGTTGATTGACTTCACACATAAGCTTCGAATTTCTTCGCAGGCGTGTGCAGGTTTCCTCACGATGTTTTTCTCACCGTAAGAGCGTCGGATAAACGTACATACCAGTATGAAATCGATATTCCTATAGATATTGATAAGTGGCAGTATTCGAACCACGGCCTTCCGGACAGGAGTTAGTGGCGCTAACCGTTTTGCCACTGACGCTCTATATTTTATTTAAGATTTAGAAATCCTTACTTAATATTATAAATGTGAAAATGTGTTTGTTTGTTTGTTACCTGTTCACACTTCAACACCTCTATCAATCTTGATGAAATATGGCATGCAGGTAGCCTGTATCACTGGGAATGAAATAGTCAACCTTTTATCTGTGGAAATTATCATAGCCCGATGCAGTTCCTGAGGAAACTAAAACAATACTCTTTGTTCGTTTTATATAAAATCGTAACGAAAAAATAGATTGATGTGCACAGAGATGAGGTGGAAAATTATATAATCTACTAATAAGTATATCCTGACATAGTTCCCGAGGGATCTGGGGACAACTGTTTTCTACGCTCGCGCACGTCGGTGGCGTCGCAACGGAGCAACGGATTAAAGTTATTTTTTGTATAGAATTTGTTGAGGGGGTGGGAAGTGACAAAGACTGCTAATCTGAATAGCCCGATACAGTTCCTGAGGCACCTGGAGAAAACTCATGTCCACGCTTGCGAGCTGATTGCGGCTCGCGCACCACTCACCCTCAAAAATTGTCATAAAAGCTATGTCAACGTGGGCGAAGCCGCGGGCAAAAGCTAGTAGACAATAAGTATTATTTTTTTTGACTATTTAAAAGTGTGTGTAAGCACCTATTTAAAATAAATGATATTGTTTGATTGATTGATAGCGCCAGTACAACTCGCTGTTGGCCGGCTTTTGTTTTAATTGTTTTGCATCAAGATTAGAACTATAATCATTTAACGTTTAACGTTTGTATGTATTACCGTTTTTAAGAAAGATAAAAAAAAATAAAAAAGTTTGTTATCGCAAAAAATCTACATATTTTAAATTACTACAAATTTACAGTTTTCGTATTTTTGCCTTTACTTGTGCTGTGAGACCCTGTTTTTTTTCCAAATGTTATGATTAAGGGTTTTGGTTTACTTGCGAGAATCAGAATGGCCGTATCTTCTTATTGCTTTTTTATGTGGTGAGACCCGTTTCCTCTTAACGTGTATGCAAAATTTCAGCTCAATCGGAACCGTAAAGTGATCCCAAAGTAACTTACTTACACGGCAAGTTAATTTAGAGCTTGTAACATAGCGGATCTTACACGGAAGACGGTTGCTCGCGAGACTATTGATTACCGCGTGTAACTTGTAAGGATGGTTTCAGGCCCGCATTCGTAGTAGGGCATATAATATCGAAGGGTTACAATTCCGATGCTGATTTCCGATATTAGATCTCAATACCGGAATTCCGATATAAATTTTACACTCAATATTATTTATAAATTGAATTTGATTCGTCATAAAGTTAGATTGACACAATAATTTGTTTTTGAAATAAAATTCTTTGATTTGGTCAAAATATGGTTGATTTACTGTTTTGCGACCGACTTTTCTGCTACTTCTTCTTAACTTCTTCTTCTACTTAACTTCGATTACGTGTTTAGTTATGGGAACAATACAAAGTAATTAAGATTTCAACCTTCGACCCTCATACCCTGATGCTGAATAGGTGCTGCCTAAACCGTAAGACATGCATGTGAAACTGATACTTTGCACATGAATGTAGTCTCCTTATCAATACAACGTTATGATAAATTCGACCTCAATCCACAAATTCTGATGCAGCAGGAGTACTACCTGAGTAAAACGTCATAGGCTGCGTCGTACCAAGACCTTAAGACAATGACAGAGGATAGGAAGAATTGGCTATTACTCCTCAGACAAGAGCAGTGCTCTTAAATATGACGATGATGATTGTAGTTATTAAACGAAATATTTCGCACTATTCACCAGATTCTGATTCCTTAGTCCTAAAGATACACAGGCATATACTTCTGACCGACACCATGTGACTTGAGGGTCTGAAACTATGCTCACCTATTCCAATCTCACGACAATACGAAATTATGATTATTTCAACTTAAACCAGTACCCTGTACCTTGATGCTGCACGGGTACTGCCTGCCTGAAAACGTTTTCAATATTCTTAAGAATCCAACTGCTTAGTCCTGATTCTGTAGAGATATGTACACATATTGCTAAATTATTTGTCTAAGCAGTTGAGCGAGGAACTGAAACTGTGGACTCGAATTAACCTTCAACATCAAAACTACATTTTGGTCATTTTAACCTTTAGTCCTATGTCCTGATTATTTAGTATTGCCTGACTAAGAAGTACGGTTACTTAATCTGTTGATTTATAATTTGTTGTGTAGGTAAAGCAGCTTCTATATCATTGATCTCCGGATTCCAATTCTCAAGTCCTTAAGCTGCAGGATTGCATACTGTTACTTTCAGCGTGTGACTCGAGGATCTGTTTAATTTTGGTATTCAGCAGATATTTTATCAATGAACTTCGGATAATATTCTAACTCCTCAAGACCTCTGTCTTACAGAATTTTGAAATGTTATGGCCCACGTTAGTTCGAGAACCAAACTACAACCATTCTGCATCAATCTGATTGATGAGCGGGTGAGGTCGGAATCTAGAGAGTGGCAGTTACGAAATAACTAGTATCTCATCTGTGCTGGCAGAAAGTATCCATACTGCAGCACAGATGAAATACTAGTACTATGTGTTAGTAGATACTAATGTATACTTTGATATTAGTATTGTAGGTATCAAGCTAGTGGCAAAACAAATGTGAAGCAGATAGCGCACGTACCCTAACGCCATGCAGTACAGATTCACTTTAACTATTTATTTTAAAATTCACTTGAAATGTGGTCTTCACCATACCTTTTGGCGCGCGTAAAAGCTTTATTTAAATTTCAAATAGAAAATTTTCTGATTACGATATTGTATCACTCAGCATCGGAATCATCATATCGGAACTCGCGTTCTTAGATTCTAATATTGCGATAATCCGAGATTCCGAAATTCATACCCTGATACGTAGTGCCCGGATGCCGTGAAACGATAAATGTGAAGCGCGGCGATAGGGTGGGAGTCTGCACTGGAGTACTGGTGCGTGTTTCGTACGGAAGCAATCCCATCACCGTGAAAACGATGTTCTAGCGTCTCACATGTGTCTCGGCTCCGGAAGTCCGTGTAGGTGGTCCGTACGGGTCTCCCGTAGAGTTTTGAAATCAGCCTAAGGCCAACGCGGTTTTCATAGATCGCAGTACATCGATGCTTACGGCCACAGTGCCTCCAACCGAATAAGGATTACATGGCCATGGATCATTCATCGCATCATTGTCCGCTATGTAATACGCCATGGGACAAAAACTTCCGCAATCTTCTGATAATTGGGGACTTTCAACATAGCATTAGTTTGGGCAACGATGGCATTTAGCATTGAGGAACATGTGATCTTGATTCCTCCGGCTGCAACCGCTTGTTTTGTGTAAAGCTAATAATCTAGGAATGTTATAAAACCACTAAATAAGCAAATAATATTTGAAAACCTAAAAACTTTAGGTAAGAGATTTGTTTAAAAATAATTTTAATTATTTCGTATTCTTCTCAGCAAAACCTTTCATACCATGGGGGTGCATGAAAAAAAATTGATCCGACTTCTTTGGTAGTCCGCCACATTGGAATTAGAATGATTTCTGTTAGCTAAATATGCATTGTGTTTTAAACTTAACGTGTATCATTCTGCAAAAGATTTTAGTAGATTTTGGAAAAATCCATATAAATTCAGTCCACAACCGAGTCTCCCGGTTTGCGTAGCGGATGAGAAGGACGCAAAATTAATAGCTAACCTATTTAAAGATCACTTCAAAGTAGATTCACCTCTGGGACAGGCGTCTGGGGGCCTCGTTGCCGGAAGTCACGCCTCGGATAAGATTACCAAGTTCTCTGCAGAGAAGATTGCTGATGTAATTAAAAATATGCGTAGAGGTAAGTCTCCGGGGCATTACAGTCTCGGTATCGAGCATCTCCGATATGCGGGTGTACATCTCCTCAGAGTGTTGGTTATGTTTTTCAGCCTTTGTATAGGTCATTCTCACCTACTCAATGATCTGATGAAAACCATTGTGGTGCCAATTGTGAAAAATAAAACGGGTGATGCCTCTGAGCTCGCTAATTATAGGTCTATATCTCTTGCAACTGTAATAGCGAAGGTATTAGACGGTTTGCTTGATAAGCACATGGCTAGTCGCATTGATTTGCATGATGGACAGATTGGGTTTCGGCCCAACCTATCCACGGAAAGTGCCATTCTGTGCCTCAAGCACACTGTCCAATACTATACAAACAGAGGTACGCCTGTTAATGCTTGTTTCTTGGATTTCTCGAAGGCATTCGATTTGGTAGCTTATGATGTGTTGTGCCGAAAGCTAAAAACTGAAACAAGTTATATCAGTACTTAAGTATTGGTATAACAACCAGACCAACTAAAAAATTGATGGTTTTCACGCAATCATAAGGAAACGCTGTGCCTCCATGCTGAGGCGTGTGCGAGACAGTACCAACAGTATCCTGGGCTTAGAGATAGGACAGTCCGATGCTGGAGCGGTGGATGCACCTTCACAAGTGAGGTAGTATCTACCGCTTCCCATCGTAATACTGACACTTAATTTAATTACTTTTTTATTATTATTCTTTAACTTAGTTGTACCCTACTAACAATAGTTTATTTAAGGTTTTTGTATATTTTTTTATTAACACATTTATGGGTCCATGAAGGCTAAAAATAAAATGATGAATAAAAATAAATGCAAAATTTCATCTCAATCGGAAACCGGGAAGTGGTTCTAATTTAGCTTCCAAGATTTGTCCCAAACCAACAGATAAACTAACTTACTAAAATGACACTATACCGAACATATATCATGTTCTTCTTCAAAAACTTCTCGCTTGTCAGCCCAAGGTGACTTGGACCATTTATTTCAAACGTATAATCTCTTTACAAGCAACAAAGTCTTGAAGACGCACATGTTACTTTGATTTACTACAAGTGTACGCGCGGTAACAGCAGCTGTGCTTCGTATAAGGTAATGAAACAATATTTATAAAATTCTCTTTGTAAATATGAAAACCATATTTTAATAAAAAAGTTTTTTTTTACAATAATATAAGATGACTTAAACCAGCGTTGTATTTATAAACTTACCTAAGTCTTGCCGCCAAATATCAATGTTGATATCATTGGTGTGTTCCGGCATAAAGATAAGATAGCCAGTTCCCATTGCATTGAGGAATCTTGATAAGCCCGCTTCCGTCTTCGGCAACATCGTCACTTACCACCAGGTGAGATGTTGTCAAGGGTTTACCAATTGTAAATAAAAAAATAAAATAAAAAAACCAGCCGTAGCCTTCGTAGCCCAAGTTGGCTGATGTAGGGAGAATGTGACAGTGCCGTTGGGGTTTCCGTGACGGAGAAGAGACAGTGGAGTCATGTGGAGTCAGTTCACAAACTATGATATACTTATTGCCTTGCTCCTAGTGCCCGGACACCTGCACAATGGAAGAGTTCTGGGGGGCCACTTATATTAGCATACGCGTGGCTACCTTCTGGGCTAGTAAAATATAAAATAATTAAAGTGACCCAGGTCAAAGATGATATACTAGTTACTTCGTATCAGATACTGCATTTTCTTGTAATACTTGATTATACCTACGCATTTATTTACATACTCCTTCCCACACGGAAACATGGGTAGTAAAGCGCTCGACTTAGCGTTTATAACTGCTGCGTACTCGGGCGGCGCGCGAAATGCGGCGGCAACTGTATGACGTGCTAGCACTGATGAGCGGAGCGCGGCCTGTGGGCCGCGCCAATGTGTAGGTACCGACCTAGTGACGGGTGCCTGATCTGCGCTTACGTCATTATTTTAGTGTAAGTAACTACATATGAAATTATTTAATCATAATTAGGGGTAAGCCAAGGACTGAAATTAGTAACGAAAAGAGGGAAGGTCTTTGTTGCCCAGCAGTGGGACAATATAAGCTACTAATAAAAAATAAAACGGGCCAAGTGCGAGTCAGAACCGCACACCATACTACTACTAGATGTACCATCATACTAGATGGCGCTAGTATCTTCAGTTCCGTACTATCATACTAGATGGCGCTAGTTTCTTCACGTTTTAAAAAAAATCTTACTAATTAAATTGTTTTTATTTTTATTTCTGTTATTTTACTTGGTTGTCGTAAATGAAGTCGGTTTTTTAACATGTGTAGCGTTTTCAATTATTTTAATTTTTTTAGCGCAGTTCCAAGTAGCTTATCAGCTGAATTAATTTAAAATTTAAAACCCGCCTGCATAAAAAACTCAACCCCTATTTGTTTGGCCAGTCGGGTAAAAATGTATCCTATGTCACTCACGGGATCAAGGCAAATCTAACGACACTCCAAACTTCAAAATTCATCAAAGCCGTTTAGTATACAGGGTCTTAACAAAGGTATGCACTTATTTTTAACTGGAGCTTGTACTCACAAAACTGAACAACTTTCTCTAAGAAAATTCGCAAAATAAATTTTGGACTTCCATACAAAGTTTGCCCGCTGATCGATTTGCATAGGAAGTCCAAAAAATTTTTGCGTATTGACCATGGGTTTCTTGGGGAAAGTTGATCAGTTTCATGATTAAAAGCTCCAGTTAAAACAGTGAATACCTTTGTTAAGACCCTGTTTAATACATGACCCGAAAAACTTAATTCTCCTTCTAGCGTAGTCGGGTAACAGACAACTTTTTTACAGATTGTATAAATGTAATTATCGAAGATTTTTGAGGCTGTGGTAATTAAATGTGATCGCTACAACTTAATAACGTCACTATTATGTCATTATTCCTAACTCAAGATGGTGAGACAGAAACTTTATTGGATCTGTCGGCCATTTATTAAATTTGGTGGTCGGTTAGACGTAGATGGATTATATTTATTAATGAATCTCTTTTACAAAATAAGTTACTTGCTTAAAGTAGCAAGTAGGCGGTAATATTACAGCTTTTGTTTTTTTTTGACGTCAATTACTCCTAAACTATAGGTAATCCAAGGTTGAGAAAAAATACCCTTCTTTTTACCCGACTACGAAAAAGGAGGGTTATGTTTTTTTTGACAGTCTATATATATTTGATGATGTTCTTCA
This sequence comes from Coleophora flavipennella, assembly GCA_947284805.1. Classification (NCBI taxonomy): domain Eukaryota; kingdom Metazoa; phylum Arthropoda; class Insecta; order Lepidoptera; family Coleophoridae; genus Coleophora; species Coleophora flavipennella. The sequence continues at coordinate 6,662,079 of OX369308.1, forward strand.
AAGTCAAAAGCTATTAGAAACACGATTGAGCAGTTTGGCTCGATAGAAAAAAATCCCAAAGATAGGTCTAAACCGTTACTTTCAAGTCTAGATATGACTAATATTTTGAAATATAAATTGAAAAATATATACAACAATATTTGTTGTAATAATACCAAGTGTGTAATAATATAAAGAGGAAAGATTTGTATTTTTGTGTGTGTGTGTGTGTATGTGTGTATGTTTGTTATGAATAAACTCAAAAACTACTGAACCGATTTTAAAAATTATTTTACTATTAGAATGCTACATTATCGCTTAGTAATATAGGCTATATTTATTACTAGAAAAAATAAGGGATCCTTGATAAAACTTCAGTAACGAGAACCAAGGTGTAAAAAAATTTGCTTAAAAATTTCTTTCATCGAATACGCTACGGAAACTATTGATGATAGAACAACAAAATGTTCTACAATATAAGAGAACATATCAATACCTACAAAAAACTTCGCGATACTATATGTCCAACTATTGTAGTTATTTCACTATAACCACTTTTTACATTTTAAAAGTTAATAAAAAACTGACCAAAATCAGACAATGATAACCATATCTTAGTATTAACCCTTATCCAAATAAATAATTTCATAATCAAAAATGTTTCGATACCTATAGATAACCTTTTAAATTATATAAATCGGACATTCCATTCAGAAGATATTAAGAATTTATGAAAATAAACACGGCCACCGCGCAATGACCGGTGTGGCCCCAAGCAATGCAGCCGTAAGCGTTATAAAGAGGATGGATTTGTTTGTTTGCATAGAACAGGCTCCGAAACTACTGGACCGATTTGAAAAATTATTTCACTGTTGGGAAGCTACACTATCCGCGGTTGCTATCAATCAATCAATCAGTTGTTCTCCCAATGCTGGGGATCGTGACCGTCATGTCATCAAGGGGGGTGTGGCGTGCGGTTGCTATAGGCTATAATATTATATTTTTAAATAGGGATCGTTTCTAAAACTGTAACCCAAGGTGTAAAAAAAAATACCTAAAAATTCCTGCATTATCAACAAAAAGTAGTGTAGTGTAGTGTGAAGTGTGAAGGGCGTAGGGTGTAGGGAGAAGGGTGAAGGGTGAAGGGTGAAGTGTGTAGAGTGTAGTGTATAGTGTGTAGTGTATTGAAGTTTAGTGTAATGTAGTGTAGTATAGTGCAATTTAGTGTAGAATAGTTTAGTTTAGTGCAGTGTCGTATAGTGTAGTTTAGTGCAGTGTAGTGCAGTGTAGTGCAGTGGAGTGCAGTGTAGTGCATTATCAACAAAAAGTAGTGTAGTGTAGTGTGAAGTGTGAAGGGGGTAGAGTGTAGGGAGAAGGGTGTAGTGTATAGTGTGTAGTGCATTAAAGTGTAGTGTAATGTAGTGTAGAATAGTGCAATGTAGTGTAGAATAGTGTAGTTTAGTGCAGTGTAGTGCAGTGCAGTGTAGTGCAGTGTAGTGCAGTGTAGTGCAGTGTAGTGCAGTGTAGTGCAGTGTAGTGCAGTGTAGTGCAGTGTAGTGCAGTGTAGTGCAGTGCAGTGGAGTGCAGTGGAGTGCAGTGAAGTGCAGTGGAGTGCAGTGGAGTGCAGTGGAGTGCAGTGGAGTGCAGTGGAGTGCAGTGGAGTGCAGTGAAGTGCAGTGGAGTGCAGAGGAATGCAGTGGAGTGCAGTGTAGTGAAGTGGAGTGCAGTGGAGTGTAGTGCAGAGCAGTGTAGTTTAGTGTGGCGTAGCGTCGAGCAGCGCAGCGCAGTGCAGTGCAGTACAGTGTAGTGTAGTATAGTGTAGTGTAGTGCAGTGTAGTTTAGTGTAGTGCGGTGCAGTGTAGTGTAGTGTATTGCAGTAAAGTGTAGTGTAGTGCAGTGTAGTATAGTTTAGTGTAGTGTAGAGTAGTGTAGTGCAGTGTAGTTTAGTGTAATGCAGTGCAGTGTAGTGTAGTATATTGCAGTAAAGTGTTGTGTAGTTTAGCGCAGTGTAGTGTATTGCAGTGCAGTGTAGTATAAGGCGGTACTAAGTTCGCCGGGACAGCTAGTTTTTTATACTTTCATTGTAGTTTATGATTGAAACGAAAAACCATTGAAAAAGTGAAAAAAGAAGAAAGGTCTCGAAGTAATGTGGGAAACTGAGGAACGATACCCCATACAAGAGGGTACATTTGAAAAAAAAAAGTTTCCATCCACCTCTTACTGTAGGGGAGGCTACTTTCCCTAAAAAAATCCTCATATTGACTTCATTTACCACATTAGGTCATAATTGTACATTATTGTACCAAATTCCATTACTGTAGTTCTAACAGTGGAAGATAAAATTGAACAGATGGAAGGACGAATGGACGGACATGAAGAATTTTCTATTTTGGCTCCGGAGCACATGAAATGGGTAGAGATATTAAAAAAAAAACCTAATCCAATCTAATCCGTTCAGTAATTTAAAATACTCTAGAGGACCATACGGACCGATGCACACATTGTATATTTTTACCCGACTACGAAAAAAGAAGGTTTATTACACTATGAAAAAAGATTTTTATCTGACTACGAAGAAAGAAGGTTTATTACCTGACTACGAAAAAATAAGGTTTATGTTTTTGACAGTCTATGTACGTATGTATGGATGTTCATCTGTTCCTTTGTATTTCCTAAACCACTTAACTGACATTGAAAAATGTAGTGTTTTTGGATTTGTGCCATCACTTCGCATGTCATAGGATATAATTATAGCACATAAAAAAATCAACATGGCGGATTTTATAGGTGAATTGAACAACCAAAAAATTTATTTTTAAATATTCCTATCATGTTTCATATCAAAAGAATTCATATTTAAGGGGAGGGGGCATACAACAAACGTGATTTTTATAGATAACTAGCTGTTTCCCGCGGCTTCACCCGCGTGGACCACGTTTCTATGACTTTTCGAGGGTGCGCAGTGCGCGAGCCGCAAGCGGCTCGCGAGCGTGGTAAAAAGTAGCCTATGTCTTAATCCGGGTCCTAATCTGTCTACCTACCAAATTTCAGCCAAATCCGTTCAGTAGTTTTTGCGGGAAAGCGTAACAGACAGACAGAGTTACTTTCGCATTTATAATATTAAAGTAGGGATATTAGTAGGGATGGTACGGAACCCTTCGTGCGCGAGTCAGACTCGCACTTGGCCGAATTTTTTGCAATAAATTTAATTTTTAACTAACCTCCTTCGTGGTTTTATGGTTACTCCATTAGCTTTACATCAGGAGGTCGCGGGGTCGATTGCCGGCGGAGACTAACTTTGTAAGACTCTGTTTGGTTGGTGGAAGGGCATTTTCAAAGTCTGCCTGGCTAGCTACCACCATCTTATCTAAGTTTTGCCGCCAAATCAATCAATGTTGTTAACATTGATGTGTTCCGGCTTGAAGATAAGATGGCCAGTCCCCGATTTCGTTGGGGAATCTTGGTAAGTCCGCTTCCAACTTCGGCATCATCTTCACTTACCTTACCAAAGTTTTGGCCAGTAATCCACAATTTATCCTGTAGTCTGACAGCGACAGGATTATCTAAGCCGTTCAGCAGAAGCGAGAGTGTCAAAAGAAATCAATTCTGACCACTTTCAAGTAATTTAATTTTAAATTAACCCGAAAAGGGTTGATCTCACTTAATCCTATTCACAGATTCTTAAAAGCCCTTTGTTCTTATCTTAGCCATGAAACTCAGCCCTGGCAGGCCTGTCGCACTCCGCGCTATAGGCATGAAAACGATTTCGCTTTTAGCGATAAGACCGCTGTTGTACACTTAATTCCGATAAAACCATGTTGTAATTATTCCTTGTGTCCAATAAAGCATTTATACATACATGCATACAAAAGATACATTTTAAATACTAGGCCTGTCGCACTCCGCGCTGTAGGCATGAAAATGTCCTACGCCACGCTCTACGCCGCGCGGCCGGCTACCTGAATGGGACAAATTCAGTAGTCAGAAGAGATAATACTAATGCGATAGAAAGAGAGGCCACTCGTAGGTGAATATAATTGTAGGTAATTAGCGCTGTGCTACCTGAATTTACACTTTATTGTGTCTTAGCAAGAGTCGCCATTCATTCAAATGATTTTGCAGAGTTAACCTTCTTTACGTAGTAAATAGTCTTTATTCTTTGGCCTTGGACACTTGGTGGCAAGACTTGTATAGATACGTGCCGCACTAAAGTCATTCTCAACCGACTTCAAAAAGGAGGGAGTACATCAATTCGACTGTTTGTTTTTTTTTTGCGATATTTTCGCAGATTGTGAACCGATTTTCATGATTATTTTTTTATTCGGGTATACTGCCAGCTTGGTTCCATATTTTTTTTTTTAATTAAATAATTACTTTTTAAGGAAATTCACAATTACCAAAAATGTACTGGTTGTTGCAATTGAAGTCGGTTTTTTAACGTTTTCTACATTTCCAAATAAGAATATCTTAATACCACCTTAATACTGATTTGCCAAAAAAAGTATTAACTACTACTAAAAAGATTTCGCTCAGAATTTAAATTATCTATTTTTTATGCATATATGTTGTGTTTATACGTTTATACAGGATGTAACATAAAGCTGTGGTGATACTTTGTACTCATCAAACTGAGCAACTTTTGTTCTGCAACTTTACTGAAATCGCGAAATTTTTATTGGATTTTTCATACATAACCGTTTAATCAGCTGACCGATTTGTACTAAAAATAAAAAAAATATATATCGATTTCAGCAAAGTTGCAGAACAAAAGTGGTTTAGTTTGATGAGTACAAGCCCACCTTAAAGTATCACCACACCTTTATGTTACACCCTGTATAACCTGTCGTTTCGAGCAGCGCACGCGCGGGTCGCGGGGCGGGGGAAGCATAGTATTTGTTTGTACCATGTTTGTACTTATAAATATAATTTGGCCATGGGGTGGGACCGCCGCGGAGTGAAGACGGGTACGCTTACAATGATCGATACAATTGTGTTTTTTTACCATATTTCAGTCTTAGTAAACATTAGTGTACACTACATACTCGTATAAATTCTTTATTGCACACAATACATAATAATTACAACATGGTTTTATCGGAATTAAGTGTTCCTGAAAACCTTTGCCAGATGAGATATATTAAAATGTATTAGGTAATACAACGATAGTGCAAGAATCTGATAGCAAGGTATTTTCCAAAAGGCAAAGAAAGAAAAAAAAAACTCTTGTCTAAATTTACTTACTAAATTATCTGTTCAATCCATAGAACTGTCTTTTTTATCCTTGATCCTTATTGGCAATCTCGCTAGAAGCAATCTAGATAATGCCACTTCACTCTGGCTTTGAACATCCTCAGTTAATACGGGTCGCAAGTAAAGAAATTTGTCCCTAAGATTGTTTTATTTTTACAGGCTTTATAATATTATCTTGCCTTGTTAAGTTTGTCTGTTAGTTTGGGACACATCTTGAAAGGTAAATTAGAACCAATTTCTGGTTTCCGATCAAGCTGAAATTATGCATGCACATTTAGTTTTTTTTTTTATGCATAATTGGTAAACCCTTGACAACATCTCACCTGGTGGTAAGTGACGATGTTGCCGAAGAATAGAACCTTGTTGGAGAACAATACATGGTTACCGAAGTGATGTCATTCCAAATCCAATATAGCGGGCTCCTAAAGATGGCAGATCATTGATTTTGTTTTGCATCCCCATTATGTAGATATATACATGAAAGGGTTTATTTAGAAAACTATGAAATATATATATATATATATATATATTTCATAGTTTTCTAAATATATATATATACATATATATATGAAAAAATATGAAATATATTTACGCGTACCTTAAAACTTTTAGGTTATTCGAAAAATATTTGATATAGTTTTATTTAAGTTTTATCTTCAGAGATTATGGACGACGGAAGACTATGGTAACGGCTAGAGCCGCCGCCTCCTGTCTGGGAGGTCGTGGTTCGTATCCTGCCACGTACCAATGTGATTTCGAATTTAGATTTTATATGTACGTGAAGGGAAACATCATGAGGAAACCTGCACACGCCTGCGAAGAAACTCGCAGGTTGTGTGTGAAGTCGACCAAGCCCATCGCCCTAATTCAGGGTAGGCTCGAGCCCCTCGGTAGGGACGTATATGAGCTGATATGATGACTATGGAATAACTAAGTACAATTCTCGATGGCCTCCAAAGAGTCTCTTAACAAGCGGGTCTTAAAATGAACATTGACATGACGAAAATAATGTTTAATGCACTCCTGTGAAGGTTGGAGTCTCACACTTGAAATTGTTGACATATCTGTATACCTGGGACAAATAGTCCAGTTAGGTAGGTCCAACTTCAAGACAGAGATTAATCGAGGAATCTAACTTGGCTGGGCAGCGTTCGGGAAGCTTCGCAATATCTTCACGTCCCAAATAACGCAGTCTCTCAAGACTAAGGTCTTTGACCAGTGTGTGTTGCCAGTGATGACATACGGAACCGATACATGGCTTTATAAGATGACTCTAGGTCACTCAAAGGGCAATGGAGGGTGCTATGCTCGGAGTTTCTCTGCGTGATCGAATCAGAAATGAGGATATACGTAGGAGAACCAAAATAACCGACATGGCTCTCAGAATTGCTAAACTTAAGTGGCAGTGGATATGGTTGCTTACTATCACTACTCATAAGAAGGCACCCAAAGGGCGAAGAAGCGAGCTATGCTTGAAGTTTCCCTACGCGATCGAATCAGAAATACAGAGATCCGTAAGAGAATCATCAATGTAACCGACATAGCTCGCAATCGGTTAATCTTAGTGGCAGTGAGCAGGCCACATAGCTAGTAGAACAGATAGCCGTTAGGGTAGTAAAATTCTCGAGTGGCGACGTAGCGTAGGAAGACCTCCCACACGGTGGACCGACGACCTAGTGAAGGTCGCGGAAGGCTGCTGGATGCGGGCAGCGCAGGACTGGTCCTCGTGGAAATCCTTGCAGTGGACCTCTTCCGGCTGATATGATGAAATCATACAAGTGTTTAACTTTATGGGGTTATGAAGTAATATATTAAATAATTAAAAGCTAACAAGTCAAAATTGCGATTACACTAAAAAAAAACATGTTTTCTGTTGCTCTCATTGATGTCTTATCATTGAAATTATTAGGTATCATTGTGGGAAAAGGTGTGGTGGTAGTGGTCAGCGCTAGAACACCGTACAGTCGCCGCCGCAACGTACAATCAAAAGAATTACTATCCCAATAAGAAAATATTATCTTAGATTTAAAAACTCAACGAATGAATGCAAAAATGTTGTTACTTCTGCCACAGAATCTATAATAATTGATTTAAGTTTACAAAGTTTGTTGAATCCACAAGTCGATTGGTCATCGCTTATTTCATCAGATTGTACAGTCAACACGAAATAGTAATAATAATTCATATAACATTAAACTATAATCAACTTTCTTGAACGAACCTTGTACTCAAAACCATACAACGAGGCAATTCCGTCTGCTTTAAGCTCATTAGTTGCACCTAGGGCGACTCAGGGCGTACTTTTGAACTAATGTTTGTTAGAATTTTAGTTCCCTATTAAAGTTAATATTCATTTAGTAAAGTTGTTACATAACCCCACAGGAAATTAGCAAAATTAAAATTAGAATCTTACAGCTGTTTTTTTTTTGATAATAGTGTATGGGTTTTTTCGTGAAAGTTGTTCAGTATGCTGAGAATCGGTAATCCCCAGTTATAAAAGGCTCCTAGATTAATTTTTTCAAAATATTTACAGGGCGTAACAAATTTTTTGTATGATCCCTTACACCAGATTCTTCTACGCATCGTACTGAAAAAACCTATCCCAAGGAACTCATAGTAAATTTAAAAAAATCGACCCATAGAGGTCTCTTGAGAAACGTTGTTCAGTATGATAAGTAGACGCGCCAATTAACCGCTCCCACTCTAATTAGTGTTACATCTATTTATGCAAAGCTATAAAAAAATGTGAAAAACATTCTTTCATAAAAAAAAAATCTAGTGATTCAATAGACTTTAATCGTCATACTTATGGCTCAACCGGTAACGACTCGGTCCATCTAACCAGAGGTACCGGGTTTTAATCTGGACGGCCACTGTACCAATGAGTTTTTCAAAAACTTACGTACATACTTACCGATTGCTTTAACGGTGAAGGAAAATATCGTGAGGAAACCTGCACACGCCTGCGATGAAACTCGAAGGTTGTGTGTGAAGTCGACCAACCCGCACTGGGCCCGCGTGGTCGACTAAGGCCTAAATGCCCTGATTCAGGGTAGGCTCGAGCACCTCGGTGGGGACGTATATGAGCTGTAATGATGACTTATTTATGTGGCTGAGTGTACATATTAATCCCCCGAGGGAACGGTAAATCAAGAGATTTGCCGAATTTGCGGTAATAAAGCTTTAGACGGCAGTCGTAATTTAGTGTATTGGTTTAGTGGATATTGATTATTTTAGTGTGGTAGTGATGTGTGTGTGTTTGTGAGATAGAGAGATAGAAAGAGAGAGTTGCATCGGCTTGATTTTTTTATTTTTTTTATTTAACTTGCAATGTTTGTATTGTACTATTTATGTTACTTTTTTAAAAGGAGGAGGTTTCTCAATTCGACCGTAAATATTTTTTTTATGTGTGTTGGTGCATAACTTCGTCTATAAGGTGGGTCAAATGTTATAAACAATTTTAGAACGACTTCCACGAATCCGATTGAGCTGTAATTTGGTTTGAAGCCGTATTCCAGGTGACAAAATGTCCTTTTGGTATTTTAAAGGTGACCTGATGATGACCTTTGGATCGTACAAATACTGTGGTCGCATTTAAAAAAATTTGGAAACGTGAATTTATATTTACATTTGGCCCCGTGAGCATAAAAACTCAAGAAAAGTTAAGTAGTTTTTTTTTAAACTTCTTTTTAATTTATCGCGTTGTCGCTTCTAGTACCTAGAGTTAAAGAAATGTGTATCCCTACAAAAATACACCCCACCACACTCTGGGTGTAATATATTCTCTCATCACATACTCCCCATATAACCGGTTTATACAGGAAGCGTTAGGAGCTTAGTGTGGCTTGCGTGGTCGCGTAGATTACGAAGGTTAACTTACCATAAGCACTGTCATTACCAGAATGGGTTTGACTGTTAGAGGCATTTATCTCGACCGTTTCCTAGCTTCGCAAGGTACGTAAAGCCATTGGTGCCGGTTACTATCACGAAATGACAGTCGTTAAGCTGTGTCGGAGGCCTTATCGTTATTATATACTATCTGTTGCCCACGGCTTCATCCGTGTGGATATCGCAAACGGCTCGCGAGCGTTACAAAAGTATCCTGTTAGAAAGTTGGAACTTTTTGCACGAGAGCGTGGCATAGTAACAATATATTTTACAAACATACATACAAAAACCTGTGTAACGTTATTGTATTAATGTGTAAAACATGTGTGTGCCAACATTTTGCTTTGAAACTGCAGTAAACAATAATGTAAGTATAAATAAAGGGCGCTAACAGGCTTCCGCACAAGAAAGAGAGAGACTACTAACTTTTGTAAATATTTTATGACTTCATAGGGTTTTTTTTGTTCCGTCTGGCTGCCTGTTTGTGTGTCAGCGGGCTGTATTTCATGTATACCGTAATGGGTAGACAGTTTAAATTTTCACAGATTGTCTATTTTTAAGCCGTTGAAACAAAAAATAAAAGAATAAAAATTTAAGTGGTTCTAACAACCCGCACTGGGCCCGCGTCGCGTGCTCGACTTAGGCCCGATCGCCTTAATTCAGGGTAGGCTCGAGCCACTCGGTGGGGACGTATATATGAGCTGATATCATCATAATTTCCCCACTGGTGGAGTCGTGCGCATCATTTAGTTAGGTGTATAATACTGTAATTTGTATAAACGTCCTTCTAGATTATCTCGTTGTGGAAATGTGTTAACGCTTTAGAATTAAGTCATAAGTCATAAAACATTTAAGTTTATTTAAAGGATGTCACCAAAATATCTGCCACCGCTGCAAGGGGTGCTATACTACTCGTGAAACTGAACAACTTTCCTTGAGAAATCAATAGTCAATTCGCAAAAAAATGACTCTCCATACAAAATTGTGCAATCAGCTGATCGATTTGTATGAGGACTACATTTATTTTGCGTACTTGTTGCAAAATGTTTTTTAAGTCTCACGAGTAGAAAAACCCCTTGCAGCGGTAGCAGATGTTTTGACCACACCTCATCTATCCTCCTGAGTGAAACTGTAGTATATTTACAACATAGAAAGAAAAAGATCCTACACCGCCATCTAATATAAATTTTTGGAACTTTTATTTTAGTTGGATAGTCGAAATATCTCTTAGCCATACTGAGCGGTAATTTACTGAGAAAGTAGCTTAGACTTTTTTATGGTTCATTTTAAGTGGACGATGGCGTCAGCACCAGAACCGCGTGGTAAGTTTATTTGGATTTCTTTATGAAATGCTATGCTATTTGTAAGTTATTTGTTTGCTTTGATGTATTTATCCTAATTACGTAATGTTCTTGTGTTTCAACTCATAAAAAAACAACAACAATAAAAGCTTTATGTTTTACTAGTAATACATTGGTTCTCAACGACGTGTGTATGCAAAGCATGTCCAATGTAGTAACTGTACATTGTACAACATAAGACATTTATACTTGCTTTACTTTCTTTTTTTATTGTTTTGCTAGGTTTCCGGGATAATCAAATTACATGCATCATAGATGAATCAGATATTGATTTGTCTGATGAAGAGAACCCAACAGAAGAAGTACATTCAAAGCGAAAAGATGACAGCAGTGACTCCGACCCTGGTTCTCTGAATTCTTCGGACACAGAAGATAGAAACCATCGGGAATCTGTTAATTCTTTGTCCTCTTCTATTGTTGCTACCTGCAGTAGTCTTGCCAGAACCAGAAATGAACCCCGAACGCGTGATGGTCAATCCAGAGGCCCTGTAAGAACCAGAGGTGGTCAAAGACAAACCGTAACATGTTTATCATCATCGGCTACGTGCAACAATACTTGGACTGGTAATTTCTCTCCTTTAGAGAAACTTATTGATCAGCCAAGATACATATTACTTAGCTCGGATTTCTGGACAGATGAAGAGTTTTTCAAGCAATACATAAATGATGACATTCTTGAACAGATGCTTGACGCCACCAACAGAACATATCTACTGAAAAAAGAAGAAGAGTTGAAAATACACCCCACCACATTAAAATAAATAAAAACAGGCATCCATAAGCAATAAGCATCCTGTTAATCATGGGGTCTATTAATTTGCCAAATATTATTGGTCGGGTTAATACGGGATTCAGATCAAAAAATCTGCTGATTAACTAGGCTAATCTGCTGACTGTGATTAATTAATGACTACTAAGAGTATATTTAGTAAATAAATGTCTCGTTACTTGATCTCAAAGTTGTGTTTTACTGTACAATACATTATTGAACTTTTATTGAGCAAAAGTAAAGAAATAACCCTTAATTTCATAGAATATATTAATGTTGTAAATATACTACACTTTACACAGTAAGTGTACAGAACTCATGTCGTATATATACTACATTCAGAAAATCTACATTTTCCAACACTGATTTTTTTTCCATTTTTTGAGAATAATTAGATACCTAATAAATCGATCCTGATAGTTTTATTGAAATTCCTGAAAAAAAATGTTGGGGTTCTCAGGAGGCTATACTAACATTATAAAAAGGAAAGATTTGATTGTTTGTTTGCGCTAAATAGGCTCCGAAACTACTAGACCGATTTGAAAAATTCTTTCACCGTTGGGAAGCTACACTATTCGCGGTTGCTATAGGCTACAAAATATTTTTAAAAAATTAGGGATCCTTACTAAAAATCTAAAAATGTAAGCCAACGTGTAAAAAAAAATTCCTGCAATATTTAAAAAAGTAGTGTAGTGTAGTGTATTGTATTACGAGGCGGTACAAAATTCGCCGGGACAGCTAGTATATAAATATAAATGTTGGAATAGCTGTTTGGTTTGGTTGTTTTGGTTTTTAAATAAAGAATCAAACCCAGTAGACAAATAGAAATGGACAAAGGAACGAATAGCTTCATGGGTGACTTAAAAACTTGGTTCGCCACTAGCCCATCAACCTCCAGGTAAATTTAGCGAGGAACAAAATTAAATTTAGGGTTATAGAGAGGTACCTACCATATTCAGGGTTTTCATGGAATTATTAAAAAAATACAAGTGTAGTAGGCCTACTAAATATTGGTTGCTCAAAAAGTTTTATTAAAATATTTTAAGTCATTTTTTAGAAAATACTACAACTTGTATGAGAGGTATACCTTATTCCGATTAATCCTAAAATAGGAGGCCGTACAAAGTTATACTATAGTATAAAGTTATTCTACCGTACAAAGTCATACTATAGTACTAAGGTACACTACCGTACAAAGTTATACTACCGTATAGTTATACTATTGTACAAAGTTATACTACCGTACAAAGTTGTACTATAGTACAAAGTTATACTTCTGTATAAATGTATTATACTACCGTACAAAGTTATACTGTAGTACAAATTTTACACTACCCATGCGGTGGACCGACGACCTGGTGAAGATCGCGGGAAGCCGGTGGACGCGGGCAGCGCAGGAACGGTCGTCGTGAAAACCCTTCGGGGAGGTCTTTGTCCAGCAGTGGACGATTTTAGGCTGATATGATGAAGATGATGACAAATTTTACACTACCGTAAAAATTTATACTTTAGCACAAAGTTATACTACCGTACAAAAATATACTATAGTACAAAGCTATACTACAGTACAAAGTTATATTATGGTACAATGTTGTACTACGGTACAAAGTTATACTAATAGTAAAAAGTTATACTACCATACAATGTTTCATGAGAAAAATACAATAAAACGTTTTAAGATATGTATCCAACTCGGCTGGGCAGTATCTTCGCAATATCTTTACGATCAAAACACTGCAGTGTCTCAAGACTAAGGTCTTTGACCAGTGTGTGTTGCCAGTGATGACTTACGGAACTGAGACATGGTCGCTTACTATGGGCCTCATAAGAAGGCTCAAGGTCACCAAAAGGGCATTGGAGCATGCTATGCTCGGAGTATCTCTGCGTCATCGAAACAGAAACGAGGAGATCCGCAGGAGAATCAAAGTAACCTACATAGCTCACAGAATCGCTAAACTGAAGTGGCAGTGGGCCGAACACATAGCTCGTAGAACAGCTGGCCTTTGCCCCAAATTGTACACAAATTCGTTTAGTAGTTTAGGCGTAAGAGACCGGTTGGACGCACATTTACAAACACACGCACACAAATACACCCTCACACGCATACATACATTTTTTGTTTTTTGACTCTGAGCGTAAGACAATCGATCTACATCAAAATGTAAAAATCGTTTTTTTTGCCATCATAATACATCCTCTACTCCTTCGTTTCTCGAAAGTAAAGAGACTCTGCTCTAAAAAGATCTTAAAAATTGCTTCACTCCTTGAAGAGTCCACTTTGTACGGAAACTCGGATTTTTTAACTCGTTTTTTTGTGACACGTTTAAAACGGACCCGAAACAGTAAACACGCTGTACGAACGAAATGAATAATATATCACCCTGTGTTTATGGATGGTTGGTTACATAGTCAGTTCAGTACATTAACTGAGGCTGGAGCTTCTTATGAATATATAACTCAATTATCTGATTAGGCAACTTCGTATGGAAAGTCAAATAATGTTTTTGCAAGTTCTACAAAGATCTAGGAAATGTTCAGTTTCACAAGTGGGAGACCACCTTAACAATTTATAGGGCAGAAGAAATATTTAGTTTCACCTTAACAATTTATAGGGCAAAGGAAATGTTCAGTTTCACAAGTGGGAGTTCACCTCAACAATTTATAAGGCAGAGGAAATGTTCAGTTTGACAAGTGGGAGTCCACCTTAACAATTTGTAGGGCAGAGGAAATGTTCAGATTCACAAGTGGGAGTCCACCTCAACAATTTATAGGGCAGAGGAAATGTTCAGTTTTGCAAGTGAGAGTACACCTTAACAATTTATAGGGCCGAGGAAATGTTCAGTTTCACAAGTCGGAGTCCACCTTAACAATTTATAGGGCAGATGATATGAGCAGTTTGTACTATGTTTAAGCTGAATTTTGATTGGCGGATAAGAACACAACCACGTTAATATTCGGAAGAAATGTGATAACTGTTGCACAGTATTACGATATGGCTTACAGTAGCGCAACGCCTTTGTTGTCGCACGATGCCGCCACCGCGTAGGTACTAGCAGTACTAGCCTGTCAAACTCGCGGAGTTTGCGAGGCTTTGCCCCGCTGCCCACTGCCCCGCATGTACCCTGTCGTTGCTCTGCGTAAGTACATTCGTTGCGCTACTGTAAGCTGCTATATTGTAATACTGTGACTGTTGTTTTGCCTCTTTCAAATCTTTATATTATATAAAATTATCGCGTCACAGTGTTAGTTGCCGTACTCCGCCGAAACGTCTGAACGGATTTCCATGAAATTTCCTGTGTATATTCGGTAGGAGAATAGGTATAGTACTAATATTTTTGGTAACTGAAATACCAAAGTACTTATTCATTGTTAAATTTATTAATATTTAAGATTACATTACTTTTTTTTTCAAAAACATTGACACTTTATAAAATTATCAATTGTTAAATTATTAAAAATTTTACGAAATACAAGCTAGTCCAATGCATAAATATTATGTTATTATTACTATTTCATATACAATATTGAGATATCGTTTGGATAAGGAAGTTCTGCAATCCAAAGAATCCACTGAATTTAGAAGTTCTATGGCGTATCAGAGCGTTAAGACTCAAGACTCAAGACCCTTGATATCGCCTCGGCAAACATTAAAGAGGCGCTGAAGTATCGCGGCAGTCTGAATTAAACAAGTGAATGAGTAAATAAATAAACAAAATTAAATAAATTTATTATTTATTAATTAGTTTGGACTCAATACAAATGCCATTGACGTAGCTGACCAATTAGTTGTGGCACGACAGGTAGGTAGGTATGGTAAGGGCGTGGGTTAAATAAATATAGTTTTAAAAAAACTAAAAAAACACGCTTTTAAAGCACATCAAACTAAAAATTGAAAAATAATTCTTAATACGAGTATAAGCTGAAAACAATAATGAACGAAAACTACTAGTATTATTGTGAAAAAAGCGTGGAGCGCTTTGTGCCATATTTTGGGGTTGCTCGACGAAAAATATGGCACAAAGCGCTCCACGCTTTTTTCACAATAATACTAGTATTATTCGTTTATTATTGTTTTCAGCTTATATTAAGAATTATTTTTCACTTTTTAGTTTGATGTGCTTTAAGAGCCTGTTTTCTAAGGTTTTTTCAAACTATATTATTTTTCAGTTTTCAGTTCAGGATAATGAGATAAATTTATGAAATTATTGTATTGTCACTGATTTTTGATAAATTAACAAAGTTTGAATTATATCTGTCCGTTTAAAGTGGGTCAAAATCGAGTGCAAAAGAATTGGTTACAAACATACAAACATTCATACATACATACAAGCATACATACATACATACAGGTGAAGATAATATAAGCGTGTTAAAAAGATACGTTCCACAGATATTTATAAAGGAGATAAAAAAACCCGAAATGGGTCTAAGAGAATATCAGGTTTCTCATATGCAAACAGACATGGAAAGTATTTAATTTTATTTGATAGCGAAAGTTTAGTGAAAAATATTGATGGATCGGAATTCGATTTTTGAATCATATTGTCACATACATGACAGCGCATGTGTAAAAGAATAAATAAATGGAACTAAAAAAGGTTGAATGAAAGAAGAACAGCGTTACCGCGCTACAAAGTATGGAAAATCATTACAGTGATTTCGATTTGAACCTTCAATTTCAAGGTTATGCTGCAACCATAGAGTTACATTTATCTTTATAAAAAAGTGACATTGATCTGATGAACGAATGAGTGAATGATGTAGTAACAATGGCAAAGATGAACTTATTACTGGCCAACTCTGGTTTGTATGTGATTCCAACCTTATTTTTAACATCCTAGGAGAGTTTACAATTTTCTTTTGAAAATATATATGTACAGATCGTTCATTTAAGAATGCGTTTCTTGTGGACAGTTGTAAGGTTCAGAAATAGGTTTTTGGATCTCCTGTATTGCCAACCTACCAATATTTCCATTTTTGATAGTTTTGAGGTGTAGAACTCAAAGGTTGTGTGTGAAGACGACCAACCCGCACCGTGCCCGCGTGGACGACTATGGCCCGATCGCCCTAATGTAGGTTAGGCTCGAGCCCCTCGGTGGGGACGTATATGAACTAATATGAGGTGTATTCCTACAGAGTGAACGATTTAAACCTAAAATACAGCACAGTAAACCGCAGGTAGTCACGTTTGCGTTCCAATTCGGATTTTGCGGTGCAGGAGATAACAGATAATGGCAACCCTACAGACTCATTCCCTTTGTACGTTCTATCAGTATAAACTTAATCGTGCTCATGGCGGATCACAAATGCGTTTGTTTACATTGTGCTTTTCTTTTGTTGATATGGAATATACAGGATGTTTTTTAATACCAAACAATTCGTTAAGGGTGTGGTCTACTCATGAAACTGAACAACATGCCCCAAGAAACCCATACTGAAATAAAAAAAAAAATAGTTGAGTCTCCATACAAAGTTGGCTAATCAAAATGATCGATTTCTATGAAGTCACAAAAAAAATGCGAATTTAGTATGGGTTTCTTGGGGAAAGTTGTACAGTTTCATGAGTAAAGCCCATTCTTAACGGCTTGCTCGGTGCTAAAAAAACACCCTGTTTATAGGGGAATCACCTCCTTAAAAACCACCTCCTACCACTACCATGGTAAAATGGTAAAATCCTTAGCTTCACATCAGGAGGTCGCGGGTTCGCTTCCCGGCGGAGTCCAACTTTGTAAGACTCAGTTTGGTTGGCGGAAGGGCATTTTCTAAACACGCCTGGATAGCTACCACCATAATATCTTAGTCTTGCCGCCAAACATTAATGCTAAAAACATTGATGTGTGAGACAAGATGTAACCAATACCGCATTACGTTGAGGAATCTTGGTAGGCCCGCTTTCATCTACGGCATCATCGTCACTTACCATCAGGTGAGATGATGCCAAGAGTGTGAATAAAAGAAAACCTCTTCTACATCTACAATCTACATATACCGGGACATCTTTTTTTTTTTTTTATTCACAATTGGTAAACCCTTGATAACATCTCTAGAATTAAAATATTATTGCAGTATAGTCTCCGAACTTACGGGAACAGAGCATTCGGATTATAGTATGTCAAACACAAAACATATAATAAAAATTAGCAAAAATCAGAAAATCACGTTTTTTTATATTTCATAACCACAACATAAGTTCACTTAATCATGAACTGATTGTCTGGCGGGTTTTACTTGTAGACCATGAAAAACCTTTATCTCTCAATATGCGATGCAATATTTTTTTTGGATAACGAGTAGTCATAAAGTGGTTGGAAATTTTTCGATATTGTCATAAAGTGGTCATAAAGCTTCGGTGGCGTGACGGCTAGGGCCGCCGCCTCTTGTCCAGGAGGTCGTGGTTCGAAGCCTGCCACGTACCAATGTGATTTCGAGTTTAGATTTTATATGTAGATACGTTTATCCGACGATTTTACGGTGAAGGAAAAACATCGTGAGGAAACCTGCACACGCCTACGAAGAAACTCGCAGGTTGTGTGTGAAGTCGACCAACCCGCACTGGGCCCGCGTGGTCGACTAAGGCCCAATCGCCCTTATTCAGCGTAGACTCGAGCCCTTCGGCGGTGACATATATGAGCTGATATGATGGTGATGAAATTTTCCGACACCATATTTATGAGAGAGTGACATTCCAGCTTATAAACTTTCCAATTTGACACAGTTCTGCCGTATAAAAGGCAAAAGTTCGGCAAAAAAGCATTGCATAAGCGCGGACGTTTGGATTATAGCGGCGTTCGGTTCAGCCTGGCTAAGAATTATCGAGGCTCTACTGTAATCGTATATGTCAGAGATTTCATATTTTGGTTAGTAACCCAAAATGAAAATTGAAAATTGTTTATTGGTTACCAAATCTCCTTTTAGGTAAAAAAATACCTGTGTTAGGAAATCTCACTCTTCCATCGCTTAGTCTATGGTATATATAATTATTGGCAAATAACAGAGTCTAGTTAAAATGAAGTAGGTATATCTACTAGAAGTAAACATAACTATGCTAATGTTTTAATTAAAATAAAACATAGATCTTAAATTGATGCAAGTGGATTTTGGTGTGTGTATGTGTGTGTTTATGATTTTTTTTTTTTATTCACAAATGGTAAACCCTTGACAACATCTCACCTGGTGGGAAGTGACGATGTTGCCGAAGATGGAAGCGGGCTTACCAAGATTCCCCAACGCAATGATTCAGGCAACAAACATTTTATGCATTTATTTTATTATGACGTGATATCATAATGTAAACATAGCATCCTACCCAAATAGAGGACACTACCCAAAAGCGAAAACAATTTCCCAGAGGATATGAAAAATATAAGAACCCGAGGAGTATCCTATCGAGTATCCCTACCGACTTAGGATAAATAATATAATATAAAAGATTCTCTGAGCTTTTGTTTTCCTTTATACAGGGTGTAACATAAAGGTGTGGTGATACTTTAAGGTAGGCTTGTACTCATCAAACTGAGCAACTTTTGTTCTGCAACTTTACTGAAATCGCGAAATTTTTATTAGATTTTTCATACAAAACCGTTTCATACAAATCAGCTGAGCGATTTGTTGGAACAAAAATTGCGATATCACCAAAGTTGCAGAACAAAAGTGGTTCAGTTTGATGAGTACAAGCCCACTATAAAGTATCACCACACCTTTATGTTACAACCTGTATATTTTTATAAGCTTTTAAATAATACGAATGTTGACAGGTCCAAAATTTAGAGGCAATTACATTTTGAAATAAAGCCGCGGAAAACGCGGAACGATATGATTTACGTATCTCCTTAATACCTATAATTTATTAAATTTGTAACACGGTAAGTATTGAACAAGCCAGGAATAATATTTATTTACTACTAGCTTCTGCCTGCGGCTTCGCTTGCGTGAATATGGTTTTCACGACTGTACACGAGGATGCGCACTAGAACAGTGCGCATTGCGCAAACCGCTAGCACTTAAAATTTTGACATTTTGTCATTTGTCATTTTATGACTCCCAATATCATCTTCAAATATATGAATCTGAGCGTTTTTCTAACTAGGGAATCCCTTAAGGGTATCTACCATTTGATTTAGTTCTTTGCCAAATTTTAAGAATTTTTCTTGAAGAAAAGTATCCCTAAGGTTTTTCGCTCTTTAATTTAGTTCTGTGCCAAATTTCAGCGAAATCGGCTAACTTGTTTAATATCGGTATTGTCAAATACTGACTTGCAAATAGAGACACTTTTAGATTTACTAATTTGTTAGGATGGCTACCTAAAATTAAAAAAAGTTAATTAATTATAAAGTTATCTTTATAGAATTTAACTTAATTTTTTTTTAACTCCGGTTTTCATAATAATTAATTAAAAATAAATAAGTAATAAATTAAAGACAGTAATTGATTTTGCGTGTACCATCCTCGACTACATCGTCACTTTCCGTCAGGTTAGATATAGTAAAACGTACATATAATATAATAAAACTTTACATATAATAAAACTGTAACGGGGCCGTGTTTGTACGTGAAATATTTTTGGAAAATAATAACTGTGGTGGATATTACTAACGATATAGAGACCAAAATAACAACTTTTGGAATTTTTCTTGTCTGTATATCTGTATGTTCGCTTATCACACAAAAACTACCCGGCCGATTTTGGTGAAATTTTGTATGGTGGTTCCTTATAGCCTGGGTTATCATATAGGTACGTTTTATCCCAGAAAATTCAAGAAATCCCGTAGGAAAATTCAAAACTTCCACGCCGACGAAGTCGCGGGCACAGCTAGTAAAAAATAATAATAAGAACCGGACGTTATTCATTGTTGAACCTAGGCCTCTCTTACCCCCCATACAATAAGAACCGGTAACGTCCCACTGCTTAATAGACACTAATGGTAGTTGTCAAAAAATTCATTGCAGTTCACCACTTTCTTTAGCTATAGCTTTCAAATAATCACATTAAATAATGTTTTTTTTGGGTTAAAAGCTTTTATTTCAGTGTAAATAATAATAATTCAAGTCCATGACATGTCCTATCAACTGGCCATTTTCACGTTGTACGGATACATTTATCGGTTGTGCTTATCAGGTTGGGCGTTATTGAGACCATATTTATGTTTCCAAATTCAAAAAAGGCATAGGCGAGCACAGTCATACTCTGGACACTTAATACAACGGGCGAGAAATGACATTTCTATTAATTGACAACGTTATAAATAAAGGGTTTTCCAATAAGAGGTGTTATTTTGATATTCAAAGAAAAATTCCATTTTTTAATATAAATGATTGGATGTTTATTTCATTATAAAGAAGAACGTATGCCGTTAATAGTGAAAAATAACATCAGGCAAATGACCACTACGACCACGCTTACAGGACCATATCCTTTTCATGAAATTTTCCATAACCAAATCGCAACGACACGACGTTGTTGATGATCGGGCGGCTTGAGTTCTTGTGTTAACTGAACTTTATAAGCCTTAAGACCCTAATCTTTACGCAAAATACGGTGTAATGACGTTTGTGGAATGCCTAATTCTAAAGAACGACGAGGAATGGACAAACCTGGGTTTTCTTCAACACTTTCGGCTACAGCAGCAATATTCTCGGCTGTTCTTGAGCGACGTGCACGGGTTTTATTCTTCACATCACTAACTTGTCCCAACAGCTCGAATTTTTTACCAATTTCTGTATTGCGGTCCGACAAGGTGCTTCGCGACGACCCAAAAATGTTCGAGTTTTACGAACCGTCTCTGCCAAATTTCCACAATTTTTATAGTGAATTTTAATAATTTCAATGAAGCGTGTATCGTTCCAGTTTATTAATGGCGTAGTTTCTTCTTGTCAAATGTCAAAAAATTACAGCTTCAAAAGTGACATCTACCGAAATAGCGGGCTATTCAAAATAACACCTCTTATTGGAAAACCCTTTATTAAGAACCATCGACTTCAATCACACAAAAATGTGTTTGTTAGGGTTCTGTACCCAAAGAGTAAAAACCCCTATTACTAAGACTTCGCTGCCCGTCCGTCCGTCCGTCTGTATGTCTGTCTGTCCGTCTGTCACCAGGCTGCATTTCATGAATCGTAATAGCTACACAGTTAAAATTTTCACAGATGATGTATTTCTGTTGCCGCTATAACAACAATTACTAAAAATTAGAAAAAGTCAAAAAATTAAGCAGGGCTTCCATACCAAAAACGTGTTTGACATTATATTGTCACCTGATACGAAATCTCTGGTTGACCCCTGAAAGTCACTCTTAAATCCATTGCGAGATTTGAACCGTATTTACAGGTAAATAAAGAAACAAACAAACAGACAAACTAGCTACGAAGTAGAATAGAAGCTTGTAAAGTATTCAACAATTCAACACGCGCGCGCCTGCGTTTCACGTGTCCATTTCCACTGGCAGCGAAAGCGTTAAAAATAAAAATCTGATGGGTACAATTACCTCAATTAAACTTGACCTTACGTATTTACTACACCGGTTAACAACATTTATTATTTATCGAGCCTGCTATCTACCTAAAAAATACATGCTTGTACTTACTTTGAACCACGGGGGACGGGGCTCATTCCACTTTGTACATTGAAGTCGTACCACTTCATCCTCCAATATTTTCCTAAATTTTAGTTAACTTAATGCATATTTTTCTTGATTTCATGATTTAACTAATGATGTTTTAACCTCCGACGAAAAAAAGGTGTGTTGTAAGTTTGAAGCCTGTGTCTGTATATCTATGTGTCTGTACGTCTGTACATGCCATCGTAGTTCCTAAACGTGAGGACCAATATCGGTGCGTTTTTTTTTTAATTGACAGCTAGACTTACCGAGATGGTTCTTAGCTATTTTGATAGGAAACCATTCAGCCGTTAATGGATATTGTTAACTGCCCGTTAAAACAGTAAGAGATAGAGGAGTGGAGCTTTAAATATTTATATTTTTAATTTTACTGATTTCTTGTATAAGCTATCATGTTCGTCAATGATATGGATAAATATATATATATATATATATATATATATATATATATATATATATATATATATAATTTTTTTAATGCGTATCGGCCCAGGGAATTTTGTAAGCACCGTCTGCTGGCTTGCTTCGTTGTTTTGTTGTTACAGTGTGTAACAAAATTAGTGAAGAACCCATGACTGGGGAATCTACCCATGATACTTAACAACTTTCCCCAAGAGATCCATAGTCGATATGCAAAAAAATACTCTTCATACACATCGATTAGCCAATTGACCTGACCAATTTTGTATGGAGAGTCCAAATTATTTTTTAAAAATTATATGGGTTCCTTAGAAAAATATATCTAGTATTATGAGTAGAATCTTCTGTTAACAGATCTTTTACCAATTTTCTCACACTCTGAATAACAAAAAAAATCACTAACGAAATTCAGAGGCCCAAAAAGGTAGACCGTAGTGGAGCCTGCGACCGGCAAGCTCGGTCGCGCGGTATTATTATACTACAGAATTAGAACCAAAGCAGCAAGGTTAGTGAAATTGCCCTAGCCTGGCACGCTACCGTCGCCCTTGGCCGAACCTTTAACAGCCTTCGAACCATGTCGATTGAGGGCTGTATTTGTAGGTTACAGAGCAATTCCCTTAATAAGGGCAGATAAGAGGTTATCTAAATTGGGGCGGTTTTATCATCATGGGGTAGAATAGGGTTAAGATTTATGACGACATAGAGTGTACATTACCTATAGCGTGTGCGCATCACTCTTGGCGCGTTGTGCGAAACGTGAGCAGGTTTTCTAAAGATACTTTAGTTCAGATATGGCTGAAATAATGATTTACCACTGCACATGCTTTCGTAACGAGATTGATAGCTCACGAATAAAAACTACGGTCATTGTACAGGGTATAACAAAACTGGTGTAGGACCCGTTAACTAGGTTTACTATTCATCATACTGAACAACTTTCCCCAAAGGAATCCATAATCAGTTCTCAAAAAATTACGATCCATACAAAAATTTCAAAATCGGTCAACAAAGTGTTGAATTTTTTTTGCGAATTGACGGGTATTTTAACAGCCTCCGTGGCATTATTTTTAGTCTTTTTTCTTCACACCATCTGGAGGTCGTGGGTTCGATTCCCGTCGGGGTCTAACTTTGTTGGACTCTGTTTGGTTAGTGTTAGGGGTTTTTATAAGCCCACCTGGCTTACAACCACCATTTTATCTAAGTCTTGCCGCCAAACATCAAAGTTAACAGCACTGAGATAGCCAGTTCCCTAATGCGTATCATCTTTAAAAGTCCGATTCCGTTTTCGCTATCATCATCACCTACCATCAGGTGAGATGATGCCAAGGGCTTACCAATAGGAATGATGAGTGCTAGTCATTTGAGGTACATTTTATCATCTGTCAAAAACGAAATTTTGTTATAGAAATGTTTGAAATACGTAGGCGTGACGTCATACGTGTACTCATTTTGTGATTTTAGTGAATGAAAAATTGAAGACTTGATGGAAAACGAAACGAGTAAGGTTTTTCAAAGTTTCAGTAGGAGGTCAATTTAGTGATCAAGAGTTCCTAATTTAATATTGATGGTGTCATCGTCCTTATTATGGATAAATAAACTATGGCCTTCTGAGAGACGTTGTCCAGTATGGAAAGCAACATTTTGTTACACCCTATGTTGTATACAGAATAGGGGATCGGACTGCATCAAAAATAAAATCTGAAATATGATTTCCTAAATTGCTCTCCTCTTGGAGTTTCAAAAAACCTTACTTGCTTTGTTTTTCAATCACGTCCTTAATTTATAATTAATCAAATTCACAAAATAAGTTCGTCAATGACGCTTAAAATCTATGACGTCACTTGTGGGTATTTCGAACATTTTTAGAACAAAATTTCGCTTTTGACAGATCATAAAAAGTAACTCAAATGTCTAGCAGTCCGATCCCCTATTCAAGTAAAGTTGTGTTTAATAATAATAATAATAAAATCCTTTATTGCATACCAGAAAAAGCATTACGGAAACTTAATTTAAATATGAACAGTGCAAAGGCGGCCTTTTTTTATTCACAGTTGGTAAGCCCTTGGCATCATCTCACCTGATGGTAAGTGACGATGATGCCGAAGATGGAAGCGGGCTTACCAATATTCCCCAACGCAATGGAGAACTGGCTATCTTATCTTCAAGCCGGAAAACATTAATGTTGTTAACACTGATGTTTGGCGGCAAGACTTAGATAAGATGGTTTTTGCTAGCGGCGGGCTATGAAAACGCCCTACCATCAACCAAACCGAGTCTTACAAGATAACCTTACTGGGAATCGAACCCGCAACCTCCTGGTGTGAAGCAAATGGACTAACCATTACGCCACGGAGACGGTTAATATAATAATACCTTATCGCTTTTAGCGATTTCTTCTAGGCAACCTTAGGTAATGTAATATGAGGAGAAATTACAATAAAATTGTAGGAAGTTTATAACCTCGCTCACGTCCCAAACTCGGTTGCGCGCGCTCTATAGCTCGCCTGTAGTTACTAAAAGGATACTAATTATTAGTCTATTATAGACATCGTTTGAATTAACGAGAATAATTCATGAGAAGTTACGCTTTATCAAACTTTATCATAAAATCTTTACCTATACTACATGCCTACGTACACCCCTTTTGGGGGAATAATACTCCTTTATTGCACATCATATCAGCTCATATACGTCCCCACCGAGGGGCTCGAGCCTACCCTGAATTAGGGCGATCGGGCCTGAGACTACCACGCGGGCCAAGTGCGGGTTGGTCGACTTCACTCACACACAACCTGCGAGTTTTTCCTTCACCGTAAGAGCGTCGGATAAACGTACATTTGAGTTCGAAATTCGAAATCACATTGGTACAAGGCAGGATTTGAACCACGATCTCCCGGACAAGAGGCAGCGGCCCTACCCGTTACGCCGCCGACACTTTTTTTATTGCACGCTTAGTGAAGGGTACGCCGCCGCCGCAAGTGTAAGCCCTACCCTACACATTGTACTTCCTACTAATTAATATTATAAACGCGAAAGTTTGTAAGAATGTATGGGTGTATGTTACTCTTTCATACAAAAACTACTGAACGGATCTGGCTGAAATTTGGTAAGTAGACAGATTAGGACCTGGATTAATATTCTAATATAATTTTCTAAGTTAAAAGGTAGTGGAGGGTCCGCAACTACCCTGCACATCATACTTCCTACTAATATTATAAACGCGAAAGTTTGTAAGAATATATGGTTGTATGTTTGTTACTCTTTCACACAAAAACTACTTAACGGATCTGACTGAAATTTGGTAAGTAGACAGATTAGGACCTGGATTAACACATAGGCTACTTTTATCCACGCACTGCGCAACCTTGAAAATAGAAACGTTGTCCACCCGGGTGAAGCCGCGGGAAACAGCTAGTATTATTATATATTTAAGACTTGTTTCTCGTGATATTAGAAAGTGAAGAAAAATAATAATACTAAAATAATGGTGTTTCATTATGACGAAAATACAAAATTTTATATACACTTTTAAATCTATCTGTACATAGGGTCCAATGACGTATTCTCTGATCTCTCTCTCTCTTATAAGTTAACCGTGCTATCCAAGAGATAGAAGGCGGTTTCCTGGTGTTGCACTTAGCATCACCCGCGGTGACGTGTAGGGCATTTAGATTAACACCTTCGGACGTGTGCTACGTGACCTTTATACACATCTGTAATCAGATATGCAGGTTTCCTCACAATGTTTTTCTGTACCGATAAAGCAATATGTACATAAGTTTCGAAAAACTCATTGGTACATTGGCCGTCCGAATCTGAAGCCGGGACTTCTGGTTAGGAGGACCGAGTCGTTATCAGTTGAGCCACCGACTCTTTTAGGGTAGGGCACACAGCTCATAGAAAATACCGTTGGGACAGTAAAGTTCTCGAGTGGAAAGACATAGTTGGTGGACCGACGACCTAGTGAACGTAGCGGGAAGCCGCTGGAAGCTCAATTCTATATCTCAATTCAAGAGCACTATTATGTCTCGTCGGAATTGGAAATGCGTGTTTCGTATCGATTAAAGTTCTCGTCTGCGGCTCGAGCTTCTCATTAATACTCGAATTGCAAATGCTTAATTCTTCCCTCGTCCAAAATATACCTACTTTAAGAATAGTACGTAGATATATTATTGCTATTGAGGGAAAAAATAAGCATATGCAAGGAGCAAAAGAAGAATCTACTCGGCGAGTCTATCCTTACCTGATGGTAAGTTGCAATCAAAAGCACTTAAATTTTTAATTAAAAAAAAAAAATTTGCAGACAAACTCTGCTACCCGAACTGCATTGTCTGTTAGATTATAAGAGTGAGTGTACAGGTGTTGAGACACGCAGGACATGGCAGTGGATAATGTAAAATTTTTAAAAAATCTTTTTAACAACGGGTGTTTCAACTGTTGGTCCGTGATCGATGCTCAGGGATACCAACTCGCCTGGCGAAGATATCTCCCTTTCCGCTGAGAAGTGGAAACGCGCCGTCCCTACCAACGCGCAAAGTCGTTTGAATTTACAATCACATAAGTCTACGGGTGATAGCGTGGCCGACACGGAAGAAATAGGAAAGGTTTATTCATTGTTTGTCACAGTTCTGTTTTGTCTTGTTATATGATTTTGGTCAAGAGATTGAGGTCAAAAGGTTGTCCAAATTCTTTTTTGTCTTGTTATAAGATTGAGGTCAAAAGGTTGCCCTAGTTCTGTTTTGTCTTGTTATAAGATTTTGGTCAAAAGATTGAGGTCAAACGGTAGCCTAAGTTCTGTTTTGTCTTGTTAAAAGATTTTGGTCAAAATATTGAAGTCAAAAGGTTGCCCAAGCTTTGTTTTGTCTTATTATAAGATTTTGGCCAACAGATTGAGGTCAAAAATTTGCCCAAGTTCTGTTTTGTATTGTTATAAGATTTTGGTCAAAATATTGAGGCCAAAAGGTTGCCCAAGTTCTGTTTTGTCTTGTTACAAGATTTTGGTCAAATAATTGAGGTCCAAAGGTTGCCCAAGTTCTGTTTTGTCTTGTTATAAGATTTTGGTCAAAAGATGGAGGTCAAAAGTTTGCCCAAAACAAAAAAACTATAATCTATGTTCTTGTGTAATCTCTGTATTGAACGAACAGAGATGAACAGAGATCTGAAATATTTCCTTCTTCTATTTTGATACCTAAACGTAGATCTAAAAGATTTCCTCTTTTTATTTTGTTCAAACAGAAATAAATTGTGTCTTAAGCTATCCCATACATAACGTTTATCTATCTAAGCCTCGCGTGACTCGCACAATGAAAAACTGCGTAGAACGGAACGCAATCACGTCACGTACTTATAGGGTTCCCGAAGGCTTTTTCGAAATCTGTGGGGGTTTCGATGACTTGATCCGCACGGATTCCGGTAAGGTGAAGTTGGTTACCTACCGTTGAGATTCAATTTACTTTTGCAATTTTTTATGCTTGTGCTATTTTTATTTTATCATTACATCAGATTAACTCATATACGTCCCCACAGAGGGGCTTGAGCCTACCCTAAATTAGGAAGATTGGGCCTTAGTCGACCACGCGGGATTAAAAAAACTAAAAAACACGCTTTTAAAGTACATCAAACTATAAAATGAAAAATAGCTGAATACAATAATGAACGAAAAATACTAGTATTATTGTGAAAAAAGCGTGGGGCGCTTTGTACCATATTTTTCGTATATTGAGCAACCCACGCTTTTTTCACAATAATACTAGTATTTTTCGTTCATTATTGTATTCAGCTTATATTAAGATTTTTTTTTTATTTTTTAGTTTGATGTGCTTTAAAAGCGTGTTTTTTTCAAACTATATTTTTTTTTTTATCATCATATCAGCCGAAATAAGTACACTACTAAACATAAGCCTTCCAAAGAATTATGCCACAACGAGTGGTCCTGCGCTGCCAGCATTAAGCGGATTTCCGCAAACTTTACCAGGTCTCACCTCTCAGCTACCTACGTCTTCCGGTACTTACTTTCTCTATTCAATATCAGTACTGCTCCAACGCCCATCCTTTCTGTGAGCCCGTCGATTTTAGTGTAGTGATTTTGTGAGCTACATCGGTTACTCTGGTTCTTTTTTTTAATCTACGTTTTTATTTTTTTATCCACTTCAAAAGATTTGGTTTGGTTGGTGGAACGGCATATAGGTCACCGACTTACATATGTGTACCAAATTTCAACTGAATCGGTCAGGTAGTTTTTTTCAATATACATGTTTTTACAAGCTTTTAATTAACTTGCAATGTATGGATGTTTGTTAGGGTGGAATCTTGCGACTCAATTTTGGAGCAGATATCTTCAACATATTATGCTGAAATTTTGTATACAAGTTCAGTTTGGATGACAATGCATGGTTAACTGTGTAACGTCATTCTAAAACCAACATTGCGGCGCACCCAAGATGGCGGACTATAGTTACTTTTAATGCACTCCTACAATATGGGTATCAAATAAAAGGGTTTGCTGAGATGAATACGAAATCATTAAAAATTTTCAAATAAAACCTAAAATTTTTAAGGTCTTTCGAAAATTATTTAAACATACATTTTCTAAGCCTGCCACTATCTTAGAGCCTATCTTACGAGTGTATAATTCTTTCCGCCAAAACATCAATGTTAACAGCGTTGATGTGTCCCGGCTTGAAGATAAGATAGCCCATTCCCCATTGGAAAACCTTGGTAAGTCCACTTCCATCTTCTGCACAATCGTCACTTACTATCAGGTATGATGATGCCAAGGGCTTATCAATTGTGGATTACAAAAAAAGTTCAGTATTTTGTACGTCACATCCGAAACATCATTTTCCACGCAGAAAAAACAAATTCTGAATAATTCATGTTATTTTAGTGTTTCTTTAATCGAAATACACTTTCGGACACATCAATCGAGCCGCCTAATCTTTCTCAATACATTTTCATACTATGTGAGGAACCAAACAGAAACAACTGTTTTTCAAAATTATTAATAGTAAGGAAAAACTTCAAACTGCAGTCGTCAGGTGAGATTCTTTGCTACAAATTTGAAAAAGAGCACAACATTCTGCAGAGCCTTGGGAACTCAGTAATCTGCTAATAAGAAGAACGTTATTTTTTCCTTAGGTACGGGTGGCAATTTACCGTAAGCTCTCCTGTGACAAGTCTACTGAGTTCCCCAGTAACTGCAGAATGTTACTCTCCTCGACAAATTTGTAGCCAGGGATCTAACCTAATGACTGCACTTTATAATTTCCTTACTTTTCTTGATAAAAAAAAGATCTTTGCTTTTGCTTTTGTACGAAAATGTACTGAGAAAAATAAGCGGTTCGATATATGTGTCCGGAAGTGTATTAAAGCTTTTGAAATGACTGCCATGAATTTCTTTCTCTGATTTGATTATGAATTATTACGTTTTTACAAGCTTATTACGTTTTATAATTAGCTTGCCGTGTTAATTAGTTAGCCTGTCTGTTAGTTTAAGGCAAATCTTGGTAGCTAAATTAGAACGACTTTCTGGTTTCCGATTAAGTTGAAATTTTAGAGAACAATGCATGTTTAGCTAAGTGACGAATCCAATATGGGGTCTCCCTAAGATGGTGGATCAGTATTTTTATGCACCCCCAAGATATGGATGAAAGGGTTTGCTGAGAAGAATACGAAATAATTAAAATTATTTTCAAAATAAAGCTTGTCCCTATATGTTTTTTTCAGGTTTTTGTAATTTATTTAAATGTTCAATCTTTATTTGTTTTTATTTATTATTAAATATTAAAAAGAGGTTATATAAAAAGCAAATAATTTATTGTTGTATCTCAGACACAACCTGCTGCTTTTTCTTAAAGGTGTTCTTTAGTGTTGAGAATATGGCGGGTGGCTTCAATTATAAATAATTCTTAGAAATCGTAATCATTATAACAGTACATTCTACTGACCTCTAGTGGTAGCCATGGTGCTAGAGGCATGGGTTCGATCCTCACACAGGGCAAACATTTGTGTGACGAACAGGTTTGTTTGCTCGGTGTCTGAGTTTTTAAATATGTAGGTATGTATTTAACCCTGCAGTGATTGCACGGATTACATATGTAATCCATGGTAGTTAAAAATTAAAAACGCACTAGT
This sequence comes from Coleophora flavipennella, assembly GCA_947284805.1. Lineage (NCBI taxonomy): Eukaryota > Metazoa > Arthropoda > Insecta > Lepidoptera > Coleophoridae > Coleophora > Coleophora flavipennella. Next base: position 6,692,492 of record OX369308.1, read on the forward strand.
CGCCACTACGATTTTTGTAGGTTTCCCTCGATTTCTATAGGATGCCATCATCAGATCCTGGTTTTCTTATCATGGAATATCTACTTTCCAACAAAAAAAGAATCTTTGAAATAGGTACGTAAACGAAGAAGTTATCCGCGAACACACTCCTTTTGTTTGAAGTCGTTTAAAAACTTCTCCTTTTTGTTTGAAGTCGTTTAAAAACTTCTCCTTTTTCTTTGAAGTCGTTTAAAAATGAAATCATTCATAAACAGTTTAAGTGTGTTATACAGGACTCTCCCCGCTCTGTTCATTCCAAATATGTATGTTGTTCCTGTTTAGAAAATAAGAGTTGATTTGTTTTCGTAGTAAGGGTTAACGCGTATTAAGGTCACATAATATAAATCAAAGTAAATTCTCAAAGACGATTTATAGGAAGTTTGTGTTTTAGTTTAATATGACAAGACTGTTAATTATTCTATTAACTTTACTATTATAATAAAATTTAGGTAAGAGTACTTGCCATTTCTCAATAAAAAAACGACGGGTTGCACTCCGGGAGTGCCGGCAGAAGTGAAAACTTGAATATTAACGTTCTGCATTTATATTACATTAAAGAGTTTATATCTCAGAAAAATCAACAAAAAATCAACTCCATCCGTCTTACGAATTTTCGATCAAGTCAAGTGTCCTGACGCGAGTTTAACATTTTTTACCCACTACAAAAAAAGTGCACAACGCCGCTAAAGAAGTTTTCACTTCAAAAATTATAACAAAAATGTTTATTTTTAAATTAGAGAACAATTTGGCATACGTATGTAATCCACGCGACCACTCAATTGACTTTTGGGGGCGCGTCCCTTGCAGGGTTAAGTATATGGTATAAGTCTCATGTAGTACAGAGAATCCTAGTTTGAGGCCAAATGACCAAGTGTGATTTTTCACCATATTTTGTCAAAGCGTTAAGATGACTCAACCCAACAGGTCGATTCGTGATAAAATAATATCGAACGTAAATTCATTCGATTTAGTTTCAAATCAATGCGGCCTTCGACTTGGCGGTTACGTTCTCGATTTTAACATGTTTTGATACTTTTCTTCACTTTAAAATAAGTTTAAAAAAGGTGTTCAATTAAAATAGAAGGTGTTAAAGTCGCCGATTTTTGTGAGTTGGTTTCATTTAATTAGGGGGGGGGGGGTTAACCCTTCAAGCAGATACTGGGAATGCTATCATATGCAACTACCCTCCTAAGTATACGACATGTTGAAAATGGCCACACTGAGAACAAATGAATCACTGATAAACCTAAAAAGGTTTTTGTTGTACTTGTGTAACTTTTAAATATACAGGGTGTAACAAAATTGGTGTAGATCCCGTTAACTGCGGCTTCTACTCAACATACTGAACAACATTTGTTCTATAATTTTGCTGAAATCGCAAAAATAATGTTTACTCTTCATACAAATCTGTGCATTTTATTATGGAGTGGTCAATTTTTTTTGAGAATTGACAATGAGTTTGTATGTAATACGTGTGTACTCTTGTCAAGCGTCTTTATTGCACTAAGTGAATTACGGCAGGCGATGTATGAGTTCGCAATGTCAGCTACTTACTACTTATTATAAAATTAGCGAAAAATAATCCTTAATGAATGTGCGTGCTCGTACAGGTTTCCTTGGGAAAAGTTGTTCAGTATGATGAGTAGAACCCCCCAGTTAACGGGTCCTACACCATTTTTTCTACAACCTGTATAAAAGAATTAAAAGAGAAAAACTGTTTGACTGGCTGACTGATACGAAAAGGTATATCAACGCACAGGCTAAACCCCTGGGTCTAGAAACTTGAAATATTGCACAATTATGCGTTTCATAATAAAGCCAGACTTCTACTCAGGAAAGGTCAAACAAAATTCACACCTTATGAGTGAGGGCTGTTTTTTTTTAAAAAAAAAATGAAGATAAAGCGGTAGTGAGAGCGGAAGTAGAAGCGCCAGCATAGACGGGGAAGCAGAAAAACTTTTTTTTTCATATTTATTCACAATTGGTAAACCCTTGACAACATCTCACATGGTGGTATTGTTTTACTTGCTTTTTAAGCTGTAGACCTTACGAGTTTTTCGAAATGGCTGAAATATGATATTTTTTACGTTGTTAACCCCCATGGTTTGGTCAGTGGTAGGGCATTTTCATAGCCAGCCTGGCTAGCTACCACCATCTTATCTAAGTCTTGCCGCTAAACATCAGTGTTAACAACATTGATGTGTTCCGGCTTGAAGATAAGATAGCCAGTTCTACATTGCGTTGGGGAATCTTGGTAAGCCCGCTTCCATCTTCGACATCATCGTCACTTACCATCAGGTGAGATGATGCCAAGGGCTTACCAATAGTGACAAAAAAAATGCCTCCGACGTTAAAAAAAACAATGAACTGAGTCGAGAAAAAAATCTAAGTATATTAATATCGAACCTGCTCACAAAATTTCACGAGAATCTGTTGAGAAATGCGACCTGTGGAGGAGAATAGCCGGACATCCGCCGGACAAACGAAAACTTTTTTGCCCAAGATAAAACGGAGACTCTTTGGTCACGCTTCGCGCTCTCTCGGTCAATGATCTTTCAAGATTTTTCTCGCTAGTAAAAGGGGAGTGAAGATATGAGAATCCTAACCAACATAAAAATCTGAAAGTGGGTCTCCCTGTTTGTTAATTTATCACGATAAAATTGCTAAACCGATTTGAATAAGACGTTAGATAACAGGGTAGGTAGTAAGATAACATAAGTAGGTGATTTTTATCCCGAAATAATTGTGAATAAAAAAAACCGACTTCAAACAGGAAACTAAGGTTTCCCTCGATTTCTCTGGGATTCCACCATCAGATCCTGGTTTCCTTATCATTGTACCACCCTTGGAATATCTACTTTGCAACAAAAAAAGAATCATTAAAATCGGTTCATAAACGACGAAGTTATCCCCAAACACAAAAAATAATAATATATACGGTCGAATTGAGAAACCTCCTCCTTTTTTGAAGTCGGTCAAAAACGATAGAGTACAACATTGGATAGTTTTTATCCCGAAAAATACCGAATTCCTTAAGTATATACTACAAATTCATGCACTGTGTACTCTCGAATGTAGTTATTAAAACGATATTCAAGCGGGCGTAGCCGCGGGAAAAAGCTAGTTGCTTAAATAAGTATTATTTAAAAATGAAAAACCTAACCACTCCGGGAGTGCTGACAGAAGTGAAAACGTTTTATAAGTTTTGACCCTCCGAGTGTTCCTGGTACGGTGTCGGTTACGTTACATTACAGTGTCGCGAGTTCAATGATTTTTCCCGGTCAAAAATTCCCAACGCGTCTATAGAAGTTTTCACTTCAAAAACATCTAAGATGATGGTGAAGAAAGTTAAGGTGATTATTATCCCGAAAAATACAGGTTTCCCTTAGGATATGCTATAAACGAATGTACTTTCTAATATAAATATATAAAAATGAATCTGTATTTCCCTTGGTCATCGGATCACGCGTAAACGGCTGGACGTTAACAATTTTTTTTTTGTGTTTGTTATTGTCAGCAGAAGGTTCTTATTAAAGAAAAAAATTAGAACGTGACAAAAAACGGGTACTGCACAAAAAACAGCTAGTGTAGTCATAAAAACGATAAAACGCTAGTTTTTTATATCTTTAAAAGATAAATTAATAAATGAATTAAAAACCATCTAAGGTATCATACAATGAATAAAAAAAAATTGTGTTCTTAAGATTTTTACGTATCATTCGTAATTTTTACTGCCGTTACCACATCACTACACAGGAACCTTGATTTCTTACAGAGACTTGAAGACTCAACGAGTTTACCCTAATGACATCTCGTACGTGTTTTATTTTATTTTACCTGTTACCTTGCGGATTGTGGAGCTGAACCACGTATTTACCTAATGCCTACGTATCAACTTTAGTTGATAGGATTCTGTCACACTGCCCAGTAGGCACTGACTCGTTGGTCCAGTGGCAGCGCTCCTGCCTGCTGGGTTGGGAGTCGTCGAATTCAAAGTCAAAGCATTTATTTGCCAGAACACAGTTGAATACATGTTGTTCTTAAATTTAAGGTATCTTATGTCCCACCATCAATGGCATGCAAATAAACATATTATAATATAACCTAGGTTTTACGAACTATGATCAATTTTTGTCGCTAAGGAATTCTTTTACTGAATTGTAACATTTGTTTTGTAGCCATTCGGTCAATGTAGATTCGAAACTAAAAGTTGAACAAGTTTTAATGTGGATAGGGAGGTTGTTGTAAACACATATTGCCATACAGAAGGAATTATGCTTGTGGACATTTACTCTTGAATAGGGACGATAGAGTCGATCTTTAAGACGCGTAGCCCTCTCGAAAACCTCTTCATTTGGTTTAAAATATCGTGGGTTCGATTCCCACTCAGGACAAATATACGCGAGAGCTATTACCGCTTAGCCCTCAAATCTCAAATATCCCCCCTTAGTCTAGTGGTATAATGGGATGGTTCTTTGTTTTATTCGTGAAGTGATCCCGTATCAACGTCATCGTTATCATATCAGCCGAAAGACGTCCACTGCTGGACAAGGGCCTTAAGGATTTTCACAACGACCGGTCTTGCGCTGCTCACATCCCGCAGCTTCACGCATTCTTCACTGGGTCGTCGGTCCACCACGTGGGAGGCCTACCTACGCTAAGTCTTCCGGCTTAACCGATTTCCAAAAAAGAAGGAGGTTTTTAATTAAACTATGTGTTTGTTACGCGATTTCTTCGCTTATTGTGAATCGATGTTGATGTGATGATGTGCAAGTCCGAGTGGCCAGTTATTATCTTACTTTTAGTAGGTACTTTCATTACTTTTTCCTGAAAAAATATTTTATTTACTTTATTTACGAATTAATTTTAATTGAATCTAATACAAATAATTTTCGAAAAACTTAAAAAGTTTTAGGTACAAGCTTTGAATATTGGATTGTCACGCGATATACAATATACATATGCAATCTAGAACGCGCTATTAAAATTTCTTCAGCGCTGAGTATATATACAGATACCAATCATCAGCGATTGGTGCACGGCCGGACCCCAGGCATACCACCTCGCCTGGCGGAGATATCTCCCTTTGCTTTCTTCTAGTAGGAATGCACCGTTCCTAAATTGGTGACCCCGACGTGATACTCCATCATCAAGCCTCCAGCCGGTAAAGCAAGTCTCAGTAAGCGCACAGCAGTCACATCGCACTGAAGTTAAATCAGGACCATCAAAACCCGAGACGTCGAGTTTCCTGGCCTGCTACTTCACCTTCGGGCACCAGTAAGTTGTCGGCACACGCTAACTCTGCGCGCATCACCTGGCTTCCCTTGCCATCAACGATTAGTCCTCGACACACACAACACCTCGCCTGGCGGAGATATTTCCCTTTGCTCACTTCAAGTAGGAATGCACCGTTCCTAAATCTTTATTGACATGTTTGAATACAGAACATAAAACAGATGTGTATGGTATAAAGGCGGACTTATCCCTTACGGGATCTCTTCCAGTCAACCTAATAATGACGTTTGTATTAAAAACAAAGAAAAAAAGTAAGAGCAAAAGTTTTGTCTTTTGATTTATCTATCTACTTATCTACCTAATTAAATTTATAGGCATAATTGTTGTACTGGTTCGTAACCCGGGTGTGCGAGTCTAACTCTGGCTTAGCCGGTTTTTCTATACCGTTGTATTGTGCCATATGTATCCCGACAAATGTAAAGTAAAATTTGTTTTTACTTCTAACGCAGATTGATCCCGAGAGACAGTAAAAACCATCAGAACGGACGTTTGAAATTGTTTTTGTATGTTAAAAAGGAGCTTTGGAGGGTTCCGTGGAAAGAAATTTGTTTTTGAAAAGGTTAGTTAAAAAACCACGTCCAAGTTTGTCGGCTTTTCTTAACTTTTGGGGGTGAAAAGTTTGTTTTTCAAATCAACATAATAAACAAACTCAGAACGACAAACAAGTTTGTGTACTGTCTTTGTTTTTTTCTGAGTATTTTATTTTCTGGAGATACATATCCATATATATATAATATCATCATATCAGCCACAAATCGTCCACTGCTGGACAAAGGCCTCCCCCAAGGATTTCCACGACGACCGGTCCTGCGCTGCCCGCATCCATCGGCTTCCCGCGACCTTCACCAGGTCATCGGTCCACCGCGTGGGAGGCCTGCCTACGCTACGTTTTCCGGTGCGCGGTCGCCACTCGAGAACTTTACTGCCCCATCGGCCATCTGTTCTACGAGCTATGTGCCCTGCCCACTGCCACTTCAGTTTAGCGATTCTGTGAGCTATGTCGGTTACTTTAGGTCTCCTGCGGATCTCCTCGTTTCTGATTCGATCACGCAGAGAAACTCCGAGCATAGCACGCTCCATTGCCCTTTGGGTGACCTTGAGCCTTCTTATGAGGCCCATAGTAAGCGACCATGTCTCAGTTCCGTAAGTCATCACTGGCAATACACACTGGTCAAAGACCTTAGTCTTGAGACACTGCGGTATTTGGGACGTGAAGATATTGCGAAGCTTCCCGAACGCTGCCCAGCCGAGTTGGATTCGTCGATTGATCTCTTTCTTGAAGTTGGAACTACCTAGCTGGACTGTTTGTCCCAGGTATACATATTCGTCAACAACTTCCAGTGTAGAGTCTCCAACCTTTAGAGGAGTGGGTGCGACACGGAAATTTAACATTATTTTCGTCTTGTCCATGTTCATTTTAAGACCCACTTGTTGAGAGACCTTACTGAGGCCATCGAGCATTGTGCTTAGGTCTTCCATAGTCTCAGCCATGACCACGATATCGTCAGCGAATCGGAGGTGGGATATGTACTCGCCGTTGATATTGATGCCGAGTCCACCCCAGTCCAGAAGCTTAAAAACATCTTCCAGGGCGGCGGTGAACAGTTTCGGAGATATAACGTCTCCCTGTCTCACCCCTCGCTGCAACTGGATAGGTTTCGAGTTCTGGTCCTGGAGGCGAACCGACATGGTGGCGTTTTCATACAGACACTTCAACACCTCGATGTATCGATGGTCAATTTGGCACCGCTGGAGAGACTGTAGCACAGCCCAGGTTTCGACTGAATCGAAGGCCTTCTCATAGTCCACAAACGCCAAGCATAGTGGCTGATTGTACTCTTCGGTCTTCTGTATAATCTGCCGCAGCGTATGTATGTGGTCTATGGTACTAAAGCCTTTTCGGAAACCGGCTTGTTCGGGAGGCTGGAAGTCGTCAAACCTGCGTGCGAGACGATTCGTAATGACTCTCGAAAACAGCTTGTAGACATGGCTCAGAAGTGAGATGGGTCTGTAGTTCTTCAGCAGGGTGTTGTCACCCTTTTTGAAGAAAAGCACGACCACACTTCTGTGCCATGCCTTAGGCGTTTGTCCCTCGAGTATAACGGAATTAAATAACTTCTGAAGAGCTTTTAGTACCGGTGATCCACCTGCTTTCAGAAGTTCAGCCGTAATTCCATCATCACCCGGTGCCTTGTTGTTCTTGAGCTGTTTGAGAGCCATTCTAATCTCGTACAGGCTGACGTCCGGGATATCTTCGGTATAGTGTCGGGTTAGTCTGGCTCTTGGGTCTTCAGCTAATATATAATATATTCTCGCCTAATTCCAAATTATACGTGTCTAAGGTGTGTACATTTGTGTCTAAGGTTGTAGTATTTTCTGGAGATACATATCCATATATCCTCCATATATCCATTATATATTCTCACCTAATTTCACATTATAGGTGTTTACACACCTTTTTATAAGGAACAAAATTGCATGCATTTCTATCAACTACATTTCGTGTATATCAGAGTACCCATAACCTACCGTCGACACCCGTAATATCGCCTGTGCTACCTATTCTCGCCTAATTCCAAATTATAGGTATTTACACACATTTCTAATTACTATAAAACCTTCGTGTCTTTAACGTGTTATAATGTCATGATTCAGATTACGGTCTCAGGTTGTAGTATTTTCTGGAGATACATATCCATATATCCTCCATATATCCATAATATATTCTCGCCTAATTCCAAATTATAGGTATTTACACACATTTTTGATTACTAAAAACCTTAGTGTCTGTAGCGTATTATAATTTAATGATTCAGATTACAGTCTCAGGTTTTAGTATTTTCTGAAGATATATATCCATATATCCTTGTTGAAACGATTAATCCACTATTTTATTATACACTCTAGAGCACATGTCTTTATTATCCGACTGGCCAATAAGAAGGGTTACGATGTTCCTGTTTCTTTGGCTGAGCCTGCAGACTACAAGCTACAGCCTAATTGGCTTGATGGATTTTGGAGTGCGCAGTGTCATTAGATTCATCTTGATCCGGTCAATGACATAGGATACAATTTGACCCGACTACCAAAAACTACTACTAGTTGATACTTTTGTTTGAAACACATATTCTTTACTAACATAGATTGTAAGACCTTTGTTACTAACACATATGGATCCACGTTATCCGAAATTAAAGAATAATAACAATAATGTATCTCCAGAAAATACTACAACCTTAGACGAACACACCAATTGCAATGTTTCCACCCTGCTGTCATTTGGTAGCACTTATAGGGGGCCCATTTAGTGAGCGGCAAGTCACCGCCTGCCATGATTTCATGATGAGACAGTTGATATGGCAGGCGTCCCATAGTCTCATCAATATCCCTGCAACCAGTCCAGCAATTACCCATCCATAACCCGGCAGAGTTCCCATCTTTTCTGTAATAGTCCTTGCACCTGGCGGGTGCTGTCTTTGGCTGAATCTCTATGGTAAAGGCATAGACGGAACCCGCTGGTTGTACACATCACAACACCTAATAATATCTCAAAGGGGCCTCTGCGTATTGGATCTGTATCCCAACGTACGCCTTCTAAAAGACCGGCCTTTTAAAAAGCCGAATTTGAAAAATCCTAGATAAACATAATAATAATACTTTGCTTCCACTGGAGATGCTCCTGCCACTTCACCTTGTGCCAAGTGAGCAGAGAGACTCTTGTTTTATATTCAAAAATAATAATGAAAAAGAGGGGTAATGTTTTTAAGCAGTCAGGTTTTAATTGTTTGACCGAGCGAGTGCGAAGCGCGACCGAAGCGTCTCCGTTTCAGCTTAGGCAAAAATGCTTTAGTATGTCTGCCTGGCGTCTGACTGTTTTCCTCTTAAGGTAGTAGCTTTTCTCAACCGATTTTCGTGAAATTTTTTTAGCAGGTTCGATAATTATACGAATTTTTTTGTCAATTTAGTTTTTTTTCAGAATGGTGAAACCATGGGGGTTATAAACGTAAAAAATATCAAATCTTAGTCAATTCGAAAAAATCGCGAGGTCTACAGCTCACATTTTTTTGTCTTTAGGAGGAAGTGAATAGGCATTATTTGGGGTTTTGGTTACACCTTCAACACCATCGTCATTTAACATCAAGTGAGATTCATCAGCATTAATAGTTATTTATGATACAGGGGCTGTAAAAAGGTAAATAACAAAGCAGTGACTTTAGGCGAGGGTTAACCATCGTCACTAGTTTGTCATTTACCTCTAAGACCCATTTATAATTCGACATTTTTCAATACAGTTGTGATAAACCAGGTAAAATCATATATTCTATTGCAAATCACTTTCACAAACATATACGTCACGTACCAGTGACAGTGTAAATGTCGCGAATTTGGGTTCCCCCAAAGATAGCCATAAATTACTTGCGTGACACGCAGTGCGCATGTGTAAGTTTTTTAGTGTAAGAAGGATGGCTATATCGTTACCCTCTCTCGGATATACGTCTTAATACACTTGTTCAATTTAAACATCAAATTCAATTTAGCTGGTTGGTTGCTATGTGAAATTCCACAACCAAGAGGCAATGGTTTATGCGAAATTGAACTTAAAATTAAACAAGTTAGGGATGTTGGGCCTATTGAAAAGACTGAAAATATTGACAGCCAGAGATTAGAATGTAGTCTAGAAATAATAAAAAAAGTGGTAAAATAAAGAGCCCGTGTGCAGTAAAATAAATTTTACGCACATTTGTCTGGCATATAAACGACCACTTTTCGTGCAAATGTATTAAAATTAAATTGTAAAGCCACACTGTGAATACTTTCCTGCGTAGCTCTTACCATTTGGCATACTCAAATCAAGAATTAAACATTATGCGTTTATAGCGACGGCAATCAATATTAAGAAGCGGATTGATTCATTAAAAAAAACTCAAAGATAAGTGACATTTGCATAAAAGTTTACATTTACTTGACATTGCCGTTACAGTGCCGTTTTTTCCGGAATAACCAATACCAAACCAATACTTGATAGAACTTCAATAATAATTACTACATACAAAGTTCAATTAAAATCATTACAGCCATTTTTGAAATTGGTACTTAGCCTGGGTTACCCCTTCCACTTATCCGTTGAAGTTTCACTTGTACTATTTTTGTTTATACTAGTAGGTACTTTTGTGGTCTGTGCTGCGGCCGTAGAAAAGCATTACCTCATCTTTTCCCGAGGGTGCCGTAAGAGGCGACTAGGGATCAAAAACTGGAGAATGAGCAGCAATGTCTTTTCCGCTTACGTGATGCTACCACATCGCACAATGCGATCACCAACTCACCTGCCAAGCGTGGCGATTACCCCAAAACCACTTCAACTGGGGGGAGGCTTAAGCCTAGCAGTGGATGTCTTTAGGCTGATGTAATAATTTTCATCATAAACCTATGACGAATAGGCTGATAAGTGTACATTACTAATTTGTTTTGGATACGTATAGATTATTTTTTTCCATCGCGTTATAATACTTTGTTTACTTCGTCGCTACACTACATACAAACGGCCGTGACATGGCATTTTTAAAAACAAATGACGGAGCATAATACGTTCAAGGACTAAACTGTAACCAATCTGAATCAACCTTGGTGACGAGGGGGTAAGGTCGCAAGCTAGAGAGCGGCAGGGAGTGTCCATACTATATGTTAGTACTAATATACTTGTATATACTTTGGCTGCGCTCTGTCTCTTAAAAGTAACAAGGACGATAAAATAAGTAAAAGTTTGGTAAACATTGAATGACGACGTAACCTATTAATACTTTAGACACACAAACCGAAGCGAAAATTCTTACCTATTGAGCGCGTAATAATCCAAGATTCCACAGAACCAACACGTTTTGTAGGCAGATCATCAAAGCGTAGGATGGACATCATTTACAACTCATTTTTCACCACCTGCGTGCAGAAAGGTTTAGTCCATTAGCTTCACATTAAGAGGTCGCAGGTTCGTTTCCCGGCGGAATCTCACTTTGTGAGACTCGGTTTGGTTGGTGGAAGGGCATTTTCTAAGCCCGCATAGCTAGCTACCGCCATTGTGAATAGAAAAAAAACATTGTGCAAATGCCTTTCTAATGCTACAAGCACCTGTGTAAATGGAAACTTATCGCGCGTCTTTTAATTATGAAAGAGATAGGTAATATAAACTTTAAGTTAAAAGCTTCGACAGCAATTTTGTTTCACCCTGTATTTCTTCACTTGTTACGCTCAGTGCTCGCAGCACCCCGGTCGCTGTTGTCAATAAAATTAACATAGGTTTTGTCATATTAAAAAATCGGTCAAGTGCGAGTCGAACACGCGCACTAAGGGTTTATGTCATTTAATATGTCACACGATATTGTTTTTGCATTACTTTTTCCTGAAAAAAATATTCTTTATCTTTTATTTACGAATTGATTTTAAATGAATGTAATACAAAAAATGTTAGTAACTGGGTTGTCGGTGGCGTAACGGCTAGGGCCGCCGCCTCCTGTCCGGCCGGGAGGTCGTGGTTTGAATCCTGCCACGTACCAATGTGATTTCTAATTTAGATTTCATATGTACGTTTATCCGACGCTCTTACGGTGAAGGAGAACTTCGTGAGGAAACCTGCACACGCCTGCGGAGAAACTCGCAGGTTGTGTGTGAAGCCGACCAACCCGCATTGGGCCCGCGTTTTCGACTACGGCCCGATCGCCCTAATTCAGTCACACGATATTGTTTTCAAAACTTTTTCAATTTACTAATTTACACACACATACACACACAAACACACACGCACACAAACAACAATGTTTTTTCACGAACCTCCTACTTTTTCAAATCGGTTAGAAATAATATCTACATACTCGTAGACGAAGACAGATTCAAGAAGATAGTTATTAACATAGTTTAGATTTCTAATAGGCATTTGACTAATCATAAGCTATTATAAAGTTTGTTCGTCAACTCGTAATTGCACACAGCTTTACACAGAATCCATTTGGGGCCTTCAAAGTCCCAACTTAAGGTCACCGGGACCCTTTTTGGCCACTCAAGGGTTCTTTGACTAATTACGTAACTGCCTAGTACGACATAGATGGCTATAAGTATTATACTATCTATTCCGTTTCCATGAGCGAGCTCTGCTTGGAGTTTATCTACGTGATAGAATCAGAAATGAGGAGATCCGTAGGAGAACCAAGGCAACTGCAACTCACCTGATGGGAAGTGATATAGCAGTCGAGGATGGTACACGCAAAATCAAATAATGCCTATTCACTCTAGCCTTGAATATCTCCAAATTATAGGAATCGGGAAACACTGACGTAGGCAAAGAGTTCCCACCGTTTAACCACCTCCGTGGCGTGGTGTAATGGTTAATGCAAGTAGTTCACATCAGGAAGTCGCGGGTTCGATTCCTGGGGGAGCGAGTCTAACCTTGTAAGACTCGGCATTTCTGGCTAGCTACCACCATCTTATCTAAGTCTTGCCGCCAAACATCAACGCTAACAACATTGATTGATTTGGCTCGAAGATAAGATAGCCAGTTCCTCATTGCGATGGGGAATCTTGATAAGCCCGCTTCCATCTTCAGCATCATCGTCACTTACCATCAGGTGAGAAGATGCCAAGGGCTTACCAATCCTTAAAAATTATGTTAATGTACTGTGTAAATGTCTTTGTTTGTTTCCTTTTCACGCCTCTATGCTCTGACCAATCTTGATGAAATTTGGTATGAAGGTAGCCTGTGTCACTTGGAATAACATAGGTTACTTTTCATCCCGTGAAAATTGCATAGTCCGATGCAGTTCCTGCGGGATCTGAATAAATACTCTTTTATTGGTAATTTCTTTAACATCGCAATGGAACAATGCATTGTAATTTTTTACACAAAGATGATTAAGGGAGAGTGAAATGCCATTATTTACTAATTAGCATATCCTGACATAGTTCCCGAGGGATCTGGGAAAAACTCATTTCCACGCTCGCGCACGTCATCGTCGAAACGATTCAACGGATTGAAGTGATTTTTTGTAAATAACTTGTTGACGGGTTGGGCAATGACATAGACTGCTAATCAGAATAGCCCGATATAGTTCCTGAGGGATCTAGAGAAAACTCATGTCCAAGTTCGCAGCACGTAAGCACCACTCACCCTCAAAGACAGTCATAATTACGATGTCCACGCGAGCGAAGCCGCGGGCAAAAGCTAGTTGTGAATAAAACAAAAAAAAATCCTCTCCTCTGCTGTCCGCATAATAAATGAGGAAACGTCGTGCAGATAGGTGGAACATCAAAAACAAAGGGGTGCAACGTGCCTCTTATCAGCTCGTATACGTTCCCATCGAGGGGCTCGAGCTTACCCTGAATAAGGGCGATCGGGCCTTAGTCGACCACGCGGGCCCAGTGCGGGTTGGTCGATTTCACACACAACCTTCGAGTTTCTTCGCAGCCGTGTGCAGGTTTTCTCACGATGTTTTCCTTCACCGTAAGAGCGTCGGATAAACGTACATAATTATGAAATCGAAATTCGAAAACACACTGGTACGTGGCAGGATTCGAACCACGACCTCTCGGATAGGAAGTAGCGGCCGTAACCTTTACGCCACCGACGCTCTACGTTCATAGTGCCTACATTATTCCTATTTCTGTGGGTACAACGTCTTCCTACGGCTCGTTGACTGACGGTAGAACGGAGCCGCGCGAATGAGGTCGTGAAGTTCTTGCGCACACTCTCCGAATTGAATTCGATAGAATACCGGTAGACAGGTGATTTGGAGCTTGAAACTTATAGAGTGTCGATTAAAGATATGTCTACTGTTTTATAGTACTGTAGTATTTACTGATCGATCAAACTCACCACCTACCCACGGCCCCACCAACATCTTGTCATATGGGCCGAAACTGGGGAGGTGTACGCAGCAAGACTGTGCACACTTCTTGACTCCCTACAAGTTCTTTCTACTGTCCTTGTCCCTTTTATGCACTCTCCCATTCTGGGCTTGAACAATACACCACGCCTTCGTCATCGGGCAGTCTGTCTTCATGCAGCTCGTTCTTCCTGGCATCTTATTAGATGCCAATTGTGTGCGAATCTACGGAGATGTAGGAAGTCTTCCTGAGTCACCATATCCACGTAATACTTGGACCCCATATGTGTTGCTGTTAGCTTATCCAGCAGCTCCATCCGTATGTCGTGATATTTTGCACATTCCCATAAGACGTGATGTAGGTCTTCTTCAGCATTATCCGCGCAAGTACATTAAGGGCTATCTTCTAGCGTCAAGTTATGCATTCGCCTTATGAATATGCCGTGGCAAGTTAGCAGCTGTGAAGTCTGGTAGTCCGGCTCGATATTCGTAATCATTCTTACATTAATATCCGGGAAGAAGCGATACAGCTCCCGCCCCTTGCTTTCGCTGTCCCATCGCTCCTGCCACCTCATAAAGGCAACCTCGTGCAGTCTCTTCTTGTTTGCTTTGTGCTCATGCTTTGGCGTCTCTCTATTAGTTTCTTCTGTGATATGATCTGATCTGATCGATCAGTCAACTTTAAACCAAGTTAGGAATTCATTAAATAGGCATGGTTTACAGTGTATGACCGTTCGATTGGTGTTTGTGAATAGAACGCCCAAAGTGCCCTCGCTAATAGCGATAGGGTCAGTTATAGGCTTCGCTAAAGTAATTGCTATACCTACCTACTGGATTAAATTTGAAATTTATTCTACCAACTTAAAGCGGTCTTATATAAGTAAGACTTGCGTAGTTTCATCGATCTCGCAGATTCAACGACTCATGGTCACAACATTTATATGGGTATATAAGCTATTTGTGTCATTTAAACTATATAAAATCAACTGTACGTATCAAAAGGGCATCTAAAATAAATTAAAGAAACAAAAATAAATAAAAGGATCAAACACCCGAGCTAATTTCTTTAAATTTCTATGATTACATTTCTTAACTCTGCAGTGGTCGCGCTGATTACATATGTAATCTATGGTAATTAAAAATTAAATTATTCGTAAACAGTTCAAGTGTGTTACACAGGACTTCGTGTACTTTTATTATGATTATCCCCACCCCCGCTCTGTTCATTCCAAATATGTAAGTAGTTCCTGTTGAGAAAATGACAGTTGATTTGTTTTCGTAATAAGTGTTAACGCATATTAAGGTCTCATAAAGTTCAAAGTAAATTTTTAAAGACAATTAATAGGAAGTTTGTGTTAAGGTTTATTATAACAAAACTGTTAATTATTCTGTTTAGTTTCTTATTATAATGAAACTTTAGGTAAGGGTACCTGCCATTTCTCAATAAAAAAAATGAATTGTTTTAAAAAAAATTGAGAACAATTTGGCATACGACCACTCCAGTGACTTTTAGGGGCGCAACCGCTGCAGGGTTAAATAAAGTGCACATTTATTTTGGGTATCCAATTATTCAAGCTACAGAACCTTACGGTAGAGCGCGTCAATCACGCGTCACCAGTTTCATACTACGGTCGACTTCCGATTTCCCGACTGACAGCTATTCAAAACGTACAATGACAGTAATAAATTGGAATGTCAAAACTTACTAAACAATTTATGAATATAGGAATGTCATTAGTTGATTGAAACGGAGCAATGAAAGAAAGTAAAATATTTTATTTTTAAGGTTCCATACCTCAAGACCTAAAAGAAACCGTTATATTATAACTCGTTTGTCTGTCCGTCCGTCCGTCTGTTACAGCCAATTTGCTAGGAAAGTACTGATCCGATTGAGTTGAAATTTGGTACACATAAAATATGTAGGTAGGTCAGTGACCCAAAGACTGACGTTAACGTAAATAAATAATTTTTAATATGGGGCCAGTTTTGGGGGTTAACAATTAAAATGTGTAAAATTACAAATACAAATTCATTTTTTGATAATTTTAAGATAAATATTTTAAGTAATTTAAGAAAATAGGTTAATATTGACCATTGACCTTTTCTCCGGAACTTGTTACTGTTACTTGTTATTTGTTTGGCAAGCCTAGCAGGGCCTATGAAGGCACCATGCTACAATTATATTTATAACTAATATGCCCGGCGAACTTCGTACCACCTTACACTACACTACACCACCCCACCCTACCCTACCCTACACTACCCTACCCTACACTACACTACACTACACTACACTACACTACACTACACTACACTACACTACCCTACCCTTCCCTTTCCTACCTTACCCTACCCGTTTTACACTACACTACCCTATCCTACACTACATTACCCTACACTACACTACCATACCCTACCCTTCCCTTCACTACACTAAACGACACTACCCTACCCTACCTTTCCCTACATAAGAACCTTCTCCTGACAATAACGAACTCCACAAAAAAAGAATTAACGAAATCGGTTCAGCCGTTCACGCGTGATGCCGTGACCAAGGGAAATAGAGATTTATTTATATATATATCATCATCGGTAAG
Organism: Coleophora flavipennella; assembly: GCA_947284805.1. Taxonomy (NCBI): domain Eukaryota; kingdom Metazoa; phylum Arthropoda; class Insecta; order Lepidoptera; family Coleophoridae; genus Coleophora; species Coleophora flavipennella. Next base: position 6,709,290 of record OX369308.1, read on the forward strand.
TATGTACGTAAGTTTTTGAAAAACTCATTGGTACATCGGCCGTCCAGATTTGAACCCGGTACCTCTGGTTAGATGGACCGAGTCGTTACCGGTTGAGCCACCGACGCTTTACGCTTACGTACATACTTACCGATTGCTTTAACGGTGAAGGAAAACATCGTGAGGAAACCTGCACACGCCTGCGAAGAAACTCGAAGGTTGTGTGTGAAGTCGACCAACCCGCACTGGGCCCGCGTGGTCGACTAAGGCCTAATCGCCCTGATTCAGGGTAGGCTCGAGCCCCTCGGTGGCGACGTATATGAGCTGTAATGATGATCATCATATCAGCTCAAATACGTTCCCACCGAGGGGCTCGAGCCTACCCTGAATTAGGGCGATCAGGCCTTAGTCGACCACGCGGGCCCAGTGCGGGTTGGTCAACTTCACACACAACCTTCAAGTTTCATCGCAGGCGTGTGTGATACAGATACACATAAAGATACCCTATTTTTGTACATGATTGCAAACGATAGATAAATAAAATCAAATTTCTACACCAGACCACAGATTACTTAATAGTTACTTACCAGACGGTAAAGATTTCGCGAGAAAGTATGCACAACGTGGCCGTATATTTTATTGCTTTAAATGACGTGATTTACGGTGATATAATATGGACAATGTAGTACAAATTCTATGGAAGGAACACGAAGGAAATTCGATTCTCGAAGGTTAAATATGAATGGTCGATTTAGCTTGTGTTGTAAAATCGATGAGAATATTTTATCTTGGCCTTACCACACTCGATTGCGTCGTATGAAAGGTTATATTCCACGTTCAGTACATTTTATCCGCCTCCGTGGGGAAATAGCTAGTCCATTCGACTCACACCAGAAGGTCGGAGGTTCGAGCGGGGTCGACTTTGAAAAACTCGGTTTGGTTCATCATATCAGCTCATATACGTCCCCACCGAGAGGCTCGAGCCTACCCTGAATTAGGGCGATCAGGCCTTAGTCGACCACGCGGGCCCAGTGCGGGTTGGTCGACTTCACACACAACCTGCGAGTTTCTTCGCAGGCGTGTGCAGGTTTCCTTACGATATTTTCCTTCACCGTAAGAGCGTCGTATAAAGGTACATATGAAATCGAAATTCAACATCACATTGGTACGTGGCAGGGCTCGAACCACGACCTCCCGGACAGGAGGCGGCAGCCCTAGCCGTTACGCCACCGACGCTCATCGGTTTGGTTAGTGGTAGTACATTTTCTAAGCCCGCCTGTGTAGCTACCGCCATGAGCAATGTTAACAGCGTTGCTGTGTTCCAACTTGAAGATAAGACATAGACATCCCCATTGCGTTGGGGATTCTTCATACGGGATGCGATTGACTAAGGCCCGATCGCCCTAAATCAGGGTAGGCACTAGCCCCTCGGTGGGGACGTATACGAGCTGATATGATAGGAAGTAAGTTTTAGTAATTTATGTATGAGTTTCTTCGAACAAGTTGTTTAGTTATTATTCGGTTGCCCAAAAAAAAAAGGTAATGCTGTATGTATGTATGTTTGTATGTATGTAGCTGAGCCTGAGCGTAACAAAACGCCTTGATGTATATTTTTGAATGCCTTGATGTTTTTTTTGGAATGTCGTTAGATTTGTCTTGGTCCCTTGAGTGATATAGAATGTTTTTTTTAATCACAATTGGTAAACCCTTGACAACATCTCACCTGGTACAGGAAAGGACCTTGGACAGCAGGTCTTCTAGTGTAGACGAGTTTTCAAAAATAAAAACGATCCATTAAATGTATGTTAACTGTAATTTATTAATTAATTATCTTGTTTGTTTACTTACTGTAGTACATTTATTTTGTTTTTTTTTTGTTGTTGTTTAACTGTATATTTTTAATATTTATCTTTGAATGAATTATCTTATTTTGTAAAACAACTTCTTTTTTGACGTGTAATAATATTAATTACCCATAAATTAGTTATGAGTTACGAGTAATGTACCCGACTTCCGAAAAGGAGTAATAATGTTTTAATGTAATGGGGGTTTTTATCCTACTAATATTATAAACGCGAAAGTTTGTAATAATTTATGGATGTATGTTTGATACTCTTTCACGCATAAACTACTGAACGGATCTGACTGAAATTTGGTAGGTAGATAGATTAGGACCTGGATTGACACAAAGGCTACTTTTTTACACGCTCGAGAGCGGCTTAAGGCTTGCATGCTGCACACCCTCGAAAATTCATAGAAACGTTACAAGACTATCACAGAATTCTCAAAAGTACTCTAGTAAAAGCATACTTTTCAGATTCTAACAAAACTTATAATGTAGTATGTAGAATAACTGTCGGTTTGTTAAAGTTAATGTCTTACAGCCATTCGAGATAACAATGTTATAAAGTTTATGAGTTACAACTATGTGAAGATATTAAACGTAGCTAGATATAACCCGTATTTTGCCTGAGTATATTAAGTTAAATGGGAATGTACCCGTACTACGTGACCTGATAAGGAGGGAGGGGGTCTTCGATATACTTCACATGGTCACAAGGGAAGGATGGTTTAGGATATTTGTCACGTAGTTTTCATAGGAGCTGTTAAATTTTACAGAATTTGTGAATGATTACTATCTAAGAGGTACATTGTTGACGGACGGACTGACAGACGCACAAGTGTACGGACGAACATCACAGATGGACGGAGGAACGGACATACAGACGAACTTTGTTTTAACCATCTCCGTTGCGTAATGGTTAGACCAATCGCTTCACACCACGAGGTTTGAGCGTTTGAGTCCCGGCGGGGTCAACTTTGTAAGACTCGGTTTGGTTAGTGATAGGGCAACTTCATCGCCCGCCTGGCTAGCTACCACCATCTTATCTAAGTCTTGCTGCTAAACATCAGTGTTAACATCATTGATGTGTTCTGGCTTGAAGATATGATTGCCAGATCTTCATTGCGTTGGGGAATCATTGGTAAGCCCGCTTCGACCTTCGGCATCATCGTCATTTAGCATCAGGTGAGATGATGCCAAAGGCCTATCAAATGCGGATTTAAAAAAAAGCTTGCCTATTGTCAATTTAATAACGTATCTCAGATACTTTTTGTCAAGAATGTAATTGGTTACACGTCGGCCTCTTTACAAATTAGACTGAAAGAATGTCTCGTCTTACGTCCCGTTTGACACCTTTATGGCAATGAACAGTCGTTTTTGGGGTTCCGTACCCAAAGGATAAAAACGGGACCCTATTACTGGGACTTCGCTGTCCGCCTGTCTGTCCGTCCGTCCGTCACCAGGCTACTAAAAATTAAAAAAAGGGAAAAAATAAGCTAGGTCTCCATACAACTAACGTGATTTTTTTAATACGCTTGTTTTGTTTGGCTTAAAGCTTACATGATTTCCTTCTAATTCTAGTATACTACATTAAATAAATAAACAAACAAATATCCTTTATAGCACACCAAATTTACAAAAATGAAAAACTTATAACTAGCAAAATATACAAATGATAATATGCAAAGGGGGACTTATCCCACATTAAGTGAATATTTGAAAAATCTGAAAATTTTCATCATCGTCATTATCATATTATCAGCCGAAAGACGTCCACTGTAGGACAAAGGCCCTCCCCGAAGGATTTTCACGACGACCGGTCCTGCGCTGTCCCCATCTAGCGGTTTCTCGCGACCTTCACCAGGTCATCGTTCCACCGAGTTGAAGGTCTGTCTATGCTTCATCTCTGGTACGTAGTCATCACTCGAGATCTTTACTGACCCAATGGCCATCCATTCTACGAGCTATTGTGCCCCGCCCACTGCCACTTAAGTTAAGCTATTGTTGAAAGTCACTACTGAGGCAATCGAGCATTATATCTAGGTCTTCCAGGGTCTCAGTCATGACCCCGATATCGTCAGCGAATCGACGGTGGCCGATGTACTCGCCGATGATATTCATGCCGAGTCCACCCCAGTCCAGAAGCTTGAAAACATCTTCAACTCTTAATGTTAATAATTTGTCATGTTTCTTAATTATATTTGTAAGAAACGATTTATAAATGATAAATTTCATTAAGTTTGTACAATAGAAAATAATTTAATTTACATGCGGAATAGATTTAAGATGGGTTGAAAATTCACGAAAAACCATTAAGGCGGAAACTTTTCAGAAAATAATGCAAACCCTGATATCGAGGGTTAGAAAAAGTCATTTTTCTGCGGTTGAAACTGCAATACAGTTATATATATTTTTTTTTCAATTTATTACAATATGTTTGCTACAAAGGGTAGGAGGCCAAAACACGATTTGGTAAAATTTTCTCGATAGCAAAAAATTGCAAAGTTCGCTTGAATTTAACAGTTTTCACTGTTTTAGCCCACAAAAACCAATTTTACTTCACTACAGTTAGACATAGCACCTTATTTTTTTCCTCTTATTCCTCAATAAAATCCTGAAAATTATTGGACTCACTTTTTTGCAAAAATGCCTATATCTAAGTTAGTTGAAAAAGTGTAAAAATGTGGTTATTTTCTTTACTCTTTACAAGTAAAGAAAAAGACAAAAACGACTGTTCCAAGGTGTTTTGGGCTTTATATAATTGAATGGATTGGATGGATACACGACTTATTCCACCTTAAAATCTCTTTGTTTCAGTCGAATGATTGCGCAAATTAATTTGTCGTATTGCCAATTCCTAATTAAACTCAATTGAACAATACGCTATTAATTCTGTAGCTAATGAGTTGTTTGAATCGAAACTCAATACTAAGCAATATACGACTATTATGTATTAAGTCTTTTTACACTATACGACTTCTAATACGTATGTATCGATTCATCACTGTATGGTGTATTACGTAAAATAAAAAATGTTTATGAGGGGGGCTTCTACTCATGTAACAAAACAAGTTTTTTTAAACTACTTCAAAAAAGGAGGAGGTTCTCAATTCGACGGTATGTTTTTCTTTTTTTTTGTATGTTTGTTACGCAAATATTTTCTTAGATCGTGAACAGATTTTTATGATTATTTTCTATTCGATAGGGGCATTCAGCCAGGTTGGTCCAATATAAATTTATACAAAACCGGTGTTGCACTTTTTTAAAATTAATTAAAACCAAAATTAATAATACAAAATTGTACTAACTTTTTGCGATGGAAGTTGGTTTCTAGGGTCCCGTACACCCAAAGGGTGACCAACAGGACCCTATTACTAAGCCTCCGCTGTCTGTCTGTCCGTCTGTCAGTGGGCTGTAATTCATGAACCGTAATTAGTGACACAGTTGAAATTTTCGCACATCCTTGACTTCATCGGCACTTACCATAAGGTGAGGTGCATTTAAACACACTAAAGTTTTTAATAATAAAAAAAATAACTCTCATATTACTGTGAGGATTTCAAATGTGATATTTTGTATTTGACTTTGGCATTGTACGGAACCCCCTCCACACGAGTTCAACTCGCACTTTGCCGGTTTTATTTGTATGACGACCTCCCTTTTTTCACTTTTTCAAATTTTTCGTATTTTTAAGTAAAGCGGCAACAGAAATACACATTCTGTGAACCTTTCAACTGTCTATCTATGTTCATGAAATTAAGCCCGCTGACAGGCGGACAGACGGACAGACAGCGGAGGCTTCGTAATAGAGTGCTGTTGGTCACCCAGTACGGAACGCTAAAAAAATCCTTACTAATATTATAAATGTAAAAATGTGTTAGATTGTTTGTTACCTTTTCACGCTTCAACGCCTTAACCAATGTTGATGAAATTTGGCATGCAGGTAGCCTGTGTCACTGTAAAGGATAGAGGCGACTTTTATCCCGTGAAAATAGCATAGGCCGATGCAGTTCCTGAGAGAACTAAAAATATACTCTTTTTTTGATTGTTTAATGGATTGCTGTCATTTTTTGCACAGAAATGGCTTAAAGTGGTGTGGGAAATGACATAATTTCCTAATTAGCATATCCTGACATGGTTGCCGAGGGATCTGGGGAAAACTTATTTCCGCGCTCGCGCACGTCCGCTCCGCAACGGAGCTACGGAATGAAGTGGTTTTTTGTATAGAATTGGTTGAGGGGGTGGGAAGTGAGATAGACTTCTAATCAGAATAGCCCGATATCGTTCCTGAGGGATCTGACGAAAACTCATGTCCGCGTTCACCCTAAAAGATAGTCGTTGATGTCCACGCGGGCGAAGCCGCGGGCAAAAGCTAGTAATAATAGAAATGTATGTATCACATGAGAGATACATAGTCCTAATTTAAATTTACCAAAAAAAAAAGATTCAGTACTAAACCTTTTTTTCAGTTAGCATCCATTTGTAAAACAATTCACATATCATTTTCAATTCTGAAACACATGTAAGTACAAATCGCTGAAAGCTGTTTATGGGAAAAGCAATTTCACTCAGGTGAGGAATATTCCGGTTTATGTGGCATCCATTGTGATTGAAATCTGCCAGATAAAGCTTCGGTATCGGCTCAATTAAGAGCAAATGATTGGGTGATTATAATTTTCTTTTACATCATGCGACATTATATAAATTATATAATTCTTGCGACAATACCTACAGAGTTACTGGACCCGTTGGTCCACCGGCAGTGCTGCTGTCTACTGGGCCTAGGATTGTGTGTTCGATCCCCACTCTGGGCAAATATTCGTGTGACAAACAGGTTCAAAGTATGTAAGTATGTATACCAGTCTCTGGTTCCCATACAGACAGGGAATTCTAGTTTAGGGCCAGATGTTCGTCTGTGATTTGTCACAGAATGTTACATTTTATTATATTATAATTTTATTTTAAGTATATGTTACGGCTGAAGGTGGGTGTGAACATTAGCTTAAGATTATCCGGCTAAACTTCATCCAAGGGGGAGGGGGAGCGGGGAGCCTCATTTCGCGAGGCTCGTCGACTGTAAAATCAATCAAATCAGACCGAACCTAAAATCGCTTGCTTCGCTCGCTTACCACCCAAAAAACATTACCCAGCCAGTGTTGGGTAGACCTTGTTGTGTACAGTTAAACACCGAATACCAAAAAACATTACCCAGCCAGTGTTGGGTAGACCTTGTTGTGTACATTTAAACACCGAATACCAACCTAATAATCGGACTTTACCCAAACAACTTTAGCCGGCTAATCTTCACACCCACCTTTAGCCGTGACATATATAATTTTTTGTAAAGCGATAGTAGTTCAGTGCGACTTGTATGGTATGGATCAATCACGCAAGTTAACTGACCTAAATTTCGGTCATTACCTGTATAGGTTTGACGGTTAGAGAAATTTTTCCCGACCATTTCCATGCTTTGCAAGACATGTTAAGCCGTTGATGCCGGTTGATATCATTAGATGGCGTCATTAAGCCGTGTCAGATGCCTTAAAGGCCGTTTGAAAAGCTTCTGCCAGTGGGGTTCGCCACTAGCCCTAAAACCTTCACAAACACGTACTTGGCCTTCGTGTGTGGAGTGTGCCTAACCTTCACGAGTTTGGGAAGACCCTAATCCCAGCAGTGGGGACGTCAAAATCAAAAATCTAAATCATACTCTTAGAACTATCATTTCTTACTACCTAATCGAAAACCTACATGTCAAAAGATAAGTTATAAATTACTAATTGCTTATTTCTGAAGATGGAAGCGGACTTACCAAGATTCCCCAACCTAATGTGGAACTGGCTGTCTTATTTTCAATCTGGAACAAATCAATGTTTAGAAAATGCCCTTCCACTAACCAAATCGAGTCTTGCAAAGTTAAACTCCACCGGGAATCGAACCCGCAACCTCCTGACGTGAAGCTAATGAACTTAAACATTACGTCACGGTGATGGACAAAACTGAATATATTATCCTACTTCCTAATTATATTATTAGCGCGAAAGTTTGTATGTATGGATGTTTGTTACACTTTCACGCAAAAACTGCTGAACGTATCTGGATGAAATTTGGTAATTAGGACCTGTATTAACATATCGGCCTATTATTCCACGGCACTGTGCACCCTCGGAGACAGTCATAGAAACTATGTTCAAGTGAGTGAAGCCGCTGGCAAAAGCTAGTAAATAACAAATAAAAACAATAGGTTTTACCCCATACATAAAATGTTTTTTTCTTTAATTATTTTTGCTCTATCTTTAAAACGGCTACCATACAAACGTCAAACATAGTGTGATAATTGCACACACTTTAAAGTGTAACTAAAAACCAGCCAATTGTGAACCGGACACGTTTGTTATATTGAAATTAATATCATTGCAACGCTTGTTGCGTACACAACACATACACAGGCTGTGGCGTTTCATGTGGATCCAACGAATAATATAAAATTCGATTAATCAATTTTCAAATTTTGTTCAAAAAAAAAATATTTGCTGGACTTTCATGTCAGTTATAAAAAAAAACATCATATATGTAAGCCAGCTAAATATAAAAAAAACTTCCTATTTTTTTTTAAAAGGTGTAAAAACTAACACAATTACAAAAATAAATATAGGAACTATCCGAAAGGATGTATCCAGTTTCGTATAAATTAAAAGTATTTTGTATAATAAAACATAGTTTCTTATTTTTCGATTATCATGTGAATGAAGGATAAAAAAATGACACCACAGGTTGAAAAATAACGAAAAAATATTTTTTTACATTCTTGCTGATATTTCAACAGAAATAATAAATTTTGGTACAATAAATTTGTACTTTTTTTTAACTTTTATTTTTTCTTGGTAATCTAATAAAATGGAGAAGTTTTTCTTTTATTTGGCTGGCTAACTTGCATGTTGATTTATATCACAAAACTGAAGTCAAAGTCCAGCAAAGATGTTTTTTTTTAAGTCTGAAAATCGAAATACGAATATCTCGAAAACTGTAAACTTTCGCAAAACATACGAGTACATGGAGATGTTTTCTATAGCCCATGAGGTACTCTATCAATAGTTTCTTGTTTGATCCGTATGAAATCCGATACTTACGAAGTAACTAGTATCCACAGAAATCGGAATAATATAGTATCTCATCTGTGCCGATACTCTGTACATTATTAGGCGGCTGTACGGAATCCTCGGTGAGCGCGTCCAACTCAACGTTGCTTTCATGGGTTACTTATTTCGCTAGCCATTTAAAGCGGTAGCCGGACTATAGGTAAAAATACCGTTGTATAAAAATCATTTTGTATAAAAAATCATGTTGTACAGAAAATCATGTTTTATAGAAATCACGTTGTATAAAAATCATGTATAAAAATCACGTTGTATAAAAAATCATGTTGTATAAAAAACATGTATTAAATTAGATTCAAATTCAATTATTTACTGGTCACAACACTACAACTCTACATAGACCAATATTACACAAGTAAACAAGAAACACACAAGAAAAAAAATATGAAAGTATGAACACAAAAATCAACCAACTACCGAATTTACTCATCAGGCGTACATACATACAAAATCTTTTATTTTTCATTAAATCAGCACCCCCACCGAGGGGCTTAAGCCTTCCCTGAATTAGGGCGATCGCGCCTTAGTCGACCACGCGGGCCCAGTGCGGGTTGGTCGACTTCACACAAAACCTTCGAGTTTCTTCGCAGGCCTGTGTTGGTTTCCTCACGATGTTTCCTCACAAAATCTTTGCTGATGCTGATTTCGCCACGATGGGATGTAAATTTGCGTTGCATTGTAGCAAAGTATATATATTAGTACTAACATACAGTATGGACACTTCCTGCCGCTCTCTAGATTCCGACCTCACCCCCTCGTCAACCAGATTGATACAGATTGGTATCCGTTTCGTTCTCGACCGTAAAGGATTTTGTTTGTTCCGTCATTTGTTTTTTGAAATGTCATTTCTCGCCCGTTGTATGAAGTGTTCGTGGTGTGGCTGTAGTGTGATGCCAAACAGGAGCCATTAATTAATTAACTTTAATCTTTGATCTACTATTATTCACAATTTTTAATTGTCTAGGTACAACTTCGAGGCAAACCTTTTGGCATTTCAACGGTCTTCGTTACTTAATTAAAATAAAATCGAATTAAATTAATTGCTTTGAGTTGACGAACGCTTATTAACTAAATTGGGAGGACCGAAAATATTAACTGACAAAATTTATTTGTTTCTTTTATAACAGTTGAATTTTGTCTTGTAATATTTGAATTTCTATATTTGGCGTTTTTAAGCAAAAAATCAGTTTGCAAATTAAATTTTTATCTTGGTAGCAAAAATGTTTCAAGCCCGTTTTTCCTAAATTTATAACTTTAGTTTCAGAAGTAGCATCTACCATTTGTCACAATGAATTGTACAGCCACAATGTGCCTACTTTACAGAGATAAACAACTTCTACAGCCACGCTGTACATACAGTACACAGATAAATATATTGTACAGCCACGATGTACCTACTTTACAGAGATAAACAACTTCTACAGCCACGATGTACCTACTTTACAGAGATAAACAACTTCTACAGCCACGCTGTATATACAGTACACAGATAAATATGTTGAACAGCCACGATGTGCCTACTTTACAGAGATAAACAACTTCTACAGCCACCCTGTGTATACAGTACACAGATAAATATATTGTATAGCCATGCTGTGCATACTTTTCAGAAATAAATTAATTGTACATCCAGGCTGTGCATACTTTACAAAGATAAACAAATCCTACAGCCACGCTATGTATACCATAGACATTTAAATATATTGCACAGCCAAGCTGTGCATACTTTTCGAAAATAAATGAATTTTACAGCCGGGCTGTGCATACTTCACAGAGATAAACAAATCCTACAGCCACGCTATGTATACAGTAGACATTTAAATATATTGTACAGCCACGCTGTGCATACTTTTCAGATATAAATTAATTGTACATACAGGCTGTACATACTTTACAAAGATAAACAAATCCTACAGCCACGTTATATATACAGTAGACATTTAAATATATTGTTCAGCCACGCTGTGCATACTTTTCTGAAATAAATTAATTGTACGTTCAGGCTGTGCATACTTTACAAAGATAAACAAATCCTACAGCCACGCTATATAAACAGTACACAGATAAATATATTGTACAGCAACGCTGTGCATACTTTTCGGAAATAAATGTATTACAGAGCCAGGCTGTGCATACTTCACAGAGATAAATAACTTGTACATATAGTAGTAGTAGAATAATAGAGATAAATACTTTCTTACGTAGCCATCAACATGTGACATATAGAAATCAACATTAAAATAATTTTAATTAAATGTGTGATCTGTTGATAGAATTTGAGCTTTTTATTAACTAGAACACCCAATAGAAGGCACGATCATATCGTCTAAGACTGAGTTGCTGGAAGAAGTTGAGAAGTTCTACGGATAATTGTACACAACCACACGTCTGCCTTTAAACGATCTGGTTAAAGACCCAAGAGCTAGACTAACCCAACACTATACCAAAGATATACCGTACGTCAGCCAATACGAGATTAGAATGACTCTCAAACACCTCAAGAACAACAAGACATGGCATGATAGAATTATGGCTTAACTTCTGAAAGCAGGTAGAACACCGGTGCTAAAATCTCTCCAGAAGTAGTTCAATTCCGTTAAATACGAGACAAACGCATAAGGCATGGAACATAAGTGTGGTGGTGCTTTTATTCAAACAGGACGACAACACCTTGCTAAAGAAGGAACTACAGACCCATCTCACTTCCGTGCTACGTCTAAAAGCGTTTTTCGAGAGTCATTACGAATCGTCTCACACGCAGGTTTGGTGACCGCTTAAACAATACATTAAGCATAATTTTTTGAAAACCTATCCCCATCAAAATCTCAATTTAATTTTTTTGCCATCACAATACGTTCTCCTTTCCTTTGTCGCTCGCTTTCACTCGATCTTCAGTCGCTCGAAAGTAAAAAAAAAACAATTGACGATAAACCTCAGCAGCAGGAGCAAAACCTCATTTATATTCATCGTAGATAAAAATTTTTTCTTACTTAGTTTCTGTAATATAATGCCACAGTTAACAAACGCTGCCATTAAGATAATGTCGCGGTTTCAGACATTCATTTATTTCGTTAACACAGTAAAGACTCCTGTAAGAATGGTTAAAAGAAGTCGCTAAAAATACTAATTGGAGCAACTTGTAAAATAATGAAATGGGCCAAGTGGGTGTCGTACCACGCATTGTACGGTGTCGCCATAATTATTTTCTAATTCATCGATTTATCAATGATAAAGTAAATTACGCAACAATATAAATATATATATATATAATAGCAATACGATCTCCAACACAATAATAGTTCGTCGATTCGCTCCTCGCGAATCAACTTTTCCGATTCAAATGAGCCAATCACAGCGAAGGACTGCCCTGATTGGCCCGTTACTTTTCTCGATGGATTGGTTCTGTTTCAGCAGGAATATAGAATACTAGCTGATTCCCGCGGCTTCACCCGCGTGGACCACATTTCTATGACTTTTCGAGGGTGCGCAGTGCGCGAGCCGCAAGCGGCTCGCGAGCGTGGTAAAAAGTAGCCTATGTCTTAACCCAGGTCCTAATCTGTCTACCTACCAAATTTCAGCCAAATCCGTTCAGTAGTTTTTGCGGGAAAGCGTAACAGACAGACAGAGTTACTTTCACATTTATAATATTAGTAGGGATAGGGATTTTTAATATTTTGATAAATGAAACTTCAAATCAATCACATCAACGAGTTCGATTCCCGGCGGGATCAACTTTGTAACACTCGGTTTGGTTGGTGGTGGGGAATTTTTATAGCCCGCCTGGCTAGCTACCACCATCTCATCTAAGTCTTGCCGCCAGACATCGGGGTCGCGGGTTCGATTCCTAGCGGGGTCAACTTTGTAAGAATCGGTTTGGTAGGTGGTGGGGACTTTTTATAGCCCGCCTGGCTAGCTACCACCATCTTATCTAAGTCTTGCCGCCAAACATCGAGGTCGCGGGTTCGATTCCCGGCGGGGTCAACTTTGTAAGACTAGGTTTGGTTGGTGGTGGGGCATTTTTATATCCCGCCTGGCTAGCTACCACCATCTAATCTAAGTCTTGACGCCAGACATCGGGTTCGCGGGTTCGATTCCTGGCGGAGTCAACTTTGTAAGACTCAGTTAGGTTGGTGGTGGGGCATTTTTATAGCCCGCCTGGCTAGCTACCACCATCTTATCTAAGTCATGCCGCCAAACATCGGGGTCGCGGGTTCGATTCCCGGCGGGGTCAACTTTGTAAGACTAGGTTTGGTTGGTGGTGGGGCATTTTTATAGCCCGCCTGGCTAGCTACCACCATCTAATCTAAGTCATGCCGCCAAATATCGGGGTCGCGGGTTCAATTCCCGGCGGGGTCAACTTTGTAAGACTAGGTTTGGTTGGTGGTGGGGACTTTTTATAGCCCGCCTGGTTAGCTACCACCATCTTATCTAAGTCTTGCCGCCAAACATCGAGGTCGCGGGTTCGATTCCTGGCGGAGTCAACTTTGTAAGACTCGGTTTGGTTGGTGGTGGGGAATTTTTATAGCTCGCCTGGCTAGCTACCACCATCTCATCTAAGTCTTGCCGCCAAAACGAGTCAACAGCCAAAACACCCACCTTGAGATGACCCCCACCGCGACCCCCACCTTGACCCTATATTGTCCTCTACTTGACCCACACCTTGTCGTCCACCTTGACCTCCACCTTTACTTTGGATTTTAGGGATTCTTATAGATATTTTTAAAGTTAAAAGTATATCAATTAAACTGCAAATTATAAATTTTAAAGACAAGAAAGCCTTTTACTTGGGTGCTTGGTATTACTTTTGAAGTTTAATGAATGAGGCTTTCAAATTAAACTATTTGGCTGCAAATTATATTAGTAAGTACCTATTTATCTAAGTTTTAGGCCACATCAAGCCTGAACTTCTGAAATGATCTAAATTTATTATTAATAACATTTACATTGAATTTGGCTGAGAATGTGTCAATTGTAAACAACCTATTTCGTTCCCAATCCTTGGGCACACCCCGGACACTGCATACAAACGCTCGTGAAATGACAATACAAAAAACAAATGACGGTGCAAACAAAATCACAGCGAAATCCTATACGTTCGAGAACCAACTTTTACTGTCCGTCCGTCTGTCTGTCCGTCTGTCTGTCTGTCACCAGGCTGCATTTCATGAACAGTTATTCCTATAATTTGGGAATCTTCAAGGCAAGAGTGAATAGGCATTATTTGAGTTGCGTGTACCATCCTCGACTGCATCATCACTTACCATCAGGTGAGTTGCAGTCAAACGCACTCAAATTTAAAAAAAAAAAAATAAATAAAAAAAAACTGTTGAAATTTTTACAGATGATGTATTTCTGTTTCCGCTATGACAACAATACTAAAAATGAGAAAAAATGAAAGTCTGCACACAAAAAACGTGTTTTTTTAAACGTGAGGAAACTCGCGTCATCTAGTGTGGAGGTACGGGAGCCTTTGTGCGCGCTTCTGACTCGCACTTTACCGGTTTCTTGAGACAAACAATGTCAGCCCGTGAAGACTGGCATATTTTTAACATACAGCCACAAGCTGCCACCGCACACTGAGGCGTTCAGCAGCGCCATGCCATTAAATAATTATTTTAATTAAAAATATTGCCAAAAGAGTTGGTTCACGTGACTTGCGTGTGTATTATTGGCAGTAGTTTTGGAAATCCCGACTTAACTTGGAAATTTAAAAAAACCGCCCAAGTGCGAGTAAGAACCGCACACATAGAGTTCCGTACCATCATACTTGATGGCACTAGTTTCTTCAGTTCCGTACTATCATACTAGATGGCGCTAGTTTCTTTTTGAATGGAGACTTTCACTTTTCCAATTTTTAGTATTTGTTGTTACAGCGGCAAGAGAAATACATTATATGTGAAAATTTCAAACTGTCTAGCTATCAGGGTTCATGAAATACAGCCTGGTTAAAAACGGACGGACGGACGGACAGCGAGGTCTTAGTAATAGGGTCCCGTTTTTACCCTTTGGGTAAGGAACTCTAAAAATGGATAACAATATCAAGTTAGTAAGTAAATGTCGAAAAAATTCGTGAAAAGGTAAATGTACTTTAGATACCATGCGTAAAAAAAAGTATTCTTTCCCTGAAAAGTTTTAATGTTCGTTTGGTACGCACTGACGCAAAAATGGTAATTTGAGGTACAGAGGTGCCTAAAACAAAGGGTTTGTAGAAAAAATGATTTCTAAAAGTTACAATTGGAATGTTAAATAATTCTACCACGTGCCTACCTGGAGAAAAAAAACTGCGAGGTACATTTTCTTTGTTTCTTATTTACAAGAAAATGAATTATTTTATTTTTCTATTGTTACCCCTAGGCTTTGTTTTAAAGGAGTATTGAGAAGGATTGTTACTCGTGTTATTCACCAAGTGAACAATAGGTACCTACCTATTGGCCAATAAAAAAAATGGCTTCATGAAGTATTTAGGAGTTTATAACGTGAAAATATATGCTAGTCATACTCATAGGTATACTAGTAGCTCGTAGAGCAGATGACCGTTGGGGCAGTAAAGTTCTCGAAAGGCGACCGCGCACCGGAAAACGTAGTGTAGGTAGGCCTCCCACTCGGTGGACCGATGATCTGGTGAAGATCGCGGGAAGCTGCTGGACTCATCCAGCCATCCTGCCCTCAGGCAGCGCAGAATCGGTCATCATGGAAATCCTTGAAGGTCTATGTCCAGCAGTGGACGTCCGTCGGCTGATATGATGATGATGATGATGATGATATGCTAGTGCCTCCCTAAACAGTCTAGAAAATTAGACGTTCTTATAATTTTAAATCGTTTTTAGGGTTCCATATTTAAAAAAAAACCCTTACAGGATCACTTTGTTGTCCATCTGTCTATCTGTCAGTCTGTCTGAAAAATATATTTTTGCGATAACAAACTTTCATTTGCAGTTGATGAATTTACTTGACTTATATCGATGTATGTATGTAAGAGCGTCGGTGGCGCGACGGCTAGGGCCACCGCCTCCTGTCCGAGAGGTCGTAGTTCGAATCCCAACCATGTACCAATGTGATTTCGAATTTAGATTTCATATGTACGTTTACCCGACGCTCTTACGGTGAAGGAAAAGATCGTGAGGAAACCTGCACACACCTGCGGAGAAACTCTCAGGTTGTGTATGAAGTCAACCAACCCGCACTGGGCCCGCGTGGTCGACTAAGGCCCGATCGCCCTATTCAGGGTAGGCTTTAGCCCCTCGAATGGGACATATATGAGCTGATATGATGATATCGATGTCTGTAAGAAATTTACCTCAACTGACATTGTAGATAGGGACGGAGTGTAGCGATATAATATATGTGGATAATAGATATCACAGTTATTAGAGAAGGCCTAAACTTATGAAGTTGCTAATATTTTTGAAACGTTCGTATGTATTTATATACCTATCCACTTTCTGATTGAGCTAAATTCTTGCATACACGTTTGGTTTGGATGATATTGCACAGTTCTAAATATGGTCGATGGGGGCGATGACTGACTCTCGCGTTATACTCGTGACCGGGTGCTGTCCGTGTGAACTGGCCTACTCTCGTCAAAGGCATTAACGACAAATGCAATATTTTCAAGTATTACTTCTCGTGTCATATTGTTTTCATGTCTAAATGACATTATTTGTGTTAAATACTTACAAAGTTTTACTTACTTACTTACATCAACAATTTTATTGACGTTATTAACTAATGATTGTTTATAATATTATTCACAATCTGTTATTAAGTATTGTAATCGCTTTCTTATGACCATCAGAAAGAATATAACATAAACCGATTTTGCATAAAAATTTTAAAATCTAGAAATCTTTCAAACCCATCACGCAAATTTTGCTGACCTACGAACACAATTATACAGCAAAGTATGATATTCACGGCAGAAGTGAATCTATTAAAGAGGCTATCAGCACGCACCATTTGGTCATGCTCGCATTATTTCCATCCCTTACATGTCTCTACCTAAACACTCCCTATATACAGGCTTTAACAAAATAGGGATGACGAATGCTAGTCATCTGATTAACTTTTTATCGTCTTTAAAAAACTACATTTCGCTCTAAAAGTGTTTGAAATATCTAGGCGTGACGTGATAGTTTTGCAGCGTCATTTATGTACTCGTTTTGTGATTTTCATGACTTAAAAATCGAAGAATTAATGGAAAACAAAACGAGTAAGGTTTTCCAAAGTTTAAGTAGGAGCACACCCTGGACACTTCTTACAACGGGCCACAAATGACACTTCAAAAAAGGAATGACGGAACAAACAAAATGGCGGCGAAATCCTATACGCTCAACAACTAAACTGTAACCAATCTGTATCAATCTGGGTGACGAGGGGGTGAGGTTGCAATCTAGAGAGCGTATAACATTATATTATATATTGTATTAGGTTTAGTACTAATATAATTATATACCTTGGTAGAGGAACAATTTAGTGCTACAGAGTTCATAATTTATTTCCGATGCTGTTGTCATCCCTACTGGATATTTTTCTAATGTCAAAATGGCGGAAAGAAAAAGCTAGTATTATTCCTATCTTTATGATAATAAAACGGCCAACCCACAAATTATATTGCTTACACCAATAACTGCCAAAATCGATAGCGACCCCGCCAAGGTCATTATCTGCCATTTGGCATGCAGGCCGAGTCGGCTCTGGCACGGCGCCAGGCCCCCGGGAAGATAGGAGAATGCATTTAATTTGTTTCACGCAATGAGTTATTTAATATAGAGAAAGTTCACAAGCTATGCTCGGAGTTACTCTACTCGATCGAATCAGAAATGAAGAGATCAGTAGGAGAAACAAGTTGACTGAACACACAGAATCGCTTGACTTAAGTGGCGGTGGGCGTGGCATATAGCTCGAAGAACAGACGGTCGTTGGGGCAGTAAAGGTCTTGAGTGGCAGGCAAACGCCCTCCCACTCGGTGGGCCGACGACCTGGTGAAGGTCGCGGAAGCCGCTGGATGTGGGCAGCGCAGGACCGGTCGTCGTAAAAATCTTCGGGGGCGGGGGCTTTGTTCAGCAGTGGACGTCTTTAAGCTGATATAATGATAGAAACGGTCATAGCTCAGTGCCACTGGTTGGGTTGATCGTAAAGGTTAACTGACCACAAACACGGTCAAACCTAGATTAGTTTAACTAAAATTATCATCATTATCAGCCGAAAAAGTTCAATGCTGGACAAAGGCTTCCCCCAAGGGTTTTCACAACGACCAGTCTTGTGTTTCCCGCATCTAGCGACTACCCGCGTCCTTCACCATTCAGTCCAACTAGTTGTATGCCTGCAGTACGTGTGCGCGGTCACCTATCGACAACTTTACTGCTCCAACGGCCGTTCGTTCTGCATTCGCCTGGCGAGCGATGGCTGACTCTCGCGTCATACTCGTGACCGGGTGCTGTCCGTGTGAACTGGCCTACTCTTATCAAAAGTATCAATGACATTCAATGATTTTTATGTATAACTTTTCGTTTCATACTGTTTTCATGTTCTAATGACATAATCTAGTTTATTTCAAGGATTGCATTTTGACATTAATAACAAATAATGGTTTATTTTTTGATTTTTCACAAAAATGAAATTATGTTATTATTATATTATGACTACTCGTAAGTATCAGAAAGAGTGTAATTTGCACCTATTTAAATTAAATATCTTGAATATTGAACCTCAACCGTATTCTCGGTTTGCAAGCCGCGTTCAGCCATTGGTGCCGGATACTATAAATGTAATATGGAGTCCTTTAAGGGGTGCCTCCCATACATATAAAAGCGGCACCAATAAAAAAAATGTGAACCTCGTCTTGTGGGGTATTATTGAATTGGTCTTGTTGGAACGAAGTTCCATAACGCAGCTTACAGATAGAGTGAATTGGTAGAAATCGTCACGTCACGTAACAAAATGCGGTGAGTGCTAGTATAATTAAAGTTCGCTGCAGCGCTGCATTAGTTATGTCGTCTAATCAAACAATTAAAACTTAAAGCGCTAAATCGCCTACAAAGTATCGTTTTCTCGCGGCTAACACGTCGTAAGCGCCAGGAATTTCATGGCGCTTACGCGTTTTGTTCAATGTATAACATGTATTATGGAGCATGCCAATAATGCGCGACCCGATAATGCAAGACTTGTGAATGTGCAGCCCAATAACTCATGATATGTACTTAAACTGAAATGAAAGCTTGTACCTAAAAATAACTTCGTTCCTGTTTGGGGGTCCCCCACCCCTTCTAATTTTTTTATAATATTTTAGTAAATAGTTTTATTTGAAAGTAGTATTTTATCAAAAATGGGTAAATATTTAATATGTTTATTATTTTTTGTTTGTACTTTTAGTAAATAGGTACTAAAGAAGGTGTTCATTGTAAGAAACGCTTTGACCTTCATTTAATATTTATTTTATTTTATTTTATTTTTAATGAAGTATTTATGTATCAACACAATATTTTCAAGTTCAACTTTAAACTGCAAAAAAGTCGAAAAACTTTTTTGTGAATTGGCTATGGGTTTCTTGGGAATAAGTTGTACAGTTTCACAAGTAGAAGTTCCCCATAAAATATTATTATCATCATCATCATTATATCAACGGAGAAACGTCCACTGCTGGACAAAGGCCTCCCCCAAGGATTTACAGGACGACCGTTCCTGCACTGCCCGCATTCATCGGCCTCCCGCGATCTTCACCAGGTCGTCGGTCCACCGCGTGGGAGGCCTTCCTACGCTGCGTTTTCCGGTGCGCGGTTGCTACTCGAGAACTTTACTGCCCAACGGCCATCTGTTCTATGAGCTATGTGCCATGCCCACTGCCACTTTAGTTAAGCGATTCTGTGAGCTTTGACGACTACTTTGGTTCTCCTGCAGATCTCCTCGTTTCTGATTCGATCACGCAGAGAAACTCCGAACATAGCACGCTCCATTACCCTTTCGGTGACCTTGAGCCTTCTTATGAGGCCCATAGTAAGCGAACATGTCTCAGTTCCGTAAGTAATCACTGGCCACACACATTGGTCAAAGCCCTTTGTATTGAAACACTACGGTATTTGGGACGTGAAGATATTGCGAAGCTTCCCGAACGCTGCCCAGCCGAGTTGGATTCGTCGATTGATCTCTTTCTTAAAGTTGGACCTACCAGCTGGACTGTTTGTCCCAGGTATACATATTCGTCAACAACTTCCAGTGTAGAGTCTCCAAATTTGGAGAGGTGGGTGCGACACGGACATTTAACATTATTTTCGTATTGTTCATCAACGGCGAGTACATAACCCACCTCCAATTCGCTGACGATATCGTGTTCATATGGCAAGGGCCGCTGCCTTCTGTCCGGGAGGTCGTTGTTCGAATCCTGCCACGTACCAATGTGTTTTCGAATTTCGATTTCATATGTACGTTTATTCGACGCTCTTAAGGTGAAGGAAAACATCATGAAGAAACCAAACCACACGCCAGCAAAGAAACTCGAAGGTTGTGTGTGAAGTCGACCAACCCGCACTGGGCCCGCGTGGTCAAGTAAGGCCCGATCGCCCTAATACAAGGTAGGCTCGAGCCCTTCAGTGGGGACGTATATGAGCTTTTATGATGATGATGATGATCGTGGTCATGGCTAAGACTATGGAAGATCTAAGCACAATGCTCGATTAAAGTCTTATTAAAATAAAGTCTATCAACAAGTGGGTCTTAAAATAAAATATTATCACATCTCGTTTAAATATAGAAAGCCAGCCACATAGATAGCCAGTTCCCCATTGCGTTGGGGAATCTTGGTAAGCCCGCTTCCATCTTCGGCAACATCGTCACTTACCACCAGGTGAGATGTTGTCAAGGAGTTACAAATTGTGAATAAAAAAAATAAAAAAAAAATTATGTGAAAGCGAGACCAACTTTTACTTAAGCAAAGCAAGCAGCCATTTCATCATCATCATCATATCAGCCGAAGGACGTCCACTGCTGGACATAGACCTCTCCCAAGGATTTCCACGACGACCGGTTCTGCGCTGCCCGCATCCAGCGGCTTCCCCCGACCTTCACCAGATCATCGGCCCACCGTGTGGGAAACCTGCCTACGCTTCGTTAAGCAACCATCTAGCAAAAGCAAAATAATAAATAAAACAAAATGAACTTAAATATGCAAATAATTTAATGTTTCAAAATTCACGAAGACGAAGCCGCAGGCAAATACTAGTTAGATTTACATTTCTTTATTTGGATCCATGTTACTGTATCTTATTTATTATTATATCAGCTCATATACCGTCCCCACCGAGGGGCGATTAGGCCTTAGTCGACCACGCAGGCCCAGTGCGGGTTGGTCGACTTCACACACAACCTTCGAGTTTCTTCGCAGGCGTGTGCAGGTTTCCTCACGATGTTTTCCTTCACCGTTAAAGCAATCGGTAAGTATATGTACGTATATTTTTGAAAAACTCATTGATACATTGGCCGTCCAGATTTGAACCCGGTACCTCTGGTTAGATGAACCGAGTCGTTACCGGTTGAGCCACGACGACGTATCTTATTTACTACCTATATATTTGTAAACCGTCTTTAAAACTTCTCACAGCAATTAAGACCGTGGCTTGCTACGGCGTAGTTCGTTCTGTGCTACGGCGTAGCAGCCTTATTACTACGGCACGGAAAATAGAAATTTTAATTTTAATTTTTACATTTTTAGCTTCTAGTGTCAAATGAGAAAATAGACCCCAGATCCCAGTAGTCTTACCGAGTAGTCTTACCAGTAGTACTATGGTTATATATTATTCATTCGAAAAACCAACTACGAGTTTTTCATGAAATTACATTATTTTTATTTACCATAGACACCAGAAAATTGTTGTAGATAAAATTTATGTGTGTATTTGTATATGTCAGTATCCTCGATTTGCAGAGAAACTGTTAGACCGATTTTGATGAAATTTTGTATATTAATATTATGTTAAATTGTTTTCCAGGGTCACCTTTTTGATTTTATATTTTAAGAATTTTAAATACCTATAATAATGTACTGACTGTGGACCTGTAATAAAATTGTTAGCAATAAAGCTTATGATTAAAAAAAAAGAAACAATTTTTTTTCCAAATTTTTATCAACCTTTAAATATGCCGTTTTGGTTTATCTAAGAAAACTCTAAAAATACCGGCCATATAAATGTTTTCTTCAAAATGGCGTCAAATTTATTTTCAAAAACCTTACTGGAGGCTCTAGTTTGCCATCAGTGGTGTGTCTAGAAATAGTAGATTGTTATACAAGGGATGTAAGAGAGTTATTACAGAACAAGATCCAATTTGGCGCCCGTGCGAGCGCAGCTCACAGAGGGCGCTAATGAATCGAATGCACCCGCGACATTTAGACGATCGAGCGAGCGAAGCGAGGGAGGGAAAATATAGTTCGAGGGTGTAATAGCTACTTACTAACAACCAAGTTAAGCATTCTACTTTACATCATTCGTGTGAGGTAAGTTAGAGCAGAAACTCCATAATGATGATGGTTTGTAAGTTTTAGAGAGCTGACTGAAATACACAATCAATACATATTCTGACAAAGATTTTATTCCTTTTCCTGCACGTCATTTATTGAAATATTCGTAGTATTTTAGATATATATCGGTCTGTGGATTTGTTCGGCAAAAGATTTTGTACGACATCTTCTACTTCGACATGATAGAAATCAGGCGTTCTTCGTCGGATTAAATACTTGACATGCTGAACTAACACTTTTATTAACATGTAATAACTTATTTTACTACAATTGCAAGTGAACAAGCATAAAATGAAATAAAATGCCGCCATTTTAATTTTTTTTAAGTAAAAAGTTTTCTTATCATTGTTTATGAAAAATAAAAAGAAATGACGCCATTTCCATTGTTTTTTTTTCAGTAAACTTGTCAATTTTTTCACTTTACAATCCAAGCATAGTGTGACGTAAAGTGATTTGAAAATGGAACGTCTAAAGAAACAATGCATTATGTTGCAAATGTCAACTTACACAGCCTCTTTGTACAGTAGTAAATCCTACTTACTGAGCATGTATGATGTAAATCCTAAACTGTTACCTCCCATACAAATTAAGTGATATATGACGCTTCCGCGAGGAGATGTGTTTAATTCTTCTCTGACTCCATCAGATGTTTAAAGTATCTAGATAGACTTTTTTTCTTTAAGACAGTATTAAACCTAATTAATTTTAAAATATTTTATTTTTCGACACTCTTTCTCGAATGCTATTTTACGCGGCAGTATAATTAGTTACAAAATAAAATTTACATCACTAGTGAATTTTACTTAGCCGCTGGGTTTCTCAAGAGGTGCCGACGGGTTATATTAGCTGGCTTGGTAAAAGTTTCTTTATGTCAGTGGGTACTTGAAAATGCGTCGTAGGTTTTTTGTTTTTATTATTGTAAAAGAAGCGTCTCCTGTGAAAAATACAAGTTGTTTTTCATTGTACCTTTTGTTTATTTATATTTAAAAAAGACAAGAAAAAAATTTCTATAACTTTCGTCTGAGTTGAGTTTTAAGTTTAGAACACGCCTTGAGGAGGAAAAGTAATTTAACTATCAATTTTATTTAAAAAAAATAGTAAAGCGTGCCAAAAAAAATTGCAGCCTACACAATCACAGATGTTCACTTCGAAACGATGATGGGACGAAAAAACTAGACCAGTGTTGAGCAAATCAAAACAAACGATGCCAAAATAATACCGTCGCTAATAAAATTAGTACATTTAATTAATCCGTAACAAAATCACATGGCGTGAGTAAGTAAGGATTAGGAGGGAAAATCAGCTTTAACGCGTTGCCTTAACGATTAGGATTAAGTAGGCGTGATTTCACAGGGTTGGCAGATGAGATAATTTATTTATTTACTTACGAACAAAACCTTTTTTTTTATGAATGTAAAAAAAAAATGAAAAAACGACCAAGTGATAATCGGACTTGCACACCGAGGGTTCCGTACCACCTCTACTCACAAGTATCACAATGATACCTATTTATTACAAACAAAATACATCAACGCGAGCGATAGAATCTGGGGGCACGGCAGTGCCCCCGCCAAGTCGAGAAAAAAAAGCGGCACGGCCGTACCATCCTTTTCTCGAAGCAGTTCAGGCCATTTTCGACCCCCTACAACTTCGTTGTAGATAAACCTAGAAGTCTGAATTTTCTGTACCCAAGCAGGCATCATATAAGCACGGTATATTCCAAATTTCATTCAATTTGAACCAGTACTTTAAGAATTATAACTAGTCAAAGTTTCCTAATTTGTCACTCACTGACTGACAGATCATCAAAATTCCAAGGCACTTCTAGCCGACATAGAAGATTCAAATTTAGAATACAATTAGTCTTTAGTGTATAAAGCAAGGAAAAATTCAAACATTTTGCAATTTCGGTCCAGTTTTCTAGTTACACAAACTACATAAATAACTTTGTAATCCCATATAAAATATATAGGATTACAAAGTTATTTATGCAGTCGCAGGACCGAACTCCTTGATTTACTAGTTGTTAAAGCGCAGTTCATGAATCAATGTAGTTTTCTACAAAATAAGTGAAATCCCACCAAAAACATCCTGTAAAAACTAGCCAAGTCTCGATTGATCTGCTTGTTTTTCTATAAAAAGTAATGAAATCTCTAAGCAAAGCCAAGTCTAGTCTAGGGTTCTTTACTGCGATTTCTTTATTATTATGGTTAGATTTTATGTGACTTGGCCGTTTACTTGGATGTCTCAAGGAGTAAATATGCATAAAGAATGTTCAACGGCAGGTCACATAAAATCTAACCATAATAATAAAGAAATCGCAGTAAAGAACCCTAGACTAGGCTTGGCTTTGCTTAGAGATTTCATTACTTTTTATAGAAAAACAAGCAGATCAATCGAGACTTGGCTAGTTTTTACAGGATGTTTTTGGTGGGATTGATTTTTCAGTTCGGACTTCATAACGCTAGTGCGACTCACACTTGGACGTCATAAAAACTATATTTTGTATAGTAGGCGGCAAATGTTTTTTTTAGTAAGGCGTTAAATCGATTTATGTAGAAGGTGAAATTCTATTTTGTGTATCTTAGGAAAATTTTATTTGTATTTTTTTTTTATTTAAAATTTGTGTGCGTTTGACTACATCTCATTTGATGAAGTAAATGAAAGATTTCAACGGAGGTCGATTGATTAAGTACAAAAATTATAAAAATGTCTGTGTGTACGTGCGTGCATGAGTGCGTGCGTACGTTCGTTAGTGTGTGTGTGCGTGTGTCTGTATTTGTGTGTGTGTGTGTGTGTGTGACGGAAATATCACAAATATTTTAGAACTGACGGCCATTTTCTTGGTGTTTTTAAACTAAAAGTTTAAGGGTTGCTACCAACAAAAAAATCCAATAATTTTACTTAAAAGTGCCTTTAATGATTCTAATGAAACTTTGTACGTTACTATACTTTTATAATATGGTACATTATACTGGGTAGATTTTATACCAGAAGAAATCTGAGTAAGGTACTTCCAAACCCATAAAACAAATAACCTACAATCCCATATAAGGTATATACAATCCCAGCTTGTCTGTTATTTTTTCTCAAAAATGGCTTTTACAATTTTAATGAAACTTTGCACGTTACAATAACTTAATAAAGATTACTACACAGGGTAGTGTATTATTTCAGAAAAACGGAAAAGGTATCTCCCATACAAATCCAGATTTTTTTTCGGATATTTTTGCATCGGTATAAGGTAACTCTGTCCTTTGCTACCTATTAATTAAGTATAATAGTAAATGTATAGTGGCCCGACTCGCAAGAGCCGGCCCGAGCGGGCCGGTAAGCGTAGTTATATTTTTCGGTAGGTATAAGTAAGCGACGGGGCACTGCTACTATTACATACTCCGCTGGCTCAACGACCCAAAGTGCGTCCTGGCCTCCGACACAAGAACTCGCCACTTGTCCCGTTCATGTGCAGTCTCTCGCCAGTCACCAGCTCGGAGCTCGCGCAGATCCGCGTTCAGTACATCGCCACACCACGGACACTGCATACAACGGTTTCTACGGCTTACATTTCTAAAAAACAAATGACGGAGCAAACAAAATCACGACGAAATCCTATACGCTCGAGAACCTAACTATTAATTTTAAAATTATTGAGTGTTTTGTGTACCTTCTAAGTTATATTTACAACGTTGTTATTTACATTTTGGTACTTGGTTGCTTATTTAAATACCACGGGGGGGGGGGGGGGGGGCGACGATCGTTGCCTAACCGGCTTTCTATTAAGATAAGTCAATTTAGTTTTTTTAATCAAATAAAAATTGTGAATTTAGGTTTATTCCAGTATCTTTTCTCTAGCATATTTACCCTTTTCTTTAAAATAATTATCAAATAAAAGTATTCTCAATTACCCCACAAATTTTCTTTTTGAAATCCATATTTAGGATTTGACACAAAATTCTACGTGTGTATGTGGTGAAAGCATAACTGCTTACTTTTAATTCATTTTCGCTACATCGCGACCACTGCAGGGTTAATAGAGGCATCAGTTGCTATCATCTTGGTAATGGTCACAAAATGATGATTTATGTAGCCCCGGAAAGGATTCAAACGCTTTCCGTTGATTGCGGTGACCGAAAATGGTGCTTAACGAGATTATTTAAACAACTACACAGATAAGTTAATCTAACCCTAAGGTCGATTCAATCGTTCCGTGTTTTTGATATTGGTAATGTTATATGCAAGTTCAGATACAGCCTCAGATGGACGATTTAGGGTGACATAAGATGAAGATTATAATATATTTTTTTAAACTGTTATCTTAAGGTAGATATTTTGATATTAAAAGAATTGAAGAAATCTAACGCGAGTCTGTCTGGCCGTTCGATATTATCGATTTGCTTTTTTTTAAACGAAAGGTATTTGTGCACAGATTTGTCTTCAAGCATTGGAAATCACCCCCGTGAGCGGCTAGCGGCTCGCACAACGCGCTCCCTTTAAAATGCATTACGAGCCGCTCTATTGAACAAATTCGCTTAATTTTTCATTTTATTTTTATTTATTTATATTCAGGATTCAAACAGTCACATACATACATAGAATGAAAAATATATATATTACTTAAAGACCTAATAGATCCCTAACTTATAGTTACACAAAAACAAAGGTATAATATTTAAAGGTATTTATGCACAGATTTATCACCAAGCATTAGAAATCACCCAACTTTTGCCCTTTGAATCCAAACGACCATTCTATTAAATTGATTTGCCTATTTATTGAAACGAAAATATCTTTAGGCGCATTAGGCATTTTTTGAGTGGAGAAAAAACCATTTAACTCGCGACAACCGACACCGTCCCACTCGTTTGCCAGGAATACTTGGAGGGTCAAGACTTATAAAACTGTCAAAGTTTTAACTTCTGTCGGCACTCCCGGAGTGGTTAGGTTTTTATGCATAAATTTGTTATAAAGCATTGGAAATCACCTAACTTTCGCCCTTCTCAAATTAAACCTAAACGCGATTTTCGTACTTTTTTTTCTTAACATCTTCAGTGCTTGGGTCGTTTTGGTCTAATAACACGTGCTAAAATGAGCTTTTTCATTTGAGCAATAGCCCACTTAAATTGGTTGAGTTAGAGGAAAGCTATGTGCATTCTCGCACACCGAGGAACAACGATAAATTTAGGTAATTACCAAAGTTTTATAGTTCAATACCCAAAGGTAAGGTTAGGTTATAACGGCAACAGAAATACATCATCTGTGAACATTTCAACTGTCTTCCTATCACGGTTCATGAAATACAGCCTGGTGACAGATGAACAAACAGAGAGACGGACAGACGGACAGAAAGTGGAGTTATAGTAATGGGGTCCCGTTTTTACCCTTTGGGTACGGAACCCTAAAAAACTGACCAAGAATGAGACGTAATAGCGATCAGGATCCCAGACAGAATGATATAAAAAATAATTTTACTGTAGGTGTCACGTTGTTCTCTTTTACATTGATATATCTTTTATGTTGATATTTTTAGGGTTCTGTAACCAATAGTGTGTTGTACGGAACCTTCGGTACACGTTTCCAACTCGCTTTTCGTCTGTTTTTTTTTATAAATCATATCGATATGTCATATATTATTATTTTACACTTATAAGTAATGACTTGATCTTAAATTTTTTTAAGGTCGATCTTAGGAAAATATGAATTATATTTTAGGACAGGATACCACTTTAGAGTTTAATGACTAGTGGTAATAGAACCCTTTATGAAATACAACTTGCCATGGTTTACCACCAGTTGAGATGATAACAGAAATATTCGGATGATGCCACAAAGCCCAAAGCCTTACAATAGGGGATCTGACTGCTAGTCATTTGAGTTACTTTTTATACGATCTGTCATAAAACGGAATTTTGTTCTAAAAATGTTTGAAATACCCGCAAGTGACGTCATAGATTTTTAGCGTCATTGACGAACTTATTTAGTGAATTAGATCAATTAAAAATTGAAGACGTGATGGATAAACAAAACAAGTAAGGTTTTTTGAAACTTTAAGAGGAGAGCAATTTAGGAAATCATATTTCAGAATTTTTTTTGATGCAGTCCGATCCCCTATTGAGTATCAAATAAATATTTTTGGTTGGTTTTCGTTGCAACTTGCACTAAATCCCAGAGCTTGATGCGACAATCACGAGTACCGACTGTTACTAGCAACAACACAACTCATGTTCCTATAATATTCAAAGTGAGATTCCTCTTGCTTAATTATACAGGGTGTATTATTACACTCCCTAGAGTGTACGTTATATAATACTGTTATGTTTGGAAACGCGAGTGAAATTAAGATTCAATCATCGCTTGTAATAATGAGACTTTGTATCGCATGTAAGTACTTTGTAGGTTCCTAAGTAGGTACTTGTACAGAGAATCGAAGTAACATGATATTATGTGAGTTGTTTCAGATAGTTTGTACTAGTGGCTAACTTACATTAGCTACATGTACGTCTGTCATCATCATATCAGCTCATATACGTCCCCACCGAGGGGCTTGAGCCTACAAAGCGGTTAGTTGATTTCACACACAACCTGCGAGTTTCTCCGCAGGTTTCCTTACGATGTTTTCCTTCACCGTAAGAGCGTCGGATAAACGTGCATTTGAAATATCAATTCGAAATCACATTGGTACGTGGCAGGATTCGAACCATGACCTCCCGGACTGGAGGCGGCGGCCCTAGCCGTTACACCACCGACGCTCATGACGTACGTCTGTAACGAAATCTATATCTATATATTATCTACTAGCTTTTGCCCGCGTGGACATAGCTTTTATGTCTCTTTTTTAAGGGTGAGTGGTGCGCGAGCCGCAATCAGCTCGCAAGCGTGAACATGAGTTTTCTCCAGGCACCTCAGGAACTGTATCGGGCTATTCGGATTAGCAGTCTTTGTCACTTTCCACCCCCTCAACAAATTCTATACAAAAAATCACTTTAATCCGTTGCTCCGTTGCGACGCCACCGACGTGCGCGAGCGTAGAAAACAGTTGTCCCCAGATCCCTCGGGAACTATGTCAGGATTAGTTATTAGTAAATTATATCTTTTTTCACCTCATCTCTGTGCTAAAAATCACACCAATCCATTTTTTCGTTGCGATTTTAACTAACTTAATGAACTTAACGAACAATGAGTATGGTTTTAGTTTCCAGAGATAAAAAGTAGACTATTTCATTCCTAGTGGTTCAGGCTACATGCATGTCAAATTTCATCAAGATTGGTAGAGGTGTTGAAGTGTGAACAAACAAACACATTTTCACGTTTATAATATTAAGTAAGGATTAATAAATCTTAAATAACATATAGAGCGTCGGTGGCGGAACGGTTAGAGCCACTACCTCCTGTCCGGTAGGCCATGGTTCGAATCCTGCCACTTACCAATACCTATACGAATGTCGATTTCATACTCGTATGTATGTTTATCCGACGCTGTTACGGTGAAGGAAAACATCGTGAGGAAACCTGCACACGCCTGCGAAGAATCCCGCGTGATCGTCTAAGGCCTTATCGCCCTAACTCAGGGCAGATCGAGCCCCTTGGTGGGGACGTATATAAACTGATATGATGAAATAACACATATACCTATATTATCTAAAAAACTAATTCAAATCATTATATCAATCTAGTAATAAAATTTCCTAAAAATATTGATATGGGTTAAATCCTCGAGTCGTATCACCTCCAAAGAAGCCCATGAAGCACTTCTCGTTGCTGCGCTGGATGGCAATAGATAACCTTAGCAGCAGGTAGGACCCGAAGCGGGCGTCATATCTCCTCTCTCGAAGCCGACGGCCAATCTCCTTAATGAAGGCAAATGCCTCTGAGGGTTCAGCAGCCGATTGTGTCACAGATCAGCGGCACAAAGCAGTAATTTTTCTCTAAGACCGAGTACTTATTATGCTGCTTTCTCGCCGCAAATTGAGCAGCAGTACCGTACGGGTGAGGTGTGAGGCAGAAAAAGTGGCGTCCCAAAGCAGGCACGTTCCTCTCTGCCATAGCACTTGTTTAAACCCTCCGGCCTTTTGCCATCAGATAGACTAAAGCCCGGTGGGTGCATCAAAGATGGAATATTCGATCTGGCCGAGACCAGTGCCTTCCGAGTGAGGTCAATAAGGAATTGGTGACGTGGGAATCTTCACAAACAACGACCACAACTCAGTGAGTGATGGCCAATTGCCTCCACCGTGGACCCGCAAATACATTGATGAGGTTCACAGATATTGATATTGCAACCCAACCCAATGTAAAGGTTTCATATTGTTACGTTGAGCCATTCTAAAGATACATTTCTTTGCATTCCTGCAGGAACCCTTAATTTTTTTGGGATTCACAATGTCCCAGTTTTAGTTTGCGATAAGGGTATCAACGTATAAAATTTGATAGTAATAGGTCAAGTCACATTTGCGTAGTGGGCCATGATATAAATGAATACTTTTGATTTTCCCTCGGGAACTCTTGAATTTTCCAGGATAAAAAGTATCCTATATGTTAACCCGGGCTTTAAGGAACCACCATACAAAATTTCATTAAAAATCGGCCTGGTAGTTTTTGCGTGATGCGCGAACATACAGACAGACAGACAAAAATTCCAAAAGTTGTTGTTTTCGTCTCTGTATCGTTAGTAATGTCCACCACAGTTATTATTTTCCAAAAATAGTTCATGTACAGACACGTCCCCGTTACAGTTTAATTATATTAATAGATAAAGAAAGTCACGAAGTTCTAGTACATATATGTGATTAGATAACATTTTAAAAATACTGTTTTAATAAAAACGTGAAGCGTTGCGATGCAGATGCTAAGGTGGTCAGGAGGAGTTTCAAGGCTAGATAAAATACAAAACGAGATCGTAGCGTAATGGTTAGTCCATTCGCTTCACACCAGGAGGTCGCGGGTTCGATTCCCGTCGGGGTCAACTTGAAAGACTCGGTTTGGTTGGTGGTAGGGTATTTTCTAAGCCCGCCTGGTTAGCTACCACCATCTTATCCAAGTCTTGCCGCCAAACATCAGTGTTAGTAACATTGATGTATTCCGGCTTGAAGATAAGATAGCCAGTTCGCCATTGCGTTGGGGAGTCTTGGTAAGTTTTAAGGTAGCCCCCATAGCCGAGAAGATCATAGAGAGTCGTCTCAGGGGGTACGGCCACGTAATGAGGCGAGATAATGGCCATGTTCTGAAGCAGGCCTTGAACCTGCTGGAGAAAAAGAGAGGCAGAGGACGCCTTCCATACACGTGTTACTCCAGTATGAACAGTCTCGCACAAAAAGGGGATCTACCTGACCCGTCAACCCTAGACAGAATGTCATGGCGCAGAAAAATTTGGAGAGCCGGCCCTACTTGACGTGGGAAAAGGCAAAGAAGAAGAATACAAAAGATTATCCAATGTGAAAAAGCGTCGGTGGCTCAACCGGTAACGACTCGGTCCTTCTAACCAGAGGTACAGGGTTCAAATCTGGACGGCCAATGTAACAATGAGTTTTTCTAAACTTACGTACATATACTTAACGATTGTTTTAACGGTGAAGGAAAAACATCGTGAAGAAACCTGCACACGCCTGCGAAGAAACTCGAAGGTTGTGTGTGAAGTCGACCAACCCGCACTGGGCTCGCGTGGTCGACTATGGCCTGGTCGCCCTAATTCTGGGTAGGCTCGAGCCCCTCGGTGGGGACGTATATGAGCTGATGATATCGAATGTTGATTACTATGATAATCTTAAATCACTATTATTTAGTGAAAACACAATATTTATGAAAATATTATTCAATATGAATGATGATGAAAATATTATCAATTCACAAACTAGAATTACATTTCTTGCTTATGTTTACAAAGTTTAATTAGAATCGGCCCATCCATTTTCAATAAATAACATTAACATTTTTTTAACCGTCTACGTGGCGTAATGGTTAGTCCATTCGCTTCACACTAGCAGGTCGCGCGGGTTCGGTTCCCGGTGCGGTCAAGTTGTAAGACTCGGTTTGGTTGGTGGTAGGGCATTATCTAAGCCCGCCTGGCTAGCTTCCACCATCTTATCTAAGTCTTGCCGCCAAATATCAGTGATAACAACATTGATGTGTTCCGGCTTGAAGATAAGATAGCCAGTTCTAAATTGCGCTAGGGAATCTTGGTAAGCCCGCTAATCTTTGGCTTCATCGTCACTTATAATCAGGTGAGATGATGCAAAGGGCTTACCAATTATTGTGAATTAAAAAATATGTAATTTTAGGTTTGTATGAGAAACGATTTTGTAAATACACCATATCAGCCGACTCTGTTGGACATAGGCCCCCAAGGATTTTCACGACGACGGGTTATGCGCTGCCCGCATCCAGCGGCTTCCCGCGACCTTCACCAGTTAATCGGTCTACCGAGTGGAAAGCCTTTCTACGCTACGTTTTCCGGTGCACAGTCGCCACTCGAGAACTTTACTACCCCAACGGCCATCTTTTCTATGAGCTATGTGCTCTACCCACTGCCACTTAAGTGTAGCAATTCTGAGAGCTCGGTTACTCTGTCCTCGTTTCTGATTCGATCACGCAGAGAAACTCCGAGCATAGCACGCTCCATTGCCCTTTATAAATACGCTCTTAAGTGAATGTAATGATGCTTCTTAACTGGTTACCCTGTTCCTGAACGGCAATTACGTGAGCGCATACAGAGTTATCTCGCGCGTTAGGGGTTACGGCTGGCGTCACGTTATCACTTAACCCTTTTACAGCCACGCATTAAGACAATGTCATGGGTTCGTTATCCAGGAAACAATCGCCTCCGTGGCGCAGTGGTAAATCCACTCGCCTCACATAAGGAAGGAGGTTGTAGTTCGACTCCCAGTGGGGTGGAACTTTGTTAGACTCAGTTGATAAGGCATTTCTAAGCCCACCTGGCTAGCTACCACCATCTTGTCTAAGTCTTGCCACCGAACATCAATGTTCATAACATTATTTATTTATTTAACAGTTAATTGTTTTTTTTTATTTTTTTTTTATTAAAAATTTGAGTGCGTTTGGCTGCACCTCACAAAAAAATATTACATAACAGCAGAAAATAAAATTATACAACAGGTATTACTTATTTCTAATAAACCCGGAAAAGAGTAAGTTTTATTTTATATGGCAAACATGTACATATATCAAGAAATATATCGATTTAGATTATATGAGATTAAAATATATACCTGAGTAAGGATACAATATTGAAAAAATCATAAAATTTGTATTAATAATCAGTTCCAACATGAAGATAATTTAGCCAGCTCTTGTCTTACGTCTTACGCTGACGATGTCATAGACCGCGCAAGGACCTCTAAAAATCATCTAATTCACAAAAAAACTAGCGGTAATAGCCTGACTTCTCGCAAAGTATATATATTAGTACTAACATACAGTATGGACACTCCCTGCCGCTCTTTAGATTGCGACCTCACCCCCTCGTCACCCAGATTCGTACAGATTGTCTATATTTTGGTTCTCGAACGTAAAGGACTTCGCCGTGATTTTGTATGCTCCTTCATTTGTTTTTAGAAATGTCATTTCACGACCATTGTATGCAGTGTCCGGGGTGTGCCTCTTGACACCCCATTATTTTTATAAATTTTCTAAAATCTTAAAATAAATTTTAGAATTTCTACACATAAAGGGGTCTGATGAGTTTGTGTGTGTAGTTCAAGTTATTTTTGGCTACTTTAAGCAAAGTTGTAGAAAAAACGTGTAGCTCACCTTGAATTATAACATCTTTAAATTTTACTAGCTGTTGCCCGCGACTTTGTCTGCGTGGGTAACTGAACTTTACAAAAAAATATCTTCTTTATATATATAAATCTTCTGTCCGTGTGTTAGTCATTGAACTCCTCCTAAACGGCTGGACCGATTTCGCTAATTCTTTTTTTGTCGAGTTCGTTATTGTCAGGAGAAGGTTCTTATGTAGGGTAGGGTAGGGTAGGGTAGGGTAGTGTAGTGTAGTGTAGGGTAGGGTAGTGTAGGGTAGGGTTGGGTAGTGTAGTGTAGGGTAGTGTAGGGTAGGGTAGGGTAGTGTAGTGTAGGGTAGTGTAGGGTAGTGTAGAGTAGTGTAGGGTAGTGTAGGGTAGTTTAGGGTAGTGTAGGGTAGTGTAGTGTATGTAGGGTAGGGTAGGGTAGTGTAGGGTAGGGTAGGGTAGTGTAGGGAAGTGTAGTGTAGGGTAGAGTAGTGGGGTAGAGTAGTGTAGGGTAGGGTAGTGTAGGGTAGGGTAGTGTAGTGTAGGGTAGAGTAGTGTAGGGTAGGGTAGTGTAGGGTAGGGTAGTGTAGTGTAGGGTAGGGTAGTGTAGTGTAGTGTAGGTTAGGGTAGGGTAAGGCAGTGTAATGTAATGTAAGGCGGTACATAGTTCGCCGGGACAGCTAGTTTGAAGTAAAACTTATTTACGCACGCTTGACTTGGGCAGTAAGCTGGTGCAGTGCGCGCTTACATTTTCTTTCTCTCTTCCTCTCATTTGCGAGTTTGCTAGCTTTACGCGAACGGCGTAATTTCATTTCGTTCTTGAACAATTTTATAAATTAATATGTGAAAATCTTCGCGTGAATAAAATTATGGCAGGAAGTGACACAGACTGTGAATATGAAAACGTCAACTAAGAAAAAATCACGTACGGAAATTGTGGATAAAAAGATGTGACAACATATTCATGGCAAGATTTTAAACCTAGTGAGACTCAACCAACTGATAATGAATCACGAAGGTGAGTGCGTATCTCATACTAGTTGCTGGCGTCGTAGCGTCATATGCCAGCGTTTCTTGTTCCTTATCTATTTTCTTTTCCTTGTTTACGTAAATGATTTGCCTTTTATGGTGCAACATCTGTCAAATATTGTGTTGTTTGCTGATGATACTTCTCTTATTTTTAAAGTGAATAGGAAAGAAAACGAAATTGACGAAGTAAACAACACTCTTTCAAAGATATTGAACTGGTTCACTGTGAACAACTTATTATTAAATGCTAAGAAAACAAAATGTATAAAATTTTGTTTGCCAAATGTAAAAAAGGTCAATAATAGTGTAATATTAGACAGTAATAAATTAGAATTTGTAAATACCACGGTGTTCCTTGGTATAACAGTATGTGGATGTTTCACTTCAATGGGGACCATACATTGAAACTTTAACGGGAAGGCTTAGTTCAGCTGCTTATGCCGTTAAGAAAATAAGACAGTTAACGGATGTAGATACTGCGAGACTACTGTATTTTAGTTACTTCCATAGTTTAATGTCTTATGGCATATTACTGTGGGGGCATGCGGCTGATATAGAAACTATTTTCATCCTGCAGAAAAGAGCTATCCGCGCAATCTATCAGATGCGATCACGTGACTCGTTACAGAATAAGTTCAAAGAAATCAATTTATATATGAAAACATCATGTACGTTCGTAAGAATTTGCATTTATTTCCTAAAAACAGTGACAGGCATAATTTGAATTTAAGAAATGTAAATAAAATAGATATAGCCTTTTCGAGACTGAGTAAGGTTAAAAAGTCATTTGTGGGGCAGTGTATAAGACTCTACAATAAAATTCCAGAAAATGTAACTAGTTTGTCAGAGAATAAATTCAAGACTCATGTCAAAAAAGTTTTGTGTTCTAGAGGATATTATAAAATAATAGATTATGTAAATGACAAAGATATATTGTCATTATTATATGTTGATTCTATATACAAATACCATTACCTGAGACTGTAATCTGAATCATGACATTATTTGTAATATACAATTTATTTATTTTTGTTTTGACTATTTATAAGTGTATGTAAACACCTATTTGAAATAAATTGTTTTGAATTTTGATTTTTTTTCCTCTACTTATAGAACTACGTTTTTAAGAGTCGGGACTCCCAATTACCGAAACAGCTATTCCGACGCTGGCCACAGATAACTATTACCCATTACAGCAATCTCAAAAGTATTTTTTTTAAATTTCTTTTGTGGCTCTGGAAACTAAACATGTCAATTTTATCACCAATTTCGTTGTATTTTTTTGTGAATCGGTAACATTCCACTCTCTATTTTTTTCCCTGAATGTTGGCTGTTGTGACAAATTTGGACAATCAAGAAACAAACAAAAGTAAACCCTAATGACGTTTGTTGTGACTATTCCGACGCTGGTTGCTATGGGTTACCAGTTGTGACGTCATCACACGCCGGCCAGCTAGCCAGAGTTTATAATTACCTACTCATTTGCTTTGATTTGCTAGAGCACCTACTATGAATGAAGAGGTACATACATTTTGACTCAGCAGAGCCCACAGAGTACTATGAATAAACGGAGAGCAGAGCCAGCCTTAACCATAGTGTAATGGTGTTTTGTGTGATGTCAGTAACCCTATCAAAGACTTCGAAGCATCTTTAAAGCTAAAGCAACTCATACATTATTTAAAGCAATTTAGTCAACTTCTTTCCAAGTGGCGAAGTGGGAACGTCGCGTCTTGAAGGCTAGGTAAATCGAAAGAAAAAAGGTAGTAAGTAGATAGAAATCTTTGCCTTTAAGCAGTACGCACCCAATAAAATGAGGAAGAGACTGTGAGTGCCCCAGGAGAATTAGGTAAGTGCTTTTGGAAGGACGTAACGGGAGCCCAATACCATAGGAGAGACTTGCAAGCAAATAAATAAACCTATGTTGAAATAAGCTTTATATCTTCGCGATCGATGCGTACTAGCCACAAACAAAGTTATTTGGGTAGGACTGTACAATAGGGTCCATCGCTTTGGGGGTTGGGAGTGGGGGGGGAGGGGGGAGGGGGAGGAGGGGAACCCCCCCCTAGAAGATGGAAGTTAGGAGGGGGGTAGTTTTCGAGAAAATGAATTTTGAAAATTGGTAATTTTACATACTCTTTGGGCGGAAAACCGCCTGCTAACGATGCTTACGTCGAAAAATCGCTGCCGCTTGTTAAAAAAAAAGCTCATCTACTTCTGTGAAAGCGAAAAAATCGCTACCGCTTATTAAAAAAAAGGTCACCTACTTCGGTGCCGCCCGAAATCGCTACCGCTTATTAAAAAAAAAGCTCATCCACTTTTGTGACGGCGAAAATCGCTAACGCTCATCCCAAAAAGATGGAATCAATTTGAAACGCAAGATTCATAGTTTAGTCCTAGCCCCCGCCACCCGTTTCCAACCCCCAACAAACCTTTGGGGTCCGAGGGGGATATGTGAGTATAAGGGCGGGGGGAAAGCACGCTGGGCCGACTTGAGGGTGACAAATCGAAAACCAGGGGATAATCCGTCAAGGTCAACCAGTCAAGGTCATTTGCCCCCTCCCCAGTCAAGGTCAGAACAAACCTT
Source organism: Coleophora flavipennella (assembly GCA_947284805.1). NCBI lineage: Eukaryota > Metazoa > Arthropoda > Insecta > Lepidoptera > Coleophoridae > Coleophora > Coleophora flavipennella. The sequence continues at coordinate 6,747,121 of OX369308.1, forward strand.
CAGAATCCGAAGGGAATGTGTGAGAATCAAGGCAAGCACGCGAGTCTGACTTAAGGGTGAACAAACAAGAGGACTTCGCTCACTCCCGCTTCCATTTAGAACTCCCCGTTCTACACTCTTCCTACAGTTTTGAGTGGTCGACGGAGCCCCTTCGGGGCTCCTACTTCTGTGTTCTCATGTCAAACCTAACACTACGACTGTGCGGGGAGGCGAGCTAAGCTCGCCTCCCCGCACAGTCTCCGAACCTAACGCATCCGAGTCGGGGTGCTCCGAAAGTTCGAGCTCGCTTCGCTCGCTCCCGCTTCCATTTAGAACTCCCCGTTCTACACTCTTCCTACAGTTTTGAGTGGTCGACGGAGCCCCTTCGGGGCTCCTACTTCTGTGTTCTCATGTCAAACCTAACACTACGACTGTGCGGGGAGGCGAGCTAAGCTCGCCTCCCCGCACAGTCTCCGAACCTAACGCATCCGAGTCGGGGTGCTCCGAAAGTTCGAGCTCGCTTCGCTCGCTCCCGCTTCCATTTAGAACTCCCCGTTCTACACTCTTCCTACAGTTTTGAGTGGTCGACGGAGCCCCTTCGGGGCTCCTACTTCTGTGTTCTCATGTCAAACCTAACACTACGACTGTGCGGGGAGGCGAGCTAAGCTCGCCTCCCCGCACAGTCTCCGAACCTAACGCATCCGAGTCGGGGTGCTCCGAAAGTTCGAGCTCGCTTCGCTCGCTCCCGCTTCCATTTAGAACTCCCCGTTCTACACTCTTCCTACAGTGTTGAGTGGTCGACGGAGCCCCTTCGGGGCTCCTACTTCTGTGTTCTCATGTCAAACCTAACACTACGACTGTGCGGGGAGGCGAGCTAAGCTCGCCTCCCCGCACAGTCTCCGAACCTAACGCATCCGAGTCGGGGTGCTCCGAAAGTCCGAGCTCGCTTCGCTCGCTCCCGCTTCCATTTAGAACTCCCCGTACTACACCCTTCCTACAGTGTCGACGAAGTCGGACCCGCATGCTTTCCCCGCCCTGATACTCCCACATCCCCCTGGGATCCTGAAGGTTTGTTGGGGGTTTTAAATGGGTGGCGGGGGCTACGCCCCCGTTAGGGGTCCGCTTCGCGGACCCCATATTATGAATCTTTGGGATTCAATTTACTTAGACCTTGACCTTGAAATGACCTTGTATGATTGACCTTGACCTTGACGGATTACCCCCTGGTTTTCGATTTGTTACCCCAGAGTTTGTCCGCCCTCAAGTCGGCCCCGCGTGCTTTCCCCCGCCCTTATACTCCCACATCCCCTCGGATCCCGAAGGTTTGTTGGGTGTTTTAAATGGGTGGCGGGGGCTACGCCGCCGTTAGGGGTCCGCTTCACGGACCCCATATTATGAATCTCGGGGTTCCAATTGACTAACACCTTTTTGTAATAAGCGGTAGCGAGTTTTCCGATCAAAGAGTATGTAAAAATACCGATTTCGAAAGGACCAAAGAGTACCTAAAATTACAATTTTCAAAAATTCATAACTCAAAAACCGCTGGTTTCCTAACCTTGAAATTTGGTATGGATGTTCAGCTAAAGCATATCTCTTACCAAAAAAATCGCGGACTGCCAAATCGATGGACCCTATTGTACAGTTGAGCCGAATAACTTGTAGGTGACGTGTGTCAATGTTTTTTATATTTAATATTAATTGTTCTCCCAATAATGGTCTTCTTATACCAGAGCCCATCTCTTTTACTTGTAGTTTAATATCTCAACAATATACCTATAATGTTACCATTCTTCTCACTGCTTGCATGGCACTCAAATCAATGAGTATCAATTCCACCTGCAGAAAAACCTTCCAGACACGCTTATCTGTCGTGGACTGGCAAACAGCTTGGAGCGCATTAAATTTACCTAATTAATTGCATTTGCTGCATGCAAGCAAGTGTAAGTAGGAAATTTCTCTTAACTTTGCTGCTTAGAGTAAAGTATGTATGTAAGCAGCAACTTTCTCATTTGTCTGTGCTTGGTTTCAACTAGGTACTCGATGGCGCAGTGATAACTAGAGCCCAAACCATCCTTTGTGACAGCTTGATTGTCCAGTATTGTTTATTTTTGGTTAGTCCAACAGTTTAGTGATAGAATGATCTGTCATGTAAAATCTTAACTGTTTTCTCTTCCAGTTTAGGTGAATGGTAATCATCACAAGTGCAAGAACAAACAACAATATCGTTCATTGGAGTAAACTGTTATGGTCAGAACAGAATTCCCAACCAAATGAGGAACTGGAAGTCACTCTGAGCTACTTCATCTGCCCACAGAATACTAGGACCCAACAGGTTTTGCCGAACCAGTACCTGTAAATACAGAACCATTTCCTGTTACATTTAAAAGCTCGGAAACTGATGATGCCTTAATTTCAAACTGCATGAAGATCTGGAACATGGATTTCAAACCAATGGGGTGCGTCCCTTTTACAATTTAATAGAACTTAATCAGTCTTAAAAATTTACAAGACGAATATAGAAAAAACAATGGAATGACGAAAATTAACCAAAAATTACTTGTCCGTCTTGTCAACGTTAGCATGGTCTTTGATCTCCTTGCGCTCTGGTCCTGTCTGGGCTATGGGCACCTTCCTCTCGCCCTGGACTGCTGGAGGCCCCTTCCGCGAAGCCATGATAGACAGCACCCCATCAGAAGATAGTCTAGACTCCACTGCCTAAGGAGTGCAACCTTCCGGCAACGTTTAAGGATGTAGAAACATGTATATATTCTGTGTATTCTTTTACCATTATCAACTTGCTATCTTTGTGAATACATTGCGCACCTGGAGACATAGCGTAGGCAGGCCTCCCACTCGGTGGACCGACGACTTGGTGAACGCCATGGGAAGCCGCTGGATGGGGCCAGCGCAGGACCGGTTGTGGAAATCCTTGGGGGAGGCCTTTGTCTAGCAGTGGACATCTTTCCGCTGATATGATGATGATCTATGTGAATTCCATTTATATTTGGTGTATTTGTAAAAGTGGTTTTGCAACTCTGTTGGGAATAAAAACGAAACAAGGGTGTGTCTGTTGACTACAAATGTTGAAAATGGTCTCTATTGTACACAGAGTAATATCAGGCCTCCGTCACTCCATGTACTTGCGCGCTATAATAACCTACCGCCCAGCCGAGCGTTCTCGGGCCGTTTGCGGACCCAATTCAGTGCGGTTTTCACAAACGAAGCGCACGCACGTATTTCAATTTAAATCGTTTCGTTCGTTCGTACGCGTACCTACGATGCCGTCTGGTGCCTAATGTGCTGTAGCATTCAACAATGTGCAAAGCAAATATGTGCAAAGCATTCAACAAAATATCGTCTTTTTATGGAAAGTTAAAAGTACTAACAGATGCGTTTTATAATTATGTAAGAGAACTTGAGACTATTTTTATTAATAATTTTGAAAAAAATATAAAACAAAGGCCGGGTAGTACTCTATATGAAATTTTAAATGACATACATTTTGACTCTCCCTGCCCTTGTTTCCCAAAACAATATCTAATAAAACTTTTTAGTAGATTCAGGATTTTTGCTACACTAAAATTTAATAACCAAGAATTTAGAAAGGGTAAGAAATTAATAAAAAATTATATAAAAATAAAACACATGTAACTCTAAGATTTTTTTCATTATACTTACACACAGACCTCTAAAATTATGTGTTATCTAGACGTATCACAGTCAGCACCAATTTATAAAAAAATATATATTTTTCTAGCTGTTGCCCGCGGCTTCGCCGCGTAGAGGTATGGAGAATTGATAAGAACCTATTCTCAGACCTACCCGATATGCACACAAAATTTCATAAAAATCGGTCCAGCCGTTTCATAAAAGTATGGTTACTAACACTGTGACACGAGAATTATATACTAGCTGTCCCGGCGAACTACGTACCGTCTTACATTACATTACACTGCCCTACCCTACCCTACCCTACACTACACTACAATACCCTACCCTACACTACACTACCCTACCCTACAGTACCCTATCCTACCCTACATTACCCTACCCTACCCTACATACACTACACTACACTACCCTACCCTACACTACACTACACTACCCTACCCTACACTACCCTACCCTACATACACTACACTTCACTACCCAACCCTACCCTACACTACCCTACTCTACCCTACACTACCCTACCCTACACTACCCTACCCTATATTTTCCTACCCTAAACTACACTACTCTACCCTACACTACCCTACCCTACATACACTACACTACCCTACACTACCCTACACTACACTACCCTACACTACACTACCCTACCCTATCCTACACTACCTTACCCTACCCTACCCTACCCTACCCTACCCTACATAAGAACCTTCTCCTGACAATAACAAACTCGACAAAAAAAGAATTAGCGAAATCGGACCAGCCGTTCTCGAGTTATGCGCTTACCAACACATTTTGCGATTCATTTTTATATAATAGATTAGCTGTCCCGGCGAACTACGTACCGTCTTACATTACATTATACTGCCCTACCCTACCCTACCCTACACTACTCTACACTACCCTACATTACACTACCCTACCCTACCCTACCCTACCCTACACTACCCTACCCTACACTAACTACCCTAACCTACCCTACATACAATACACTACACTAACCCTACACTACCCTACACTACACTACCCTACACTACACTACCCTACACTACCCTACCCTACACTACCCTACCCTACCCTACACTACCCTACCCTACTCTACACTACCCTACCCTACATAAGAACCTTCTCCTGACAATAACGAACTCGACAAAAAAAGAATTAGCCAAATCGGTCCAGCCGTTCTCGAGTTATGCGCTTACTAACACATTTTGCGATTCATTTTTATATTATATAGATAGATAGATAAATGATACAATTTTAAACTACCACCTATAAGTCAAAACATATTCACAGTTCTCAATAACATAGACACAAAAAGTTATATTATTTAATTTTATCGAAGAGGCAGCCCTGCGATCGCGCGGGGTGAAGCAAGCACTGCGGTTGCTGACGCGATGGAGTAGGCTATTATAGCAGTAGGTATTGGAAATTTACTACTGAGTGAAGTATCTGTTACGTAGTAACTAATAAGTAATCTGTGGTAATATGAAGCCAAGGATTCACTTATTGTAGGTTTTCTTTTGTTAATTGAATGTAGGTATTCATTGCAATTAAAATGCCCATTTATATTTTCGTTAGTTTATTTTACATACTTATTTTGACTTGATGGTAGTTTACTATGGGCCTCATAAGAAGACTCAAGGTCACCCAAAGGGCAATGGAGCGAGCTATGCTTAAATTTCTCTACGCGATCGAATCAGAAATGAGGAGATCCGCAGGAGAACCAAAGTAACGGACTTGGCTCACAGAATTGCTAAACTTATGTGTTAGTGGGCAGGGCACATAGGTCATAGAACAAATGGCCCTTGGGGCAGTAAGGTTCTTGAGTGTCGACCGCGCACCGGAAAATGTAGCGTAGGCAGGCCTCCAACGCGGTGGACCGACAACCTAGTGAAGATCACTGGATGCAGGCAGTGCAGGACCGGTCGTCTTGGAAACCCTTGGGGGACTCCTTTGTCCAGCAGTGGATGTTGTTCAGCTGATGACTTATTTTGACGCCTTATTTCGGCACCTTTTGCAAAGAAAATAAAAATATTGAGGGCATTTAACAGAAAGTTGGGTGAGGCGCATAGAGTATAAGGTAAGGTATCCCTGAACTTGAAGAAAAAAAAAGTTGTGTGCTTCCACGGTGGGTATTTAATATAAAAACTGGCCAAGTACGAGTCTGACTTGCGCTAAGTAGGGTTTCAGTCTTTTCATTTAAAAATAAATTGTTTATGTAGTTAGTAATTAGAGCATTATGTACCTATGGAAAATCTATGAACTTTTTATAAATCTATTACTGCTAAACTAAGGAAACATACTTAGCCGTAATAGTTTTTCTTTTAAATTGATTATATGTCAATGTCATCATCAATGACTTCAATATTACTAGGCTACTATTTACTTTATTTTTTTCAGATGTCCTAAAATAGCGGTTTAGCTGGTAGAGGGGGTAGAGGGTGGACACTTTACTAACAAAAATTTGCACTTTAAAGCTTAATATTTCATAAAACCATTCCTTTACTATAATATTACTAGCTGACAGTGCAAACTTTATTTGCGATAATGAAATATACTTTACGACCTATTCCCATTGCCTACCCAAGTACTACACAAAATATTTCATGGAAATCGGTCAAGCCGTTTCAGAGGAGTACAAACACAAACACCGTGACACAAGATTTTTATAAATACATATATAGAAGATAAATGCGAAAATGAGTTTGTTTGTTACCTTTTCAGGATTCAACACCTCAACCAATCTTGAAAAAATTCTAAAAATTATTGTTTTGACTTTTTTTGCTTTAATAAAGACCTTTATAGTAGTTTTTCTTTAATATCTATAATGTAGACATTGGCATGTTATAATTTTATTTTTAGTTGAGAAGATTAAATGTTGCAGTTTTTTTTTAATTAAGGAGGAAATACTATGAGATTTCATTAGTAATACTAAATAGATAAATACAGTAACTACATACCTACAAGAAGAATTCAGAGCAAAATATTTAGGACAGATAAATATTTTTTTAGGTATGGAAATAGAGAGAACAGAAAATAAATTACACATAACAAACAAAATTTATTGAAAAAATTTTAACACAGTTTAAAATGAACGACTGTAAGTTGGAGAAGACGCCCATGGAAGTTTGAAGTTCCTGAAAAAGAAGAAATAATAATTAATGTACCATATAAAGAAATAATAGGAAGTCTTACTTACCTGACCATCAGTAAACCAGATATAACATATGCACCTTCATACTTAAGCATATACATAAATAAACCTACGAAGACTACCTGCAAAGCTGCCAAGATAATTTTAGGATACCTGGAGGGTGGATACTTACCTATAAGAAAGAAAGAAAAGAAAACGTGATCAATGCTTACTGTGACTCAGTCTGGGGACAATGAAAACCTGATATCCTGGTATAGTATCATTGTCTTCAGCGGAGGCAGACTATGTCAGCCGAGACGTGTGAGAGAACTGTTGTAAGAAGGGATTGGCGGTATTGTGCAAAATGTGGTGATGTATTGTGACAATGAAAGCGCGATTAAAATGATGGATAACAGTGAGAACACAAAACGAGCAAAGCCGACATCAAATATCACTTTGACATTGTGATTATGAAACGTTTATCAGTCTATGAGTGAAGAGAATTTGATAGACATTATGTGATTATGATAGGCAGTGTGAAATTTAATTACTTTTGTAACTATTTGTTTAGTAATTCGTAGGATTAATTGTAAAAAAAAATTGTAAACATTAATAAAATACGGTAGTGATGGGACTCGAATCACATTTGGTTCGAATGAAGACGGTCACCGAGCATGTAATCACTACGTTTATGACGGTGAAGACTTGATTCGAATGAGATTCAATGTTGATTCGAATCATCTTAACAATTCGAATCAGATTGATGATTCGAATCTTATATTGCGCGGTAAGCTTAACTTATAGATGAGACGGTTGAAATTCTAAAAAGTGATGTTAGTTATATTATAATTTTTCGTTCGTAGTTTTTTAAAGAGTGGTTTTATAGAGGTTTGTTAGTTAATATTTTAGAAGTAATTTGAACACGGTGACTTTAAAAAGCGTTTACGAAATATTTTTAAAATTACGTTTTTGATAGTGAAGTATTTTTGGTGTAAATAATACAAGTGTGTGTAGCGTAAGCGTGTAAATAAAGTGAAATGTTTGTGTTTCGCAGTGAAGACATAGTAACTACCTAACAATTTGAAAATTATAGAACCGTTAAAAAAAGTGTAGTTTGGGACTTTACGTATCTAAATATTTTTTTATCTATTAAACGATTTTATTGATTCGATTCAACGTATAAATTCGTATTGATTCGAATGTATCAATCAATTCGAATCGAGGGATCATTCGGATCATGGTTCGAATTTTTGCCGGGTTATTCGAATTGATTCGAATATTCATTTTCGATTCGAGTCCCATCACTAATCGGATTTATATTCGCTTTGCATTTTTTTGACTTGTTTTTTTTTTTAAATATGATGCGTAGACCAGTGTTGTCATTTATTTAGGGTTGTCATGTTAAGATTTTAAAAGCCACGAAATTGTAAAATGTTGCTGTCATCATCATCATATCAGCAGGAAATCGTCCATTGCTGGACAAAGGCCTCCCCCAAAGATTTCCACGACGACCGGTCCTGCGCTGCCCGCATCCATCGACTTCCCGCGATCTTCACCACGTCGTCGGTCCAACGCGTGAGAGGCCTGCTTACGCTAAGTTTTCCGGTGCGCGGTCGCCACTCGAGAACTTTACTACCCCATCGGCCATCTGTTCTACGAGCTATGTGCCATGCCCACTGCCACCTCAGTTAAGTGATTCTATGAGCTATGTCGGTTACTTTAGTTCTCCTGCGGATCTCGTTTCTGATTGGATCACGCAGAGAAACTCCGAGCATAGCACGCTCCATTACCCTTTGGGTGACCTTGAGCCGTCTTATGAGGCCCATAGTAAGCGACCATGTCACAGTTCCGTAAGTCATCACTGGCAACACACACTGGTCAAAGACCTTAGTCTTGAGACACTGCGGTATTTGGGTCATGAAGATATTGCGAAGCTTCCCGAACGCTGCCCAGCCGAGTTGGATTCGTCGATTGATCTCTTTCTTGAAGTTGGACCTGCCTAGCTGGACTGTTTGTCCCAGGTATACATATTCGCCAACAACTTCCAGTGTAGAGTCTCCAACCTTTAGAGGGGTGGGTGCGACACGGACATTTAACATTATGTAACGCAACGCCTCAGCCAATTAATGTGCCTCACTAGCCTGCCACTAACCAGCCAGCCAATGCCATGCCGCTACGCCATCGCCTCACCACCCCTCCACACCTGCCAGCCAGCCAGGTGGGGCGAGCAATAGCCAGCCGACCGCATATAAGCCCTTGCGAGCTCATTTTGTCTTCTATTCCGCTGAAGTCAACTGGAGAAGCAATAACTCTGTCCGAGCGCAACCAGGATTTAAGATATGTACATATAAATTGTGTTTTTAGTTGATTTATTTGATTAAACAAAAATGTGTGCTTATTCAATTTTTTATTAATCTCCTACTTACAATTATTTTCGTCTTGTCCATGTTCATTTTAAGACCCACTTGTTGAGAGACTTTACTGAGGATATCGAGCATTGTGCTTAAATCTTCCATAGTCTCAGCCATGACCACGATATCGTCAGCGAATCGGAGGTGGAATATGTACTCGCCGTTGATATTGATGCCGAGTCCACCCCTGTCCAGAAGCTTAAAATATCTTTCAGGGCGGCGGACAACTTTCAAGGACACGTTAAGTTTTCCGCACTTAAGTCGGACCCGCATGCTTTCCCCGCCCTGACACCCCTACATCCCTATCGGATCTGGTTTGTTGGTATCAAAATGGATGGGGGGTTGGTTGGTTATCTTTAGTCTCAAATAATACACTACCAAAGAGTACCTATATACTGCATTGTTACCAGATTTTGAAAAATTGTTTTTCAAAAAGTATTGGGTTTCGGGGGGAGGGCGGCGAGGGATTTAGGGGGAGCAGTAAACCCCTCCTTAAGAAGGGGGAGGGCGTTACCCCCCTCCCTGAGATAAAATGAACACTGATTTTTTTTAAAGGTCTTCTTTGATCAGATATCTGATAGGGCTTTAGATAAATGCCTTTTAAATTAGGGGGAGAAGGGAGAGCGTGAATCTTCCCCTTTTAGAGAAAGTTAATTTTAGGGATGCATCCGATATCGGTATCGGCGATATTTTTATGGCAGATTCAACGATACTTTTCAAATTTCGCGCTTTAAAAATGTAATGTAAACGCGCGTGTTGTCCCATCTATTTCGTTGCAAACGAGGCATCTGTCGCATCAGAGAGGCTATTTTCCACCGCAGGTCTTAATCAAACAGACTTGCGAAATCGCCTTTGCCCGCAAAACTTAAGAATGCTTTGTTTTTTTAATAAAAATCTTATAAAAGTTAATTTTGATAACTAAAACTATTAATTAATTGTGTTTTATTGATTCTACCTTCCTTTTTGAATTCAATAAGCGTATCGGTATCAGTATCGCCGATATTTTTATAAGAGTATCGGTATCGTATCGGCAAAAAGGCGTATCGAGGCATTCCTAGTTAATTTGCAAAATATATATGGTGACTTTTAATTAGTTCTTGATAGTAAAGGATATGAAAGTACTCGTGATTACAAACAACTTTCCCCAAGAAACTGTATGTCAAACATGAAAAAAAAAATTGAGCCTCTACATTTTTGCCCATTTGATAACTTACTATGTATCGAAGACATGTTTTTTTTTCTGATTTGACATAGAGTTTCTTTTGGAAAGTTGTTTGTAATCACGAGTACATGCATATCTTATGTTATCAAGAACTAATTAAAAGTCAGCCTGTATACACTACACCAACGCAAATTTCTGGTCAAAGATGACCTTATAGTATACAGCATACTATAAGGTCATCTTTGACTAGAAATTCGCGATTCGGTACTGTTTCTCTCTGGTCGGTCCCTCATTACTGAGGATCGTGGTCTAAATTGACCTTGAGACGCGTAATTTGTCTCCATCGACTACGGTGCATAGTCGCCCTCACCGCTTGATAAAAGCTTGTTAGATGTGGTGCCTCCCTTTATCTGATCACTCCATCGTGTTGGCTCTGGATATTTTCCTTCAATGTTGCCAACAACAACCAGTTTTTCAAGGTTGTCACCACTGTTTCTCATTACGTTGCCGAAATAGGTAAGTATGCGCTGCAGGCAGATGGTAGACAACCGTGTTTGAACTTTGAGTTGCGAGAGAATAGACGCATTTGTTCGCCTAGCTGTCCAAGGAATCCTTAGCATCTGCCTCCAACACCACATTTCAAATGCATCTATTCTCTGCCTTTCTCTAGCCCGTATAGTCCATGTTTCCACTCCGTATGTAAATGGGAAAGACTAAAGCTCTTACTAGGCGGTCTTTGGTTTAAAAACTAATGCCCCGGTTTCTACATATGTTCTGGAGTCTTGTCATCGCATATTTGGCCATTCCTATGCAACGTTTAATCTCCGGAGCGCAGTTGCCGTCATTGCATATCCGAGAACCCAGGTAAGTGAATTCCTGTACTGTTTCCATGCTTTGGATGTTATGGCTCCTTGTCAGTTTCTCAGCACGATCAATCACCATTAATTTTGTTTTCTGTCGGTTGACTGCGAGTCCCAGAATGCCACTTTCAAACTCTAACCTATTGAGAATGCTCTTCATGTCTTCAATGGATGTGGTGAGGAGAACAGTGTCATCAGCGTATGGAGGTTGGAGATGGTTTTTCCTCCCACAACACCTCTTTCCTAGTTTCCGAGGGTTTTACGGATAACATACTCTCCGTATATTTTCCTTCGGTATTTACTTCCACTATATGCTTTCACTTATAAGCGATTTAGGAGTGCGACTGCTCCGGCGCCACGGGAATGGCAGCCCCTTCGCCCTTGCGTAACCAAGCTCAGGCACCCGGGCGAACCGTATTGGCTGATGCTGGTCGCCGAAGGCAGGGGCTGCCCTGTTTTCGCGCTTTCTAATAAAAAAAAGACTGGGAACCTACGGAGGTGAACGCGTTCTAACAAGCGAGAGCCCTACATTTTTACTTTATTAACTGGTAGATCTGCCACAGATGGGGAGGTATATTCAATCAAACCTGACAGAATATAATATCGCTTGTTTCATTTGCTTAAGTTTTTCCGCTCTCAAGTCGGACCAGCATGCTTTCCTCGCCCTGATACTCCCACATCCCCATCGGATTCCGAAGGTTTGTATGTTGGGAATCAAAGTAGTTGGCGGTCTACGCTATTATAAATCTTTCAGATCGATGTTAGTGGGATAGGTCATCTTTAGTCTCATATACGCTCTACGCTATTATAATAATCTTTCAGATCGATGTTAGTGGGATAGGTCATATTTAGTCTCATATATATAATACACTACCAAAGTTGGCCTATGCTCTACATTGTTTCAGATTTTTTAAAATTAATAAGTCGAGGGGGAGTGCGTTAACCCCCCTCTTCAGATAAAATTAGTTACGAAATTTTAACTATAAGGTCATCTTTGACAAGAAATCTGTTACAGCTATAGATTAATGCCCTTGAAATAATGGGGGGGGGGGGGATAATCTGGGAGAGTGGGATAAATCCCTTCCTAGAAAGGGGAAACGTAGATTTAAGTAGATTTTTTACTATAAGGTCATCTTTGCCCAGAAATTCGCTTTTTCTACCAAAATCTAATCATACCTTCGGGATCCGAGGGTGATGTAAGCGTATTAGATTAGGGAAAATGTGGGGGTTCCTTCGGTCAGGGTGCATTGCTAAAACGTAGTTTTCGAGACATTGATCATTGTAAATTTATATGTTATGCTATATTTACTTCCATTATAGCTTTCACTTTTAAGCAATTAGGAGTGCGACTGCTCCGGTGCTACGGGAATGGCAGCCCCTTCGCCCTTGCGTAACAAAGCTTAGGAACCCGGGCGAACCGCAGCGGCTGATGCTGGTCGCCGAAGGCAGGGGCTGCCCTTTTTTCGCGCCTTCGGATAAAAAAGACTTCGGGAACGTAGGGAGGTGAACGCGTTCTAACAAGCGAGAGCCCTAAATTTTTACTTTCGTAACTGGTAGATCCGCCACAGATGAGGAGGTATATTCAATCAAACCTGACCGTACATAATATCGCTTGTTTCACTTGCTCAAGTTTTTACGCTCTCAAGTCGGACCTGCATGCTTTCCTCGCCCTGATACTCCCACATCCCCATCGGATTCCGAAGGTTTGTATGTTGGGGATCAAAGTAGTTGGCGTGGGCTACGCCCTACGCTCTACGCTATTATAAATCTTTCAGATCGATGTTAGTGGGATAGGTCATCTTTAGTCTCATATATTTATTACACTACCAAAATTGGCCTATAGTCTATATTTTTTTCAGATTTAAAAAAAATATTTAGTTGAGGGGGGTGAGGGGGATTTTTTTAACCCTCTCCCCAAATAAAACTAATTATGAAAATTTTACTCTAAGGTCATCTTTGACAAGAAATCTGGTACAGCTATAGATTATTGTACTTGAAATTGGGGGGGGGGGGGTTAAATGGGAGAGAGGGATAAACCCCTTCCCTAGAAAGGGGGTTCGTGGATCCACCCTTTTAAAGAAAATGTCATTTTTGGCCAGAAATTCGCTTTACCTATGAAATCTTATCAGAGCTTCGGGATCCGAGGGGGATATGGAAGTACTAAGGTAGGGAAAATGTGGGAGGGTTCCTTCGCTCAGGGTGGATTGAGGAAACGCAGTTTGATTTGATATTTGTAAATTTATAGGTTATTTATTATTTATGAAACTTTTCATCCACTTTTAAGCGATTTAGGAATGCTTCTGTTCCGGCGCTGCGGGAGTGGCAACTCCTTCGCCCTTGCATAACTAAGCGTAGGTACCCGGGCGAACCATAGATGAATGTCCTTACAGTTCCGGTTTTTTCAGCTCTAGTGACAAGTAACCAACATTCAAATAACTTTTTCTAGAGTGTTTACATTCTTTTTTCTAGGTGTTTACATTGATTTTGCTAGGTGTTTACATTCTCTTTGCTAGAGCTTCGCCAGCGTCGATTTAGGCCCCGCCCCCAATTACAGCTTTGTATTCAATACGCGGCACTCCAAATAGAATGTAACAAACTAAGTTTTTAAGAGAAAGGAATTACAGCTTTGTTTTTTTTTGTTTGTTTGCCCTTTTCAGGGCAGGCTAAGGCTCATTGGCTATACTGCCATGTCTTCAGTATACATATTTGTAGAAAATTAATAATTGTATATTATACATATACATATATAAACATGTGCCTCTGTCTGTCAGCGGGCTGTTTTTCATGAACCGTAATAGGTAGACAGTTGAAATTTTCAGTGTGTATTTCGAGTGCTGCTTTAACTTGAAATAAAAAAAGAAGAACAGTGACATTTTTGTTATTTGAAGAAGCTAGCGAGGAACTACTTCCCAGGAACTACCCAATTCTCCATTCCATTAAAGGACGACCAGGCGCGGAGGGTGATTCCCCTTTGTCGTTAATGTTCCACCTTTTCACACGAAGCGTTTTGTTTTATACTTAGTTTATCACGCGAATAGCCATAGAGTGGAAAACTTGGCATGATGGCGTGTATGTTCCCCGATTCGTATAATATAGGAATCTTCAAGACGAGAGTGAATTGGCACTATTTGAACTTGCATGTTACATCCTCAGCTAAAGTTCAGTTAAAAGCACTCAAATTTTTAATAGAAAAGTTCGTTTATATGAGGTTAACACTTCTCTTAAAAACTTTTTTTTTTTAAAGTTAAGCGGATGGGTAAGGTACTCGTACGTGTAAAAGTCCGCGGGCTCACGGAGCACTCACGTTGATGATTTGCACTTTGCCATCGAGTTACTAAGGGTGTGTTTACACTGACGCAGAGTAAAACGTTCTTTAATAATAATAATAACAACATATAAACTTAAGAAGGATTGCAAGCATTAGTGTGATGAAAAGATTTGTTTGCTTTGTGTCTGGGTGTTAAATATCTATATATGTATTTAAACGTATATAAGTATTTATATCAGTCTCTGGTTCCCATTACACAGGGAATCCTACTTTGGGGCCAGATGACCATGTGGGATTTGTCTCAGAATATTTACTTTTGTTTATAATTATTATTAGACACCCGAGGACTTTCAAGGCAGTCTTTACGATCACTTCCGTCGCCACCCACCTCTAAGTTCACATTCCCTGTATCGGGCGCGCTGGCTATGTCCACGGCACGTTTGGTGCAACTCCACCTAACCTACGCACCCCACCCTTCCCTAAGAGTGTGGATCGCTCCGATAAAGGATTTTACACGTCTTGATTGACCTAAATCCATGGAGGAGTTTTAGTGGGTAGGTTCAGCCTTCCGCTGTGAGTGCCACATAACCAGTACAGCCAGGCTGTATTGGTATGCATGATGCATCTCTCCGCCTCCTTCCGAATAAGGGGGGGGGGGGGGGGGGGGGAAACACCCGAGGACCAAGTCCGGGTTGGTCAGGTAAGTAAGTATACCAGAAAAAAACACGACAAAAACTTATTTTAAATATTTAAAGTGCAAAGGCAGCCTTCTCTGTATTAGCGATTTATTCCAGGCATGCTTAAGTTACTGATACGAGTTGGTAGTTAAAAAGGCTAAAAGCTGATAGGTAGCGAGATAACGAATTTGGTGAAACTGATGAGTGCTGGAAACTGACTGGTTACGGAAACTGGCAAGTTATGTAACACTGACTAGTTACGGAAACTGATGTGTGCTGGAAACTGACTAGTTACGGAAACTGATGAGTGCTGGAAACTGACTAGTTACGGAAACTGGGGGGTGCTGAAAACTGACTAGTTACGGAAACTGACGAGTTCTGTATACTGACCAGTCGTAACCCAACCCGCGTACACCGATGTCCTAACCTAACGACTTTCATCTGGTGATAGTGACCGGCACCAACGATTAAAGTGCCTTGTGAAGCACGGAAACGGTCCAGATAAATTCCACTAACATCCAAACCTATCCAGGTAATTCCTGCACTCCTGGTCAATTAACCTGCCTGAACGACCCAACCACGCAAGTCATTACTCCTGCGATGCCCAGCTAGCGATATCCCAGCCTAACCCAGGTTTCGCTTTGCCAAATATTAGGAATCCACCTTATGAAGATCGTTCCCTCACTCCATTTACATTGACTTTAAAGTTGTTAAAATATCTGCAAGGAATAATTTCTTTTGACGTGAATACGTCTTTAAAATCGCTAATTGCTTCCATAAAGACACTTTTCAAAAAAACGAATAATAATATGTTTTGTTTCAGTGAATTTACTAGTTATTTTGTAATACGTATGTGTTGTCAATTTTAATTTAATTAATTCATGTGGCTTTTACGTGGTCAACTGGTTACAGACGTGGGGTCCCCTACGAGAGATTGAAAGTGCAAAATATTATGATAGGTCCCCGATAGGTCAATAACGATTGATTGAATGACTGTTAAATCGAGAGGCCGCTAGGTCAAGCACATATGCACGGACGCACGTTTTCAAAGTGTTTTATTAGTCGAATTTTTGATACTTGATCACTAATTTTCTCTCACTATATTACATTTTTTAGATGGTAGATGGATGGATTATGCAGCCGAGGATGTAACACTTAAGCTCAAATAGTGTTTATTCACTGTCGCTTTGAAGATTCCTAAATTATATGAATCGGGGAAAATGCCGGCGGGGAATTCCACTTCTTGGCCGTTCGCATGATGAACGAAGAAGCAAAATGCTTTAAGACGGTAATATTACAGATTTTTGTTATTTTTGACGTCAATTACTCTTAAACGATAGAAAACCTAAGGTTGAAAAAGTACCCTTATTGTAGATGATGTTTCTTATAGTCAAAAGCTATTAGAAACACGATTGACAAGTTATGGCTTAATAGAAAAAACTCCCAAAGATAGGTCTACACCTTTACTTTCAACTACAGTTAACACTAATATTTTGAAGAATATATGTTAAAATATATGCAACATTATTTGTTATGATAATACAAAGTGAGTAATGTTATTTTTTTATACTTTCATTGTAGTTTTCGATTGAAACGAAAAACCATTGAAAAAGTGTAAAAGTGTGGTAACACGTAAAGAAAAAGACAGAGACAACTGTTCCAATCAATACCTCGTCTTAACGTGAAAAATCACTTTTTATTATTCGAATTTTCTTTCCTCTTCGCTCATCTTTGCGTGAATGGAAACGCACCCTTATTTTAGGGTATACCCCAGCGCTCCCCACTTTCATGAAAGGTTCCCATCATCCCCATAAATTGTCTAAAACATAAACATTGCCTCGGGCTTTTACCCGAGCGCTCTTCAATTTTTCACAATCCGATTTTGACGGTAGAAAAATTTATGTACTTAAAATGCCAAACCGCATTTAGCGAGCTTTACCGCCCACTGAGAGAAGAAGCATTTTAGAATAAAATATTGTGGTGTTAGGAGGGTTTTATTTTGCTTTTGTTAGATGTTCTAGAGTGTATAAAGGCCTCGAAAAGGTCAAATTACTGAATTATAGCGGCAATTCACATTGCAATTCCGTTGAAAGTCCAAGTTTATTTTCGCTATCAAGTTTATTCAGCAAAATTTAACATGAAGGACTCGAAAATTTTGTGAGGCCTCAAATAAAGTCCGTGGACCTGTGGTACTATCTTTGAAAAAGCACACCCCGGACACTGCATACAACGGTCGTGAAATGACATTTATAAAAACAAATGACGGAGCAAACAAAATCACGGCGAAATCCCATACGTTCCAGCACCAAACTATAACCAAATTGTATCAATCTGAGTGAAAAGGGGGTGAGGTCGGAATCTAGAGAGCGGCAGGGAGTGTCCATACTGTATGTTAGTACTAATATGTATACTTTGACAAAAGTGTACTTTAGATGGACTGGTCCATTTATTGCGCATCACATGACGAAAATAATACAAAGGATGTAACAAAATGGTGTAGTAGCCCTCTTCTCAACATGCTAGCATTATTGTAGCTTTTCCCTGGAGACCCGTAGTCAATTCATTTTTTCTTATTTATTTGCACAAATTTATGAGAAAAACAGTGTCGGTGGCACACTGGCAAGGGCCGCTACCTCCTATTTGGGAAGTCGTGGTTCGAGTCCTGCCCTGTACCAATGTGTTTTCGAATTTCGATCTCATATGTATGTTTATCTGACGCTCTTACGGTGAAGGAAAACATCGTGAGGAAACCTGCACACGCCTTTGAAGAAACTCGAACCTACCCGCACTGGGCCCGCGTGGTCGACTAAGGCCTGATCACCCTAATTTAGGGTAGGCTTCAGCCCCGCGGTGGGGACGAATATATGAGCTGATGTGATCAGATTAATGACAAATTTTGTATAAAGTCTAATTTTTACGACACATTTTGGTGTAATATTTATGTACACTGATTTTACATAAAATACAAAAAACTACACGTAACTATTTGGTTTCGCGCATGATCTTCAGGCAGAATTTTATAATATTATTGTAGAAGAAAAACTATTTAGTATGATGAGTATAATCCTCAGTTAACGGCTCTTGCATCAATTTTGTTACAGCCTGCAAAATTTTAATCTAAAGATACTCTGAGTGTCAGCCACAAATTATGTGAAGCAAAAGCGGGGGGTAGGACAATATTGTGAAATATGGTCATACGGAGGTGAGGAGGAGGTCAAAAATTTAAGTGTTTTGTCATTTCATGCCATGTTTTAGTTGAAATTCATCAACACCGTCCATACCGCACCCATTATGTAGAACATCAGTGTTAACAGCATAGCCAGGTCCCTATTGCGTTGGGGAATCTTGGTAAGCCCGCTTCCATCTTCGACATCATCGTCACTTACCATCAGGTGAGATGATGCCAAGGGCTTCCAATTGTGGACAAAAAAAAGATTGGACGATAGCTTTTTGGAGGAAAGTTGATCAGTTTCATGAGTATAACCCTGCGTTAAAATTTTTGGGTTGATACCCTGCAAATTTTACTATCTTCGCCGTGTTCATACGTATGTGTCATTTCTCGTATGTGTCAATATGCAGTTTAAAAGAAAGTATACAGTGTGCGTGCTGCTAAAACTCAGAAACGAGTCCCGGTACGATCAAGGGAGTTATATGGTGTGGTAGCCCTCTATCCCCCAGCCATGAAGAAGGTTCCCGTTTTTACTTTTGAAGATATAATGACTGGAGAACTACTTTTGAAGTTTTGCCCTCTAGAAATTTCTAGAACATCCCAGAACATTTGAGAGTATTCGAAAGCATTCCCCAACAACATCCCAGATCATTGTGGAACATTCCAGAATACTCTCGAATGTTGTGGAGTGTTCTAGAACAGTTTGGATCATTCGAAGCGTTAATGTGTGGGTGGGGGGCTACTGCCTGGGCGAAGCCGGGTATCCTAGCTAGTATTACTAAAAGGGATTCTAGCCGTTTGGATGCTACGAGGGAATAAAAAACCCTACACCCATAGATAATGAAACAATAACCGAAAAAGAAAGCGAAAACCATTTGGTTCAAATAAAAAATAAATATGACAAAGGTAACCGACGTAGCTCACAGAACCGCTAAACATAAGTGGCAGTGGGCAGGGAACAAGGCTCGTAGAACAGTTGGCCGTTGGGGTAGCAAAGTTCTCGAGTGGTGACTGCGCATCGGAAGACGTAGCGTAGGCAGGCCTCCCACATGGTGGACCGACGACCTGCTGAAGGTCGCGGGAAGCCCCTGGAAGCGGGCAGCACAGGACCGGTCGTCGTGGAAATCCTTGGGGGAGGTCTTTGTCGAGCAGTGGACGTATTTCTCCTGAAATGATGATGATGTTGTAAAAAGAAGAGAGAGTCTATTCGCAATAAAATTTTTGGAATTTTTATAGAAATCAATGTTATGGGGGCAAATTTTTTTTGGGATTATGCAATTTTTTGTTACGTTTTTCTGTATTCTAAAGTAGATTTCAAATCACCTTGAAATTTTCAAATGTACTTTTTTAGGGTTCCATACTTAAAGGTAAAAACGACCTGGAGAAGGTCGCGGGGAGCCGCTGGGTGCGGACAGCGCAGGACCGGTCGTTGTGGAAATCTTGGGAAGGCCTTTGTTCAGTAGTGGACGTCTTTTGGCTGATATGATGATGATGATGATGAAGGCCATCGTGAGTGTTTTCAACTAGTTAATAATTAATAAATTTAAAAAAAAACTGAAATTAATTAATAAGGCCATTTGCCCTACGGCTGATATGATGATGATGAAGATTAAATAGGTTACTTAAATAAAAAAAAAACGATGAACCAATTCGGATTGTAAGTATACATAGAAAATGTGATACTGCGTTTAAAAAATATAGAAATAAAATGACAAAAAAATATAAATAAAAAAAGGTAAAAATATACAAAAAAAAAACATGTCCACCCGTGCGAAGCCGGGACGGGCCGCTAGTTAGTAATAATATCATAAATATTTTAGCAACAGATTGGGCATATTTGTTAATTTAATGTTATTTGTTGATAGTGGTGTCTTCCGCGATCTCATGAAATTTTGTAAAGGACGAGTGGTACCTGAGAGCCGGGAAGCTTCAGGTCTATGTCAGTCTGTTGCCTGTGCTTAGTAAAGTTTTTGAGAAAATGATGTTGAATTTTTTTTTAATAAATAGTACATAACTGCAGCGGCTAGCAAAAGAGGCATATTGATGGACGAACGTGTAAATGTGGGCCGAGGTGAAGTCGAGCCACACATACTAAGTCTTTCAATGCCTTGTTGTGGTCAAGGCTTGTACAGTACTTTTCTCAAATAATGCGCGAAAATTACAACTTCAATAATTACTTTTCAAAATCAATGAAGAGCAACGAACAACAATAATGTTTTACGCTCGAAAGTGTTCATTTGTTTTTTTTTTTAATTAACAGCTTTCTATTTGCAAAATTTAAATTAAACCTCTAATAAGTTACCTCCATAGTTGCCATGTTTCGGAGTAAAAGATAGTTACATTTTTAAATTACATGACAGATATGAGTTTACATAGTAATTTATTTTGCCGCTAAAACACGATAGATAGGGATTTTTACAAAAGTTTTGCCAGCCGCTGCTTGCATGTATTTGGCCAGTACAGCGATATGCTTGGAAATTTAAGCCTTATTTTGACAATCTTCTTCAAGAAATCTCGAAGAAGATTGTCAAAATAAGGCTTAAATTTCCAAGCATATCTGAGAAAAACAGTTTTCTGGTGGTTTTATCCTCCCTTAATTTTCATTTCAGTCGCAAAAATTAACATTTCCAAACTTTGTCAACAGATGGCGCTCTACGAAATGCGGTAGAAGCGCGCGGGCGCGGCACGGAGCCAGCTTTCATCGCCGAGTTGCACTCGACCCTGGCTCCATCCGCCGCGCCCGACCAAACCTGGCAGCACACTACTTCCCTCATCCTCAAGGGATTGGTCTTCACCACCATCATCCTCAGCGCCCTCCTCGGCAATGCGCTCGTCATCATCTCAGTCCACAGGCACAGAAAGCTTCGCGTCCTTACAAACTATTACGTCGTCAGTCTTGCTGTTGCTGACATACTCGTCGCCTTGTGTGCGATGACCTTTAATGCAAGTGCCGAGCTGACTGATGCTTGGCTGTTTGGACCTCTAGTCTGTGATATCTTCAATTCGCTCGATGTTTACTTCTCGAGCGCTTCCATACTCCATCTGTGCTGCATATCTGTCGATAGATACTACGCTATTGTCAGACCTTTGGAGTATCCGGTGACCATGACGCATAGGACCGTCTGTTTCATGCTGGCTAATGTGTGGCTATGGCCAGCGTTCATCAGCTTCGTTCCTATTTTCATGGGGTGGTATACAACTGACCATCACAGACAGTACAGAAAATTGCATCCTGACGTCTGCATATTCCAAGTCAACATGGTATATGCCATAGTATCATCGAGCGTTTCCTTCTGGATACCGAGTATTGTGATGATATCGATGTACTGCAAGATATTCAGAGAAGCTATACGACAAAGAGAAGCTTTAACGAGAACATCATCGAACATTCTTCTAAACTCTGTCCACATAAAACATACATCACATTCCGCCCATCATTCCCACTACTTACACCCTGATCGAAGACCTTCAGACATCAGTCCAAACTACAGCACCTTTACTGAATGCCCTGAAGAGACTGAATTTGGAGAAGTGGTCATGTCTTTAGGTGACATTTGTCAGAGTAAAGAGGCCAGTCCAAGGAAGTCGGTCAATGTTAGCTGTGATACAGCGAGTTCTGGATACTGCTCTGGAGGGTCAAATAAGAGGTCAAGCGGACCTCCCGTTGGATGGAGACCTAGTTGTTCATCGGGGGCAGCTACAAGGGATCTCGCTAAAGCTGCGACGGAGCTGAACTCACAAGGTAAGTCCTTTTTTTATTGACTTATAATACGCCCTCAACATTGTTTTAACTGACGGTAATTGATCATGACGCCGAATGAAAAAATGGGCTCACAAATAATCCTGAAGGTAACGGAGAACTGATACTCGTTGAAATCCATGAAGGTGAGGCATTCATTGAAACAGTTGTCTCTGCCTTTTTCTTTACGTGTAAAGAGAAAAGAAAATAACTACACTTTTGCACTTTTTCAATGTTTTACGTTTCAATTAAAAACCACAGTTAATTTTGAAAAACCCAACTCGCATATTAAAGTGTATAGACTAATCGACTAAGAAAATTTAGAAGTACTTAATCGGTCTGGTTTGCCTGTAGAATGAAAATTACTACACTTTTGCACTTTTTCAATGTTTTACGTTTCAATTAAAAACCACAGTTAATTTTGAAAAACCCAACTCGCATATTGAAGTGTATAGACTAATCGACTAAGAAAATTTAGAAGTACTTAATCGGTCTGGTTTGCCTGTAGAATGAAAATTACTACACTTTTGCACTTTTTCAATGTTTTACGTTTCAATTAAAAACCACAGTTAATTTTGAAAAACCCAACTCGCATATTGAAGTCTATAGACTAATCGACTAAGAAAATTTAGAAGTACTTAATCGGTCTGGTTTGCCTGTAGAATGAAAACTACTACACTTTTGCACTTTTTCAATGTTTTACGTTTCAATTAAAAACCACAGTTAATTTTGAAAAACCCAACTCGCATATTGAAGTGTATAGACTAATCGACTAAGAAAATTTAGAAGTACTTAATCGGTCTGGTTTGCCTGTAGAATGAAAATTACTACACTTTTGCACTTTTTCAATGTTTTACGTTTCAATTAAAAACCACAGTTAATTTTGAAAAACCCAACTCGCATATTGAAGTGTATAGACTAATCGACTAAGAAAATTTAGAAGTACTTAATCGGTCTGGTTTGCCTGTAGAATGAAAATTACTACACTTTTGCACTTTTTCAATGTTTTACGTTTCAATTAAAAACCACAGTTAATTTTGAAAAACCCAACTCGCATATTAAAGTGTATAGACTAATCGACTAAGAAAATTTAGAAGTACTTAATCGGTCTGGTTTGCCTGTAGCATAAAAATCTCTGTTTTAAAAGAGGTTATTTGGATTTATTTATTTTTTGTTATAAAAGGTAACGAATCGTGTTTCTACAACACAAAATGAAATCATTAAAATAAAGAATCAGGTTACAAAATATAATTTTCATATATTGCTAATTTCTGAGAAAAATCGAGATCCCAGCGACTGAAGTTTCCAATGCGTCTTTTTTTGACTGTCGCAGGGGTAAAATTAGGCTAACGACGGCTTAAATTAGTTTTGTATTGTAAGTTTAAAACTGCCCTTATTTTTTTCCGTTTTATTTAAGTACACCGAAAACTAATTACAAACATCGATATGTGTCTACTGAATATATTTGCAAAGTTTGGATTCAATCCGGTAATTAGTTTTTGTGTTAGAGCGGAACTACGTTTGTATGTTAACTCGAGCCTCGATAACTAAAAGAAATGAAATAAAATAAAACGAGGTCATGTATTGTGATTAAAATTACAAAAGTTGCGCTTTTCGCTCTTACCTTGAAAGTTATACTGAAAGATTGTTGAATTCGATCATAAATTGCCCTTCCTGAACCTTTAGCAGCCTCCGTGGCATGATGGTTCGTCAATTTGCTTCACAACAGGAGGTCGCGAGTTCGATTCCCGGTGGAGTCTAACTTTTTAAATTAAATTTAAGTTCAGTTATTTTTAGACAATACACTCCATAATGTGTTAGTTGCAATTTAACTTAAAACTATGTCAGTGAAACATACTGAAAAATTAAAATTAAAATAACAAAGAAATTATTGTTTTGCGGCCTGATTTGAGGCGTCACAAGCATCCCGGTCCGGTGAGCCAAAAACGGCCTATCGACTTTTCCCGCTACACTGGCCAGGAGGCTGTTGGGGGTAATAAGTAGGACTCGCTTTGATTGGTGGTAGGGTATTTTCTAAGACCGTTTCGCTAGTTACCACCATAATATTTAAGTCTTGCCGCCAATCATCAAGGGATAAGTCCGTATGTACATAAATAAATTAATTTCAATATGTTTTATTTTTAATTTATATTTTATAAAATAAAAAGTATACAAACAAACAAACATCAATGTAAACAGCATTGATGTGTTCTGGCATGAAGACGAGATAGCCTGTTCCCCATTGAGTAGGAGAATTTTGGTAAAACCGCTTCCATTTTCATCATCTTTGTCAGTTACCATCAGGTGAGATTGATGCCAAGGACTTTTTAATTGTGGATTTAAAAAGCAAATATCCACGCCTGACCCCACATGGAATCAAAACTGTTACCCTGGCAGACTAGCAATCATGGTTGTTATGTCTTCTTAACAAGCAAATCCGTTACGACAGCGGTTACATAAATTTTTTTTCCCTTAACCTGCCTCAGATTAATTTCTGTCCCAGCTTTTGCGTGCGAATTTTCTAAACGTAATTTTCGGGTGGGGGGTCAAAGTCTTTTGTTAAAAAAGCAAGAATGAATAAAATATTAAATCCATTTATCAGCTAGGGGTCTCGTTTCCTCTTTAGCAAATTTTTGTGCTTCGCAAAAAATGGAAGATTGGGCCGGATGGTTGTTAGGTCAGAAGGCTGTAATTTATTCAAGTTATGATGGATTTGTGGTGACATAAAATTTATTCTCTATGTAAATTTTACGGTGTCTAAAGTAAGGCCGCCGGTGAGAAAGTGCGTCCATGACAGGTCATTATCGAACGGACGATGTAACTTTGAAAAGGCGAAGAATTTTTATATTTTTTATCGTTTGTTTGCTTTACTTATGAATTCTTACTAATACTTTAAAAGTAATAATTTTCGAAAAATCTAACAGCTTTTATTTGAAAAGAGTTTTTATACTCAAAAAGCCAAATGCTCAAATTAATATGATTTTCGAAAAACCTAAAATCTTTCAGGCATATACAAGCTTTTAAAATTGCATTGTCACGCGATATACATATTCATGCAAAATTTTAGCTCAATCGGAAACCAAGAAGTAGGTCAAATTAACTTGCAATATTACACCCGAACAAACATACATACATTGCAAGTTAAATAAAAGCTTGTAAAGTGTTGTTTTTTTTTTTGTATATTACCTTTTCACGCTTCAACACCTTTATTAATCATAATGAAATCCTAATCGTTACAATCTATATTTTCTCAAATTTCAAATAAAATAACTCTTAGTGTGAACCCTGTTTCTTTCTTATTTCCAATAATAAATATAGTTTAAAAAAACACGCATATAAAGCACATCAAACTAAAAAGTGAAAAATAATTTTCTAATAAAGCGCTTTGTGCCATATTTTTCGTATATCGAGCAAACCCACACTTTTTCACAATAATACTAGTAGTATTTTTCGTTCATTATTGTTTTCAGCTTATATTAAGAATTATTTTTCACTTTTTAGTTTGATGTGCTTTAAAAGCCCGCTGGAGTTCGTAAATCCCATAGAAACGTAGTCCAACCAAACAACCGGTTTTGAAATAATTATATCGATAATCGGATGACGTACATATGTGTCTGTACCGCATTACTTTTTTGAAAAACGAAATAGGAATCCTCAATAAACTTTTTTTTAAGGTAAAAAACGCAAAACATGTTTGTGGGTATTAAATGGATTGTCATTTCGTTTTTTAAAAAAGTAATGCGATACCGACACAGATATACGGTTCTTTGGTTAACAAATTAATTAAAGACTACGTTTGTATAGATTTATGAACTCCTGCGTGATTTTTTTTTAAACTATATTTATTTTTTTTAATTTTAAAATTGATATGCATTTAATCCTGGCGATCCTGATAAGGTTAATTAATGAGATAAACTTATAAAATTATTGTATTGTCACTGATTCTTGATAAATGTTCAAAGTTTGAATTAAATCTGTTTGTTTAGAGTGGGTCAAAATCATGTGGAGGTCATAAATATACAAAAGAAGAAACATACATACATAAAGGTGAAGCTGATGAAAGCGTGATATAAACAAAAACATTTTTCAGAGAGCAAGCTTTGAATTTACGACTTTCAATAATGAAACGTATAAAATTTCTAGCCCAAGTGATATGTGGCCCTCAAATGAGCTGTTTTTAAAATTTATACCACGTTTGTCATAAAAAACCATTTTATAAGCACTTATTTTGTGTCTTGGGCTTCGCCGCAGTCAGATAAAAATTAAAAGGAAGTTGATAATTAATAATTTTAATTTCAGGAGAATTTCTCTTTAAAAATATTTAATGAGGAAGTTGTCATTAACATCAAAGTATTTTTTTCTATAAATAATAAAAATAAAACGGCAGGCTCGGGTCAGGGATACGATCAAAAATAATTAAAGTCTTTTTACTGGACTGCGCTAGAAGGAGGGTAATATTTTTCAGGTGTATGTGATCTATGTATACAGGATGTAAAAAAAATGGTGTAGGATCCGTTAACTGAGGCTTCTACTCATCATACTGAACAACTTTCCGCACGGAACCCATAGTCAATTCTCAAAAATAAAATCAACGCTCCATACCAAAATGCACAAAATTGGTCAGTCAGCTGATCTTTTTGTATAAAGAGTTTAATTTTTTTTGTGATTTCAGCAAACTTGTAGAACAAAAGTTGTTCAGTATGATGAGTTAACGGGTTAACGGGATCTACACCAATTTTGTTAAACCCTGAATATGTATTTCTTTGGCTCGCTCTGTAGCCTTAACGTCTTGATGGATTTGGGAGTGTGAGATTTTGTTAAATTCGTCTTGGACCCCTGAGTAACATAGGATACATTTTTACCCGACTGGCCAAAAAGGTGTTTTTAAGTTTTTATTCATTCGGATTTTTAATCGTGTAGTATTTGGGATTTGTAAAATAAAATAAAAAAAATTTGGATTTGTCCAAATAGTTTTATTTAGGACATTCGGATATTTAAGATATTTTTTATCCTAATTGATAAGCCCTTGGCATTATCTCACCTAATGGTAAGTGACGATGATGCCAAAGATGAAATCGGGCTTACCAATATTTCCCAACGCAATGGAGAACGGGCTATCTTAGTTTTTTACAAGTATGTATGTATGTTTGTTCGGGTGGAATCTTGCAAGTTAAATTCGACCCACTTCCCGATTTTCGATTGAGCTGAAATTTTGCATGCATATGTATATCACGTGACAATGCAATATTAAAAGCTTGTACCTAATTTTTTTAGGTTTTTCGAAAATTATTTTAAAGTTGGAACACATCAATGTTGTTGAAATGATATTTGCCGGTAAGACTTAGATAAGATGGGAGTAGCTAGCCAAACGGACTTATATTAAATTATATACCACTAACCAAACCACGTCATATAAAGTTAGTCCTCGCCGGGAATCGAAACCACGACCTGTGAAAGTGAAGAAAGGTGTGAAGATGGAGGCTGTGTAAATATTTCCCTGGACATAAACTGATAACGAAAGAATGTACAAAATCACAGCCTAGCCACAACCCGTACACTCCATACAAAAATGGTCGTGAAATGACATTTCTAAAAACAAATGACGGGACAAACATAAACACGGCGAAATCCCATATGTTCGA
This sequence comes from Coleophora flavipennella, assembly GCA_947284805.1. Classification (NCBI taxonomy): domain Eukaryota; kingdom Metazoa; phylum Arthropoda; class Insecta; order Lepidoptera; family Coleophoridae; genus Coleophora; species Coleophora flavipennella. Next base: position 6,774,836 of record OX369308.1, read on the forward strand.
GAACCAAACTGTAACCAATCTGTATCAATATGAGTGACGAGGGGGTGAGGTCTTAATCTAAAGAGCGACAGGGAGTGTCCATACTGTATGTTAGTATACTAATATATATACTTTGGCTTAGCGCCTCATATTAGTCGAGAAAAAGATTTAACCCTACGACTTAACTGGATTCAGCGTGGTTCAGTTTTACTTCAGCCTTCTTTCCACACGGGAGGGACCGCAGAGAGACTGAAAAAATAAATGTCCTTAGAAGTGTTATATTTTGATTTATTCGATCATATGAGACCTATTTATTAGGGATTCGTTTAATACGTGAGGTAACAGGTCGCCTGTTGGAGGCTTTTTAGGGTTTCTGTACGTCGTCCGGCCATCTGTCACAGCCAATTAGCTCCGAAACTACTGGACCGATTGTATTTAAATTTGGTAAATTGATAAGTCGTTGACCCAAAGACGGACGTGTAACGTAAATAATTAATGTAATAGATGGAAGGCACTTTTAGAGAGTAAATTCGTTTTTTTTTATGTTTTGCAAACTATATTATCTAAGAAAAAGGATGTTGTTAAAAATTAAAATTTATTTTTTAGTTGCTTTAAGATAAACAGTTTAAAGTAATCTAAGAAAATAGGCGAAAAATTTAACATTCCCCCCTCCCCCTAACTCCGTAAATTACTGGGCCTAATACTGAGAAAATAGTTATTTACCTATAGATAACAGGAAAACCTATTAGAAGTCTATGGTATTAAAAATTACCTAGAATATTACTCAATCAACATACGGAACGCTCTCCACGCGAGTTTAAGGCAAGGCACCGGTGGAGAAGCGGAGAAACCCTTTTGCTAGATAAATTTTTTTGGGTAATTACTACTAAATATCGGTCATGCAAAAAAATATTGGACATACTTAAGGATATTGTCTGAAGAATGTGCTATATGTAACACGATAGTGTGTACTTTACTCGATCATAAAAAATCCCAAAAAAACAGGTCTAAAACGTCTAAAAAAAGTCTAAAACGAATTTTTTATTAATAAAATTTCTAATTTTGCACATAGTTTTTATATGGAGATATTTCTTTTAAGTACTACAGAGAATTTGCTAAATTTTAGTTTTTGAATATAAGTCTTATGGGAAATAATAACGTAAAACATTGAAAAAGTGCAAAAGTGTGGTTATTATCTTGACTCTTTACACGTAAAGGAAAAAACAGAGACAACTGTTTTACAAATGCCTCGTCTTAACTGGCACTTGTTCGGTTTTTATCTTGAATCGTACTTGCGCCAAACGTCGGGTTTGATTTTGTAATTTTTCTTCTTCTAGACGGGTTGTAGATTAAAAGCCAATGCTTACGAGCGGCTGGCACAGCTCCAAGCCAGCCCTGCGTTTTCTCGATTGTTTCCCAGGTGGCGCTGTTTCTATTGAGAAGACAATACTTCAGCAACACTTACTCAATCCGACATAACTTAAAATTGAAAATTTAATAAAAGCAAGACTGTTATGTAACTAAATTTTTTACTCTTTTATGTAAAATTGAGTAATATGTATCCTGTGTTAACACGGGATAAAGATGAATTTAACGATAACTCGCACACTTAAATCCATCAAGTTGTTGAGAAATATCGTGGATTAAAGAAACATAAAACATTAATTAGACCTGAAACTAATATAACAGCCCTTTTTTGTGGGCCGCCGTTGTGTAAAACTAGTAGGTCCGATGATCATTTTATATTACGAGTAACTGCCTCCGCAGTGTAAAGGTTAGTCCATTGGTATAACATCAGAAGGTCGCGGGTTCGATTCCCAGCAGAGTATAACTTTGTAAGACTCGGTTTGGTTGGTGGAAGTGCTACCACCATCTTATGTAAGTCTTGTCGCCAAACATCAGTGTTAACAGCTAATGTATTCCGTCTTGAAGATAAGATAGCCAGTTCCCTATTGCGTTGGGGAATCTTGGTAAGCCCGCTTCCATCTTCGGCATCCTTGTCACTTACCATCAGGTGAGATGAAACCTAAAAACTTTAAGGTGTTCAAAATTTTATTTTTAAATAATTATTATATTATAATTATTTATAATTAATTATTTCATATTTTGCTCAGTAAACCCTTTAAAATAACTAGTCCACCTTTTTTTGGAGTCCACCTAATTGGATTTAGAATGACGTCACTTAGCAATCCATGCATTGTCATCAAAATTAAATGTGTATGCAAAATTTTAGCTCAATCGGAAACTGAAAGTGGGTCAGCTTGCAAGGTTTGACCTAAAGAAACGTATACACATACAATAAATAAAATAAAAGCTTTTAAAATATTAACTTACAAATACCTTTTCTTTATTTACAATAGGAGTGACAACAGCATCAGAAATAAATTATGAACTCTTGATCACAAAATTTCCCTCCTACTTAAACTCCGGAAAACCTTGCTCGTTTTGTTTTCCATCAACTCTTCGATTTTTAATTCACCAAAATCACAAAATGAGTACATAAATGACGGTGCAAAATTATAACGTCACGCGTAGGTATTTCAAACATTTTAAGAACAAAATGTGATTTTTGACACATGATAAAAAGTAATTCAGATGACGTCATCCCTATTGGCATCATCTCACCTGATGGTAAGTGACGATAATGCCAAAGATGAAAGCGGGCTTACCAATATTTTCTAACGTAATAGAGGACGGGCTACCTTATTTTTGAGGTGAAACAAATCAATGCTGTTAACACATTGATGCTTGTAAGACTTAGATAAGATGGTTGGTACCTAGCTAAATGCCCTTCCACCAACCTAACAGAATCATACAACGTTAGACTCCGCCTGAAATCGAACCCGCTACCTCCTGATGTGAAGCTAATGGACTTATACCATAACGCCACGGAGGCGTTTAAAAATGTGAAGCGCTTTACGATTTTGCGTGTCATCTTTGCGCAGGGGCCAAGTATCAAAACTTGTATAAGTACTTTAGTACCTAATTTTATGTTTGGAATTGGTTCAACTGTACCCAACAGGGGCCAATTATTGGCCACTCGAGCGTAATTGAACCAAGCGGTCGTCTGTTTGATTAGCATTTTAAATTGACAATCATTGGGGCACCAGAGATAGGACGATTTAGACATAATATGATAATAGAAATTAGACACTGGAAAAGCGTGTCCTGTGAAATGTTAGCCGTAAATATCACGAGATATGGAATGTAATATTTCATGTGATTGATTTGTGGTTAAGGCCCAGTGGTACCTAAAAATCCACCTAAACAGGTTTTTAGAATTAATTTTTGAAGTAGTTAACTGTAAATTTAAATTATAGGAAAACATATTGGTATTATTGAGAATAGTTACGTGGGATTATATCGAATGGAAACACGATTTAATAAAGTTGGTTCGATAGAATAATTTCGCAAAGGTACCTCTTTTCGAGCCATTTTCTATTTTTCTATTTTCGGTTTTATTCTTAAAATTAGTAATTTGATAATATGATTTATTTACTAAAATAATATGAACTTTATTTTGACTGAAGGGAAAACATCGAATTTATTTTTATTTAAGATAAATATGATGTAAATAAAAACGAAAACATCGAAAAGGTGCAAAAGTGTGGTTATATTCTTCCCTCTTTACACGTTAAGAAAAAGACAAAGACAGATTTGTAAGTACCACTGGGCCTTAGAGGATTGTGGCGCTGCGAATATTTTAAGTTGACAATCATTGGGGCACCAGAGATAGGACGATTTAGACATAATATGATGATAAAAATTAGACACTGGAAAAGCGTATCCTGCGAAATGTTCGCCGTAAATATCACGAGATATGGAAGGTAATATTTCATGTGATTGATTTGTGGTTAAGAGGATTGTGGCGCTGCGAATTTTTTAAATTGACAACCACTGGGGGACCAGAGATAGGATGATTTAGACATAATATGATTGTAGAAATTAGACACTGGAAAAGCGTATCCTGCGAAATGTTAGCCGTAAATATCACGAGATATGGAAGGTAATATTTCATGTGATTGATTTGTGGTTAAGAGGATTGTGCCGCTGCGAATTTTTTAAATTGACAATCATTGGGGCACCAGAGATAGGACGATTTAGACATAATAATATGATAGTAGAAATTATACACTGGAAAAGCGAATCCTGCGAAATGTTAGCCGTAAATATCACGAGATATGGAAGGTAATATTTCATGTGATTGATTTGTGGTTAAGAGGATTGTGGCTTTGCGAATTTTTATTCAAACGGCGTTACTAATTTACACCTTTTAAATGTTAACCAATGTTGACCAATTTTTTACAGGTTGTCAGTCAGAACAAAAGCTACTCTAGGTTTTTTTTTTCAATCAATGTTATAAGTTCGATTTTAGTGTCGTTCAATTTATTACATTGATTGGAAAACCTATAAACCTAGCTTTTTTTCGTAAGAAATAGAATAATATCCTGAAATAAACAGATTACAAGTAACCGCCTCCTTGGCGTAATGGTTAGTCCATTCGCTTCACACCAGAAGGTCGCAGGTTCGATTCCCGGCGGGGTCAACTTGTAAGACTCGATTTGGTTGGTGGTAGGGCATTTTCTAAGCCCGCCTGGCTAGCTACCACCATCTTATCTAAGTCTTGTCGCCAAACATCAGTGTTAACAACATTGATGTGTTCCGGCTTAAAGGTAAGATAGCCTGTTCTCTATTGCGTTGGGGAATCTTGGTAAGCTCGCTTTCATCTTCGGCATCGTCATCAGTTCATCACTTAGGTACCATCAGGTAAGATGATGCCAATGACTTATCAATTGTGAATAAATAATTTAAAAAAATAACGGTACGGAAATGCGTGGTTCGACGCGCATTTAACCGAATTTTGAAGTGAAAACTTCTTTAGGCGCATTGGGCATTTTTGATATGGGAAAAAGCCATTGAACTCGCGACACTGTAACCATTTAACGTAACCGACAGCTTACGAGGAACACTCGCAGGGTCAAAATTGTAAAAAGTTTTCACTTCTGTCGGCACTCCCAAAGTGGTTAGCTTTTTTTAGACATGGCGCTTTGCACACGACGGGGCGGGGCGGACCGGTCAATTTCGCCGCCAACAATAGCACAAGGGAATCCTATACTACCAACGCACATGGAGGCGGCGCGGTCGGACGCGGTCTTTTTACCGACTTCATTGTCCTTCATGTACGTTGGTAGTATAGGATTCCCTTTGTGCTATCGTTGGCGGCGAAATTGACCGGCCCGCCCCGCCCCGTCGTGTGCAAAGCGCCTAGCCTATCTCAATTCTAAAGATTTTTGATCCTTATCAGTTGCCAGAAATGATAAGAAAATCCCTAAGAATTTTCATTTTTTTATACAATACATACGTATTGAATGTTGGTTATATTATGCCAAAATCCTTGCTTGCGGCTCACGTACCACACACCATAAACGACAGTTATAGAAAGCATGTCGACGCGAGCGGAGCCGCGAGCAAAAGCTAATTGTTTTTATAAAAGAAGGACCAATGTTTCCTAAGATCTCCTATGGTGTAGGACTTTATTGTTTGTTTATTGTTACTGTATTGTTTGTCTCCCATATTTATTGTTATTGAGGCATCCAAAGACACAACAATAATATTATGTTATCTTGCGTGATGTAAACATTTTCTGTAGTTTATACAAGGTCTAACAAAATTAGCTGAAACTATTTTAACTGGTGCTTCTACCCATGAAACTGAACAATTTTCCCCATGGAACCCATAGTCAAATCTCAAAAAAATAATGAACTTCCCATACTAAGTTGGCTGATCAGCTGATTGAGTTAGTATGGGAGAGCCAAATTTTTTTGAGATTTGACTATGGGTTCCATGGGAAAAGTTGTTCAGTTTCATGGGTAGAAGCACCAGCTAAAATAGTTTTAGATAATTTTTTACACCTTATAAAAAAAAATCTCATAAGTACCTAAAAACTTATAGGAACAAGCTTTTAATAATGCATTGTCATGCGATATGCATAATATGCATGTACAATTTCAGCTCAATCAGAAACCGGAAAGTGGGTCAAATTTAACTTGCAAAATTGCATTACAGACACCAGGACAGGTGATAAAAAGCTTGTAAAAAACCCTGAAGGGTTGTACATAGGGTGTAAAAAAAGGTGTAGAAACTGTTAACTGGGGGTTCTACTCATCATACTTCACAACGGTCCCCAAGGAATAAATAGTCAATTCTGGATTTAAAAAAATTGAATCCTCCGTATAAAAATTCACAAAATTGGTTGATCAGCGGATCGATTTGTATGATGAGTAAAACTATTTTTTGCGATTTCAGCAAAGTTATAGAACAAAAGATGTTCAGTGTGATGAGTAAAAGCTTCAGTTAACGGGACCTACACCAATTTTTGCAAAACGCTGTATAAAACGCCAGAGATTCTTAACGACTTTTACTACCTGAAGCTTTGTAAAAAAATATATATTTAGAAAGCACTCAGTACTAAATTAAAAAAGACAAATTTAACAATACCCCAGTCAAGAGGACGTGCACACGAATATTTTTTTATGCCCCTACGGGAGGCATCCCTAAGAAATTTTTTCGACACAAGGACTAAATTAATATTTATTTGGCGTTACAAATAAACATGTTCGTACCTTTTTCTTTTACTGCTCGTAGATCTCATAGACGAAAGCTTGCAGTCAAAATAATTTTAACCTGTATGAGAAAAAAATATTCGTAAGTCTAACATCGTCATTAATTTCGTATTCCAACGACGAGTTAAGTACTACGGCCTCATTAAGAGAAACTCAAAGTATTTACGGTAAGCTGGGGATATACGTACGTAGTGTGGTAAAAGGGTTAAAATAATACTACTTGGTAAGCCCGCTTATATCTTCGGCAACATCGTCACTTACCACCAGGTGAAATGTTGTCTAGGGTTTACCAATTGCGAATAAAAAAAATAAAAAAAAATAAAGAAAAGGCATGAAACCCTAATTCGTTACACAACTACGTAGTAATAGGGAATCTTTGGCCTAAAAGTTACAAAATGGGAAAAAGGAAAAAGTTTAGTGAGGTTAGTAAGGAAATATCATTTAATATACCGATTAAAAGTGACACAGATTATTTAAATAACTATTGTCATCGCCACAAATTTATAAAAAAGGGAGATTGTACAGGTGAAAATTTTTATTCCCAATGGGCTTAAAGTGTACTATCTGGAATTTACATTTTAAAAATAATTTATACTACGTAGTTTTTATTATTACAGTAGCAAACTCGTACATACGGGGCCGCAGTCACTAATAGTTCTTAAAATTAAACAAAAATACCACTTTTGTCACATTCAAAAATTTTTAGGTCCATTAGGTCCGATTGGGATTTTTTTTGATCTCGAAGGAAAGAAAAAATATTAAATGTATTACTTTTGGTCGGTGGGGGAAATGCTCTGGAGTTATATAGGAGGTGTACTCCTGAAGAACCTGGTGGCACGTATGTAGAGGGAAACACACTGATAGGCAGGTCTTTAAGATGCCGGGCAACAAGTAGCTTTCCGCATAGTTGTGGAGTGGAAAAAAACCGAAAATGTAAAAAAATACCGGAATTTTCACCACCACGCAGCACAAAGGTAAAACGATAAAAGAAGTATGAAAATGCTTACCTCAAAATAAACGGTAAGGGAATCGAAAATAATTTACAGTAAAAACATCTAATAGCGGAAAAGGTGAGAACAATATAATTTTTCATAAATTTCCAGTAGTAAATATCAATCCTGACGCGTTGACAGTCCTGTGTGAAAAAATGAAAACACTCCACCTGTCTAACAAAATATTCAAATTCCCAGTAATATCGATAAAGAGAATGTAACCACATACTGAAAAGACGGAAAGGCAAGAAGTTCGAATATTAGCAAGAAAATTATAAATTACTGGCGATGACAATATTATTTTATACTAGCTGTTGCCTGCGGCTTCCCCCGCGTAAAACCCACTTTTAGCGACTTTCTTATTTTTTTTTCATAAAATCCGTCTCCTGACAATAAGTAAACACAAGAAAAAAAGAATTAGCAAAATCTGTCCAGCCGTTCACGCGTGATGCGATGACTAAGGTAAATAGAGATTCATTTTATATATAATAGCTGTTTCCCGCGGCTCCGCCCGCGCAGTACCCGTTTTTAGCCACTTTTTTTTTTTAAATCCTTCTTCAGGCAATAAATAAACACAACAAATAAATAATAAGCAAAATCTGTCCAGCTGTTCACGCGTGATGCAACGACCAAGGGAAATAGAGATTCATTTTTATCATAAACCTTTAAACGAGCAAATCTTGTATATTTAAATGTATATATTTATATTTCTGTGATCTTGGAAACGGCTCTAACGATTTCGCTGAAATTTGGTATATGGGGGTTTTTGGGGGTAAACAATCGATCTACATTAATCTTATGTTTGGGAAAACGCGTGTTTTCGGGTTTTCACGCGTTTTTCTTTCCACGCAGCATATGGTCGCTAATTTCGTATTTATTGCCGGCTGTCCGTCTGGTCCAGCGGGTTAAGACGGGGACGGCAAGAAACGAGTGTTATGGGTTCGAATCCCTTCCGGTGACCTAACTTTTGTTTTTTTTATATGTTCAAGTATGTTCAAGTTAATATCTACACAGAAATCGATTGTAAATAATAATGATTGTCAGTTCACATTTTACTTTTTAATTTTATGTAACCTAAACACCACCATATTACAATAAATAGTTATAACCGAGCAAAGCTCGGTCTCCCAGGTACTATATAATTATAAAGGATATGGGTTAGATTACAGGCACAGCCGTATAGACTACAGGCACTTGTACTTTCTTGTACTATTATTATCATCTGTTCTACAGGCTCAGAAAAAGAAACAGACATACATACATGCGTATACAGGCTGTAACAAAATTGGTGTAGGTCCCGCTAACTGGGGCTTCAACTCATTATACTGAACAACTTTTGTTATACGACTTTACTGAAATCGATTTTTTTTTTTTACTTTTCATACAAAACGTACAGCTGATCGGCCAATTTTGTACATTTTAGTATGAACAGACCAATTTTTTTGAGAATTGACTATGGTTTGGAAAAGTTGTTTAGTATGATAAGTAGAACCCCCAGTTAACGGGTTCTACGCCATTTTTTTACACCCTGTATATTTTAAGGTATGTTTTATAAGTTTTTTTTTCATTCGGTTTAAAAAAAATATTTTTCCTCTTGGGCAGTCGGCTAATAAAGGTCAAGTGCGAGCATCGTCACTGGTGATGAAACTTGGCTGTATTATTATGATGTGCCATCTAAAAGTAAAAATAAAGTTTGGCTCTTTGAAAATGAGCCTACGCCAACACAACCCCGTAAATCAAAATCTGTTAAAAAGAAGATGATAGCTGTATTTTTTTCTAGCCGTAGTATAATCGATCGAGTAGTTCTGGACAGTCAGCGTACTGTAACAGCTAACTGATACACTAATGAATGTTTAACTCAGGTGCTTGATATACTTAAGGAAATACGTCCCAACTCCAGACTCGGTACTTGGCATTTTCACCATGATAACGCACCGGCACATCGAGCGGCTCTCACAGTGAATTTTTTGACAACTACTGGGATGAAAATGGTTGAGCATCCACCATACAGCCCCGACCTAGCCCCTTGTGACTTTGCTTTATTTCCTATTATCAAAGATAAGCTGAAAGGGCGGAAATTTACCAGCAACGAGGAACTTTTGAGAGTTTAAGATCATGAGTGTGCTGTACTTCCAGAAAAAAAAAGGATAGATATTTTTAATGATTATTTTTTACGCATGACTAGATGTATTAACTGTAACGGAAATTACTTTGAGCGATTGTAAAAAATAAAGTTGTTTTGCAAAATTTAAGTAACAGAGACCATCTGTCTATAATACACTCGAGAGCGATGAATCCGGGTCACAAAGAATTCTAAAAATCTCGGAAACTAAGAAGGCTAGCTTAATGAAATAAATTGTGTTTAATAGACAATTTAATATTCCCTCAATGAAGTCATTAAAACTTCTTAGTTATTGTAAAGTTATGTCATAAAAAAATCAAATTTGAAAAAGGGAGACTTTCGAAGATGGAACTACAAAATTACTACATTTGTTTTTGCTTTTGTTTCTAATCTGTCATTTAAGTGGGTACATAAACCATGTTGATAGTGTTCAATATTTATTATTCAAGCAGTAATCATGTCGCTTACACCTGTAGAATGCACCAGAATACTCACAATGCTGGAAAACGCCGGGGTCAGCGCGATACAGCCACGACTGTCGGTGTGTCGCTCTCAACAGTACAAAGAGTTCTCCAACGTTACGAGGAAACTGGCTCTAACCTACTCAGACCAGGAACAGGCAGAACCAGGTGTACCACAGCACGAGAAGATCGATACTTGGTGAACACAATGCTTCGTAATCGCTTTCTCACAGGAACTGAACTTACAAATCAGTTTCGACGCCTCGGAGGAAGTAACCCAAGCGCATGGACAGTAAGGCGACGACTTGCTTAAGCTAACTTGAAACCACTTAGACCTGCAAACGGCCCTAAACTGGAGCGTGGGCATCGTATTTCAAGACTAAGATATGCCCAGAACCACTTAAATTGGAGTATTGGAGATTGGTCAAAAGTTATGTTCTCCGGCTATTCAAAATGTATGCTCTACAAGCACGATGGAAGACACAGAGTGTATAGAAGACCAGGGGAAAGATTCAAGCAAGCATGCGTCGAAGAAAAAGTAGCCTACGGTGGTGGGTCTGTACATGTGTGAGCCGGAATTTCTTCTGAGAGTCGCACAGAACTGGTGTTCATAGAAAACGGTTCTTTAACTAGCGAAAGATATGTGGACGAAATCCTCAATGAACACGTTGGTCCATTTATGGTCAATTTGGGTGAGGATGCTATTTTTATGCAGACAATGCACGGCCTCATACGGGTTGGATTGTGAATGACTACCTTCAAGAGATGAACATTACTCGTATGGAGTGGCCAGCACGCAGCCCGGATATCAACCCGATCGAGCATGCTTGGGACGAGCTACGGAGATGCGTAAAACAAAGAAGCCCTCCCCCTATCACGCTTCGTGAGCTCAAAATTGCTCTCACAGAGGAATGGGAGAATATTCCCCAAAATCGTATAAGGAACTTGGTGTACAGCATGCCAAACCGCGTAAACACAGTGATGGAAGCACGAGGAGGCAATACGGAGTATTAAAATTCAAGTAAATCGTAATGTTGTTCAAAAATGTTATGTTTCCTATTTTTGTTTTAAGGCGAGATCGGCAGTTTTTTTTATTTATGTAATTTTTTGTAAATAAAATGTAGTGACTCGTAAATTTTATTACTTTCATTTAAGGGGTATTAAAGTGTCTATTAAACACAATTTATTTCATTAAGCTAGCCTTCATAATTTCCGAGATTTTTAGGATTCTTTAAGTGACCCGGATTCATCGCTCCCGAGTGTATAATAAAACTGTAACGGGGCCGTATCTTTACATGCAATATTTTAGGAAAATAATAACTGTGGTAGACATTACTAACAAAAACAACAACTCAGTGAGAAGTGATTAGCAATAAAATCAGGAAAATTATTCTCGCTTAATCTATCGGCCTGAAAAAAGATATGTTATATTTATGAATATTACCTAGGGCCCTTGTAAGTTCATTATACGATTAGATTAACTTGACTCGATCATCCCAAACATAGCATAAATTGAAGCAAAGTGAAGCAAAGCCTGTAAACATTTGTAAGAAAAAATATTTCTTTTCAAACAACGTAGTCTAATTTAATTTAGTTTACTTTTTCGAGACTTTTCAACGAAAAAACATTGAAAAAGTGCAAAAGTGTGATTATTCTCTTAACTCTTTACAAGTAAACAAAAAGACAGAGACAACTGTTCGAGCAATGCCTCGCCTGAATTATATTTCTTAACTTACCTCACTTAACTTTTTCCTTTTTCCCATTTTAGAAATTTGAGGCCAAAAATTCCAAATTACTACGCAAATTAGGGTGTCATACCTTTTTTTAATTTTAGCCCTATTTTCGCTACATTATTAGCGTGCTATGCTCGGAGTTTCTCTGCGTGATCGAATCAGAAACGAGGAGATCCGCAGGAGAACTAAAGTAACCGACATAGCTCACAGAATCGCTAGACTGAAGTGGCAGTGGGCAGGGCACATAGCTCGTAAAACAGATGGCCGATGGGGCAGTAAAGTTCTCGAGTGGCGACCGCGCACCGGAAAACGTAGCGTAGGCAGGCCTCCCACGCGGTGGACCGATGACCTGGTGAAGGTCGCGGGAAGCCGATGGATGCGGGCAGCGCAGGACCGGTCGTCGTGGAAATCCTTGGGGGAGGCCTTTGTTCAGCAGTGGACGATTTGTGGCTGATATGATGATGATGATGATTAGCATACTAGCTGTTGCCCGCGGCTTCGCCCTGGGCAGAACACGTTTTAGTCATTTTTTAAATAAAAACCTTCATATTGTGTATCTTTAGTTAATAATTTTTAGGTGTACGGGACCCTAAAAATACGGTAACCTACATTAAGTGCTCAATGATATGAAATCAATTCTACATATTTATATAGAAATAATAAAACTATTAAATACATCATTTTGTGAAACAAAATAAATTACTTTTTATTCGAATTTATTTTGCGATTTGAGTTTCAAAAAGCGGAATATTTAACGTTCCTCACGCATACTGAGCGAGACGCCTCTTCCAGGGTTCCAGAAACGGGACGCACCCCTAAGTTATGATGTAGACATAGACAAGGAAAAGGCTGAATTTTTCGAAATTCCCACGAGATAGGGAACAAAGCAGGAACGAAGTCGCGGGCAACTCCTAGTTTTCACAGATATGTTCGTCCTTATTGGAATCCACTTATAATTTCCCTCTAGGCCGCCTATTTGAAACTCATGAAACCCGTCAAAGAACATATTATCTAACCCTTCGCGTGGGAAGAGCCCTTAATAATATAAGCGTGTTTTAACCGTGGTACCACGGCTTTTGTACCACAGGGGGACCACGGGTAATTTTTTTCCCCGTAGACCCCACTCCTCCAGTTTTAAGTAAACTTTTTGAATACGAAACTTTCCGTGGGCCCACGGGTCATTCTCGCAAAATATTAATTCCCCGTAGTACCACTGCAATAGATACGTCAAGCATCCTTCATAACTAATGTCGACTAGGAGTCCAATAGGGAAAAGAGGTCATCCGAAATAGTGGTCTATTCAAGCAATTGGCAATCGTCAATTGTTTATTACGACATAAGCTGGCAGGCCACGGGAGGCTCCGATTCGACTAAGTTCACTGAATGCAATTTGCTTCGATTAAAACCAAACAAAGTCCAAAACAGTAATTCTCCAATTGCACTGATTTTCCAATTCAAAATTTGCCTAACGATTTCTGTTTCACTCACTAAATACGAAACTAAGGCTAAACGCATAAAACTGAGTTGTTTACCATTTCAACTCAAATAGACACCCACAAACGTTAAGTAACAACCCACAGAACTTAGATTTCCTTTAAGAGGCTCCAGTCCTTAATACGACTTTCCTAAGATCTTATCTCACCAACTTCTGTTTAATTTGAACTGAGAAGTTTTTGTTTGACCAAACTTTTCGTAATTAACAACTTTCCTGTGTCGGGTATTACGTAAAGGATACTAATTTATTGAATCCTGATACTTTATTGAACTGACCAGTCTACGTGGTCGTTACCTGGATGGGTTTGATTATTGTGTGTCATTTTTAGGGTTCCAAAGTCAACAAGAAACCCTTATAGTTTCGCCATGTGTGTCGGTCTGTCTCGTCTGTCTGGCTTTGCTCAGAGACTATTAGTAGTAGAAAGCTGTAATTTGGCACGTGTATCGTGTATATATTTAAATCATGCCGCCGAAGCACTACAATAAAATCTTGAAAATAATTTTTTGGGGTGAATTTTTTTCGTTGACGTACTGTGTTGTTTGTGGTATTATTGAATAGGTATTTTAAAACTACTAAGGGTTTTCGTTAGAGTCAAGTGTCCCCCTTCCCCCCTACCAGCCAAATCACTATTTTAGGACGTAATTTTTTTGTAAATAGTATATAGAACATTTCATCAATTTAGAAAGAAAATTATCACGACTAAGTAATAATAATAATTCTTACTTTAGGAGTAATAGTCGACCAACTTAAGATGTAGATACAGTTGGATTTGTAAAATGTTCATAGATTTTCCATACAAATTGTTCTATTACCAACTGCAGACATAATTATGTTTAATATATAATTATTTTTTTAAGACTAAGGAATCCTACTTTGTGCGAGTCCGACTCGCAGTTGGCCAACTTTTGGCAATTTTGCAACCATTTCCGTATTTTGCAAAGCACATTATTATTATTTTTTAATTATTAGCATTTGTTATATTGTAGCCTATATTATTAAATCAACAATATTATTACATGTCAATGTATGAATAAAAAAATTAAGCCCATATATCGAGGAGAATAATTTAAACTTTGAAGGATTTTCGGCACGTTAAAATTCCAGGTTTACATACTCTTTGTCAAGCTAGGTACTCTTTGTCAAGCTAGGTATTTTTTGCCGTCTTAGTACCGGACCGGTTAAACATGTTACGGAAATAACACAAAAATAGAAATGATACTATCATTTACCAATATATCATCATTATCATCATATACGCCGAAATACGTTCATTGCTGGACAAAGGCCTCCCCCAAGGTTTTCCACGACGGCCGGTCCTGCGCTGCCCGCATCCATCGGCTTCCCGCGATCTTTACCAGGTCGTCAGTCCACCGCATGAAGGGCCTACCTACGCTACGTTTTCCAGTGCGCGGTCACTACTCGAGAACTTTAACTTGAACTAATATATACCTAGAATTGAATAAAATGGATTAATAAACATTATTTTATTTACCTACTTAACAAACTCCCAAACACTACAAATCCTATTCAGTGCTTCACGAAATGCAAGTCAAACCTCGCTGCAATGGCTTCCGATTTTAAACATTAAGGGTATCTCCATTCATAACTAGGCCACCGTCATTAAAAAAATAATTACTCGCTGAGTACATATACTTTAGCAAAAGTGTTTAACGATGAATTTTAATAATAGGTACTGTAGTTTTGTACCCTATTAATTTAAAATTTACTCAATAGTTTCTAAATAAACAAGAGTAAAGTACCTCTTCTTCATTTTCATTATTTCAAATTATCCTTTCAGTATAACTATTTTAGTTTCTAGTTAATATTATTAACTAGTGACGCTAGTTAGCTGGGGCCGTGCCCCTTAAGGATCCCCAGGAGGCTTGACTTTCCATACAAACGTAGTTCCGCTTTAATACAATAACTACATGCCGGATTAAATCCAAACTTTGCAAATATATTTAGTAGATACATATCGATGTTTGTAATTAAGTTTCATTGTAGTAAACTGAAACGTAATTAAACGAAGGCTATTAGTTTTGTACTGAAAGTTTAAAACTGCTCTTATTTTTTCCGTTTTATATTAGTACATCGAAAACTAATTATTACAAACACCGATATATGTCTACTCAATATATTTGCAAAGTTTGGATTCATTCGGCCAGTAGTTTTTTTATTATAGCGGGAAGTACATCATATCAGCCGAAAAACGTCCACTGAACGTCCGCTGAACAAAAGGATTTCCACGACGAACGGTCATGCGCTGCCCGCATCCAGCGGCTTCCCGCGTTCTTCATTAGGTCTTCGGTCCACCGCGTGGAACGGAACTACGTTTGTATGGAAACTCGAGTCTCCTGGGGACCCTTAGGTGCCAGTTGCTATCACAGGATAGCAGTTTTAAAGGCTTGGAAACTTCTGACATTAGAGGTCGCCACCATCCCTACTTTTTTTTATTTTATTTTTTATTAAAAATTTGAGTTCGTTTGACTGCAACTCACCTGATGGTAAGTGATGATGCAGTCGAGGATGGTACACGCAAACTCAAATAATGCCTATCCACTCTTGCCTTGAAGATCCCCAAATTATAGGAATCGGGAAACACTGACGCAGGCAAGGAGTTCCACTGCTACCTTCACCAATGCGAACCTCGCCCACGTGTGTGGAGTATGGCATAATCTTTCAAAGTGTGGGTAGCAGTGAGGACTTAATAGTTTTTTAACGTTAACTACATAATTCAAGCATTCAGCTTCCGTTTATATACAGCTATCACCAAGGAACCGATGGTCAAATCGAAATAAATGGACTTTCTCTACTTGGTTGTCATATCAGCTTTTTGATTTGTTTTAGGGTTCATATTTTTTTGCGATTTGCCCATAGGGAAAGTTTAGGGAAAGTCTATCAGAATCACAAGCAGAAGCCCTGTATAAAATATCAGGTACTCAAATTAAATAAAACGAACAGTAAATAACATTAAAAAAATAAGCACATAATTCGTCAAAATAAAAAACGGGTGGGGCTGTGTCGGGGCACACGGCCGTTGGTTTTAACGTAACGGGTAATATGTAGTTTCTATATAAAATATTATTATTATTAATATTATTATCTGCGTAATTTCAACCGTCCCAGCTGCAGATGTACTGGCACCGTCGTTGATCCGCTCGGCCGCATTCATTACTTTACGTTGCCGGCATTGCTTGACTCGATCATATGGTGTTTTATTGGTACCATTCGATTGCTGTTGAGATGCCCTTTCCAACCGTATACGATCTCTGTATTTCTATTTGGCTTTTCGACGCGTATAGGCCGACATTATATATTTTTTGATATTATTTTTTTATTTAAACACCTTATTATAATCACAGTTACAATTTTACACTAATGTTTTATATATAATCGATAGATTTTGACGAGAGCTGACGATTGAAACTTGAATGAACGTCGTAGCTTCACCGAGTCGAAAGTTATACTAAATGGAAATCTCGATACGCAGCAAAATGACCTTCAAAATGGCGGGGCTGCCCCCTCCCCCGCGCGCGATGTGTTACAGTCCTTACTTAGCGTAATAAATTCTTTGATTCTTTAGCTATCAAGTGGTGTAAACGAAATTTGGATGGAGATGATAGATATGTAGCTACAACACTAACCTGTATCCCCCGATTTTGTTATCATACGTTTTTTTGGATTGCATCTCTATGGAGGTAATTTTAAAGACGTATTCACGTCAATATAGGTATTATTTATTTTGACGCCAAACCTTACACTAGGCCAAGCCTGTCTTGTCAAAAGATTACTAGACAGAACATATGCTCTAACTGCAGCAGGAAAGACAAATTAGTGTGCGTGCGTGCGTTTAAAGCGTTTCTATTCTAGTTCACGATCTTAAGAATTTTCTCGGTTTTGACATAATACAGAGTCAGTAGAAATTGTATGACCTTATTCTTAGCTTGTCTGCCTTGTGAGGGGTGAAAAGATCACTAAACAGAACAGATCTTTAACTGCAGCAGTAAAGACGAGTAAGTGTGCGTGCGTATATGCTTGCCTGCGTGCTTCCATTGCGTTGGGGAATCTTGATAAGCCCGCTTCCATCTTCGGCATCATCGGCACTTACCATTAGGTGAGATGATGTCAAGGGCTTACCAATTGTGAATTTAAATAAAATACACTCGAAAAGCATTGCCCTTCTTTTTGGGCACACGGAGAAATATCGAGAACTAATAAAATTGGATCTGTAATTCTCACCCTTCCGCAGTGATGGAAGAGAGCCGAGCCCCGTCAGTGGAGACCTAATGGAATGTAAAAGTAGATAAGGCATGCATTACTATAGTAAAAAGAAAGAATAGTAGGTTATCTTCATACAATGGTACATCGCGCGCTTTGTAAGTAGGCACGCACGCACACTACAATGAAAATAACGACTTCTTTCTAAAGCCTTCTTTCTAAAGAAGTGGTTCTTATTATTGTTCTTATTAATAAGAACGACTTCTTTCTAAAGACTTCTTTCAAAAGAAGTCGTTCTTATTATTGTAGTTTTTAGAAAGAAGTCGTTCTTTTTAATAAGAACAACTTCTTTCTAAAGAAGTGGTTCTTATTATTGTTCTTATTAATAAGAATGACTTCTTTCTAAAGACTTCTTTAAAAAGAAGTCGTTCTTATTATTGTTCATATTAATAAGAACGACTTCTTTCGAAAGACTTCTTTCTAAAGAAGTCGTTTTTATTATTGTAGTTTGCGTGCGTGCCTACTGACGCGCACACATACAAACCGCGCGATGTACCATTGTATGAAGATAACCTAATATTATTTCCTTTTACTATGACGTAACCGTGGAATCAAGTACTTGAAACTATGAAATTCGTACATCTGAGTCCCATTCCATTTTTAAGAAAAGATTTAAAGATCACTACTTTAAGCTTTGATATTGTTGTATATATTTTTTGTGTTACTATATTATTTATTGTATACCAGCTGTTTCCCGCGGCTTCACCCGCGTGGACAACGTTTCTATAACTTTTCGAGGGTGCACAGTGCGCGAGCCGCAAGCGGCTCGCGAGCGTGGAGACTCAGGTAGCCTATGTCCTTTCTCAGGGCCTAAAGATTGCCTGTGCCAAATTTCATCAAAATCGGTTGAGAGGTTTAAGCGGGAAAGCGTAACAGACAGACAGACAGAGTTACTTTCGCATTTATAATATTAGTAGGGATTTATTTATGTAAGTATTATGTATATAAAGCATGTATTTATATTTATTATTAGGTGTTTGTTTATGTAATATTAACATGTTTATTACATACCTGTTTTTGAAGAATGTCGTAACAATTTTGTTTAATTTATCTGCAGCCATCCGCATTTATCCTTTTTACCTACTAATTCCTATTTGTTACTTTAAGGTTGCCTGCAATAAATCACTAAAAGGCTTTGAACTGTACTAATTTTTAATAAAGTTTTTGTTATGATTGTTCTGGTGTGCAATAATAGTAGTTTATGAAACTGTTGCATAATTAGGGGTATTAAAATACGAGTATGATTCCGAACCTTTACTTTTAAAAGGCAAAGGTTTTTAATAGTATAAAACAAGTGTTTTAATACCTAGTTATGTGCAGTTTCATACAATACTTTATTTAATCTCATATATTGGGATAGAACCTACTAAATAAAAGATATAAGTTAAAAGAGTGAGAAAAAAAAACCCACGAAATTCAGTACAACATTATATATGGCAGCGCCAAAAAATTGGAATAAAAACTTTTTGTATTGCTATAATAAAAATGGCGCGCCCCGCATATGCGTTCCATTATAAGAAAATAATTGAGGAAATCTCCTTGGTGATATTAACTTCTCTTGAATTTGCCCTGTATCGTAAGGCTAAAAAAAATATTATAACATTATTTTGTTAGAGAAAGAGTGTTTTAAATGACTCAATTTTTGAATTTCGTTATGGTATTTATAAAGTGTGTCAATACAAACTCTTTTTGACGTTTATAATTCGAGTTTTACAATATGAGAGAAGATAAAGGATATTTACTTGCTAATTTACTTTTGAAATAGGTATGTAACCATTTTAGAGCTACCTAACCAGCGGTTGCCAAAAGAGACCCTATTCTAGGAAGCCTATACTACCCGCCTCTCTGTCCATCTGTCACATTGGGTATTTTATCTTTTTACCCGGCAGCCCTAAAAGGCGGGTAATGTTTTCGGGTGTATGTATTGAATGTATGTATGCTTCTTCAACTGAGTCTGTAGCTTAAACGGCTTGGTGGATTTTTATATTGCAAGTATCGTTAGTTTCACCTTGATCCGCTAAGTGACGTAAGACTGCGTTTAGTCGGGTTATTAATGTTATATACTTCGGTGTAGATAGCTATTACATTATAATAAATAAAATTTAAAAAAATTAAAGTTAAAAAAACTAAAAACCGAATAAGGAAAATCTTTAATGAACAGTATGAAAACCCATTTGAAATCATAGCCTCTATTTTTCCATTTATCTGGAGTAATATTCGTGGTCGCAAGCTATAATAGATAGATGGATAGAAAGATAGATAGATAGAAGGAATAAAGTAAAAATGATAGGTATACTTTATCATAAAACTCCAAGTAGTAAAAAAATAGGAAAATTTCTATAACTTTGGATTTTTTGTTGTTGTTACGGTACATAAAATATGCGAACACCGCACATTTTATCCCACCATTTATATTGATATGAAAAGTGCGGTCTCAGCAGGAGTTCAGCAAGTTTGTAAAATATCGCACACCCTTTATATGCCTTAACATTACAGAGTCTGGGCATAGATTAGGTAATAGTACTACGTCTGGGAAAAAAAAAACATTCAGCATATTTTAGGGTTGGTAGAAGATAATTTAATGTATGCTCGACTTGGCGAGGGCACAATATAGATAAGTAACAGTATTTTAACTCGGCAGTGTCCTTGAAATCATTAACTACAACAACGTGAACATGCGCTCGGGCCTAGGGCTGTCTCTTTTATCTTACGTATTTATAATATATTATTTTTATAAAGCTCTATCAAATCGGTTTGATATGGCTGTTGGTTAGTTTATGTGAAAGTCTGCAACTTTTCTTTACATCTTAATTAAAAAACTGTTTTTTTACATCTTGATCTTGATTATAAAACAACCATAATACCTAGCAATAACGCCGCCTAATGTATAATATTTCTTCTGTTGTTTTATTCATTTTTTGTATTGTGTTGTGATAGAGTATTAAATTCAACTGAAAACATAGAATTTCTAAAAAAAAATTGTTTTTTTAGTATTTTATACGGAACAATACTGCCGATAATTTCTTGCCATAATTTACATAAAATGCGAAGGAAAGCGTCTCTCACCGACCTTTCACGTCCGAACGTAACTGCGGGCCACTTGCGACTGTTATGCGTGCCGAGATAGGCTGAGATTTCGAAGCGCGTCGTTTCGACCAGTTTGTATGAAGATAAAATACTATTACTTATCTTTATTGAGGCGAGGGTACTCCCGTGCCCCCAAATATAGGCAGGTAATACCTACCTAGTATGTAAAACACCGCTCAGGCGACGCATTTTAAACTGCGGTCGCAGGGATCTCATTTTCCCAGCAATTACAAAATAAAAGAAATGATATATTGTATCCTGATTCGTCATTTCAATTACTTCATTTTGTCAGTTGCAGAAACGATTCGTTAACTTTTATAGCGAAACAAAATATATCAAAAAAACCTCTTTTAAAACAGAGATTTGCATTCTACAGGTAAACCAGACCAATTTAGTACCTCCATAGATTCTTAGTCGATGAAACTTATCACACACTACAATATGCCAGTTGGAGTTTTTAAAATTAATTGTAGTTTTTAATTGAAACGAAAAACGTTAAAAAAGTTCAAAAGTGTTGTTATTTTCTATACTCTTTACACGTTGCGAAAAAAAAGACAACTGTTCCAATTTTATTTTATTTATTGGGGAAAACAGCTGAAATTACACAAAATAGAACATAACATCAAGATTGAAACATAAGCCAATACAATTTCCACTACTAGTTATGGACAATTTCGTTCAAATAAACATTAGATTTAATTAGATAAGTATAACTTACAAAAAATACATAAAAACTCACAAAAAAAAAACTTATGTAAGAGACAATCTTATAAACTCTTATTAACATTTTTGATAGAAGAAATGTATTGTTTGAGTTTTGACGAGAAAATATCAACGTGTTCATAAGCTTCGTTATATTTTGAACAAGATCTTATAATGTAACGATTTTTAGCATAGTTAGTTCGACAAAAAGGAATAGCAAATGTATGATTTGAGCGCAAATTTGCTCTAGGACATTTTTATTAAATCTTATTTACTAGATATGATCCAATCAATGCCTCACCTTAACCCAATTACTACGGAAACTACATTTTTTTTTATAATTGAATGTGATTTGTAATAATTGTAATCGTTCTACTATCTTAGAAAAAAAAATTGAATATCCGGTGTTTTAACAGCTGGTAGGCGTATCTGCGTTAATGGATTTTTCTCCAAACGATATTCACACATGAATTTCACTGTAAGTAATTGTTGTTTTTCTATTCGGATTTCTTCATCATCATATCAGCTGAAAGATGTCCTATGCTAGACAAAGGTCTCCCCTAAGGATTTCCACAACGACTGGTCCTGCGCTGCCCGCATCCAGTGACTTCCCGCAACCTCCACCAGGTCGTCGGTCCACTTTACTGTTCTAAAAGATATTTGTTCTACGAGCAATGTGCCTCGCCCACCGCCACTTAGGTTCAGCGATTCTGTGAGCCATATAGGTTACCTCGGTTCTCTTACGGATCTCCTCATTACTAATTCGATCGAGTAGGGAAACTCTATGTATAGCTCGCTTCCTCGTGTTGATGATATAAAATACATTTTCAAGAAAATTGGAATACCTTACTACGGGTTCGAGAAAGTAAAAGTCGACGCTCCATACAAAACTGCACAAAATTGGTCATGTAGAGATCTCAGACCAAATAGTAAATCAAGACGGAGCGCTGTCAACAACGACGCGAGGTCGGTTACGTAAACTTGTGTGCACTTAGTGAGTGTTACCTTGCAGTAAAAACTTATTACCCTAATATATTATTATTATCTAAGTACTAGCAGGATGAATAGATAAGTAAATAGTTAATTTAGCAATTTTAAGAGGTATTATGTAAGTAAAAACAAAAATAGATAAATGAACGTGTTACATTTCGTTTCGCGTCACATAAATAACTTACCCAATAAACGGGGACTACTGTGACGCTTACTATTGGCAACACTTGTGGAGGTTTTGTGTTCCAAGCTGTCCTAAAAATTTATAAAATTGATTTATTAAAATTATGGATTTTTATGTTTACTTACACATGAAATGTGATTCCATCCTGCTTTTTATTTCTTGAAGATTGGTTTTAACACCCTTTCACAACACATTTCGTTAATTTTTCTTTAAAAATTGCAAATTATTATAGCGTGACATTCCGCTCGCCGGAATAGCTCGACTGACAAGTAAGGCGTAATTTCTTTATATGTGTGTGAGTGTAACTGTCTATGTACACGGCGAGGCGTAGTTTTATCGACCTCAGTGCGTTGTTTGGCGGGGTTTCGTCTTGACTTCTTTTTTGGTCTGCGGGTAGAGATACTTTTTCTCTGAAATGTCTGTGTGTCCCGTTGTGATTTTTTTCCCCGCTTGATGAGTAGCCCCTGTTAACGGGTCCTATACCAATCTTGTTACATCCTGTATGTAAGATATTCCTGAGGCGGCACTAAGTTGGACATCAAATTTCAATATTTTTTTACACCATGTTTATAAAGTTGATTGATGATATGTAGTATGCACATAACCGAAGCAAATTGAGTAATCGGTTATACACAACCTGTATCTATCAATTATAATCAATTTGCTTTACCCACGATATTAACGTTATTTAAAGATGATTAATGACTCAAGGATTTGGAGTTTGAGAATGTCAATAAATTGACATTATCAACTTGTCAATGTCAACAGTATTATGGAACACCGAACTATTGTATACTTGCGATAGTAGGGTCCTGATGGAATACTGAATTGAACATTGTTATATATTTCCTTCGAGAGCGTCGGTGGCGCAACGGCAAGGGCCACTACCTCCTATCCGGGAAGTCGTGGTTCGAGTCCTGTCAAGTACCAATGTGTTTTCGAATTTCAATCTCATATGTACGTTCATCCGACGCTCTTACGGTGAAGGAAAACATCGTGAGGAAACCTGCACACATCTGCAGAGAAACTCAAAGGTCGTGTGTGAGGTGGGCCCGCATGGTCGACTAAGACACGATCGCCCTAATTCAGGGTAGGCTCGAGTCCCTCGGTGGGGACGTATATATGAGCTGATGTGATGATGTTTTTCCTTGCACTATTCTACAACTAATATAAATAAAACACAAATATGTTTATACTGCAACCGCTTTCGTGGTCATCTTCAGGCAGTAGACTACTTTATTTCATTAGGTGAGGATATTGTGATACTTACTAATAATAGGGATAACATTGCTATTTGTACAGAATAGTTGGTACTAGCTTTTGCCCGCAGCTTCGCCCGCGTGTATATTATTTTTATGACTGTCTTTGAGGGTGAGTGGTGCGCAAAACTTATACCAGACTTAGCAAAATCAATAAGTCCTTCGTGGGACAACGCACACTTATGTATAGCAAATTACTCGACGATGTCTTAAATTTGTTGAAGAAACTGTTTCAAAATTGTACCAAAAGAACTCTTTGTAAAAAAGGTTATTATAAGACATCCGATTACTTAAATGACAAAAATGTTTTGGGTAGTAAGTGTTTCTTATAGCAACGCAAATCATGTTTAATAATCATAAAATTATGATCTTTCAAAGTCAAAGAATCCAAGAATTGACGTGGAAGCAAAAAGACGTGACAAGTCTAGTAATTTAAAAAAAAATCCCTACTATCCCTACTTATATCCCTACTAATATTATAAATGTGAAAGTAACTCTGTCTGTCTGTTACGCTTTCCCGCAAAAACTACTGAACGGATTTGGCTGAAATTTGGTAGGTAGACAGATTAGGACCTGGATTCAGACATAGGCTACTTTTTACCACGCTCGCGAGCCGCTTGCGGCTCGCGCACTGCGCACCCTCGAAAAGTCATAGAAACGTTGTCCACGCGGGTGAAACCGCGGGAAATGCGAAAGTAACTCTGTCTGTCTGTTACGCTTTCCCGCAAAAACTACTAAACGGATTTGGCTGAAATTTGGTAGGTAGACAGATTAGGACCTGGATTAAAACATAGGCTACTTTTTACCACGCTCGCGAGCCGCATGCGGCTCGCGCACTGCGCACCCTCCAAAAGTCATAGAAACGTGGTCCACGCGGGTGAAGCCGCGGGAAACAGCTAGTAATATTATAAATGCGAAAGTAACTCTGTCTGTCTGTCTGTTACGCTTTCCCGCAAAAACTACTGAACGGATTTGGCTGAAATTTGGTAGGTAGACAGATTAGAACCTGGATTAAGACATAGGCTACTTTTTACCACGCTCGCGAGCCGCTTGCGGCTCGCGCACTGCGCACCCTCGAAAAGTCATAGAAACGTGGTCCACGCGGGTGAAGCCGCGGGAAACAGCTAGTATGTAATATATTTCCAATTTTAGCATTTTTGCCTATAAATATTCGTGCAGATGGTGGCGCATCGGGAGCCGGGTCGTTCCTTTCCTTTTAATATGGTCAAGGGAAACGATAGCTGAATCTCGCGTTAAACTCAGGACTGAGTGCTTTCCGTGTGAACTGGCCTATTCTTGTCAAAGGCATTACTGACATATTCAATGATTTATATGAATAACTTTTCGTGTCATTATGTTTTCATGTCATTGGACATGATTATTTTGTTGCTTTTCTATTCTATTCTATTGTATTCTATTCTAGTCTATTGTATTCTATTCTGTTCTGTTCTATTCTATTATATTCTTCTCTGCTCTGTCTGCTCTATTCTATTCTATTATATTGTATTCTATGACTAGATGTATTTTATTTCTCGGGTATAGAGGGTCTATTTTTATATAAGACGGCTGTTTCGATTTTCTTACAAAATTAAAAGAATAACTTAATAAATAGGTTTTATTTATTTTTATCAAAAGTCTGACATGCAATTGGTCTTTTTTGGGGTTTCGAAATTAACAAGAAAGTTTTGTCATGTCTGTATGTGCGTCTGTCCGCAGCTTAGCTCAGAGACTCTTAGTAATAGAAAGCTGTAATTTGGCATGATGTGTATACAAATTAATCAAGCCGACAAAGTGGTAAGTTAAAATATCTTTAAATTTATTTTTTTAGAATACCTCCCCTATATGCAGTGTTTCCAACTAGTATTTTAAAAAAGACGAAGACCACATTAGAAAATTATGTAGAATTAGTAAAATTAGCGTATGAAAAGTTCGTAGATCTACGTACTTTTTTTCCTGAATGAAATGAAGAGGGTAGGTTAGGTTAAACTGAATAAAATTAGTGTTTCGTGATACAATTTATTTATTTTCATGATTATTTTCAAGCAAATCAATACCTACCTATACTATTCGTATTTATCAAAACGTTTAATATTTTTTTTAAGGCACATGGTTATTTTTTAAGCCACTTTTCGTGAAAAGTAAGCCTGTTAGCGTTTCAGTGGAAAGTCTATTTCTCATGTTGGTTTTTATTAAATTGATGGCAAAAAACAGCCGCTCGACATATGTGGCAATATTCATAAATTTTGTGTAAATCGGGCCATTAAAGGAAACATATGAGACAAATTGCCTTTTCTTATTTTTTAAATCATCACATCAGCTCATATACGTCCCCACCGAGGGGCTAGATTCTACCCTGAATTAGGGCGATCGGGCCTTAGTCAACCACGCGGGCCCAGGTTGGTCGACTTCACACACAACCTTCGAGTTTCTTCGCAGGCGTGTGCAGGTTACCTCACGATGTTTTCATTCACCGTATAAGAGCATCGGATAAACGTACAAGTGAAATCGAAATTCGAAAACACATTGGTACGTGGCAGGATCGATCCACGACCACCCGGAAGAAGCAAACGCTATTTTTTAAATATGACGCCAAAACTCGTCTCTGTTCCTCTTGAAATGGAAGATTTGTATAGTCACAGCTCTATGGAATGGGAACTTTGTTTTTATAATTAACTAGTTTTTGCCCGCGGCTTCGCCCGCGTGGACATCGTTTTATGACTGTCTTCGAGGGTGAGTGAGTATTTTCACGTCATAAAAAGAGCCTATGTCCTTCCCCGTGATACAGGCTACCTGTGTACCAAATTTCATCATGATTGGTCAAGGTGTTGGAGCGTGAAAAGGTAACAAACAAACAAACACATTTTTACATTTATAATATTATTAGTAAGGATAAGGATGACGCGTGTTGCGTTGGCGAAGTATGTGTGCGCTAGTATAAAACGGAGCGTTTTCAACTTTTTTTCGCGAATGAAAAGGAAATTATGCCCATTCAGCCTAATGAGGTATGTAATTTTACAAATTTGTACAATTTAATGTAAAATAAGTAGATGTTGAGACTGACATTCGTAGGTTTGGAGGAAAGGCCTTAAGTACGTTGTTCCAGCGCCATCTAACCTGTAACTAATTTTCTATGTTCGTCTCGTAACGCCTACCTTACTATCGATGTACAGTATGTTAAGTTCATTTGTCTTACACAAAATTACCATAGAGGGCGCCTGATTAACATTAGTATATAAAAAACACTTTACTGAGTTGTTTCGTCCATTCTCAATCTGCACCTACCGAACAAAATAAAAAAAAAGTATCTGCATTATCAAAACGTGTTTCTACCTCTTGGTCCCCGATTCTTCATAATGTAGATCTACGTAAAAGACGTAGAGTTGGCAACGCTGCCTGTATGTGAAGAGGGCGGATTTGTTTTCGTTTACCTACGCTGTCGTGTGAATCATTGAATAGGTATTTCAGAACTACTGCGGATTTACTACAACTAGCGTTGCCAGGCGTCCGGATAAAGCCGGACAGTGTTAGGCTTTTTGGATGCGTGTCCGGCCTGTCCGGCTTTTTAGGTGTAATGATTTTTTCAGTCACCTGGACATTCGGGTGAGCGCTGTCGTATTTATGAGATGGCGGCGTTTCTTAGTCTGATTAAGACCTCGCTAAAGGCCAGTAAAAATGACTGATTGATTTAGGGGTGTCGAAAGAGGGCTTTAATAATTTAGGGAGTCCGGCTTTTTTACCCAAAAGTCCAGCTAAACTGGCAGGTATGTCCGGCTATTTAGTTTTAAGACCTGGCAACCCTAACTACAACCATTTTTCGATTCAGAGATCGGTTTGCAAAATATCAAGTTTTAACTTGCTAATTTATGTTATATTCATGTGCCCCTTCCGCTTCGCCTCGCCCCCCCCCCCTCTCCCACCCCACCAGCTAAATCGCTATTTCAGGACATATGAAAAATTTTCATTTAATCAGTAAAAGGAGAACTATCACAGCTAAGTGTGCTTTCTTAGTTATAAAAACTATAGTCGACCAACTTAAGAAGTGCAGTTGGATTTGTAAAAAGTAAATAGATTTTCAATACAAAAAAATCCATTACCAACTGCAAATTAATTTTTGTTTTTAAATACATACATTTATTTTTTGAAAAGACTACGGAACCTTACTTTGCGCGAGTCGAATCGCACTTGGCCGTTTTATTAAATTTACTAGGTGTTGCCTGCAGATTTACCCCCGCGCGGATATCGTGGGTGAGCGGTTTTTGTTTTAGCTTATGTCCATCTTGAAATTTCATTATATTGGTAAAAAATGTTTTAAATCGGATGAATAGTTTCGAGATTTCCTACTACATACAAACTTTACCGTTTTATAATCTTGATTTCAGCTCATATACGTCCCCACAGAGGGCCTCGAGCCTACCCTGAATTAGGGCGATCGTTCCTTAGTCGACCACGTGGGCCCAGTGCGGGTCGGTCGACTTCACACACAACCTGCGAGTTTCTTCGCAGGCGTTTGCAGGTTTCCTCACGATGTTTTCCTTTACCATAAGAGCGTCGAATAAACGTACATATGAAATCTAAATTCGAAATCACATTGGTACGTGGTGGGATTTAAACCACGACCTCCCGGACAGGAGGTTATTAGTATAGAATATTAGTATTGAAGTATAAATAGACATAATATAGACATAGACATTATTTATTTATTTTTCAATACAGTTGCCCGAAAAGTGGCACTTTAAATGCTAGTTTACTGTGAGCAAAATTGATTTTACCCCACAAGTGCTTTTACTTTGCCATTTTTTTTTATTTGTAGCTCTGAGAAACAAGACATTTCTAGCAAATAAAAAAATATAATAACCAAATTAAATGTATATCTAAATTAAATGTGGCGCAATTGTCGTAAAGCAGAATTGAGTTGTTTAAGTTGTGAACACAAATAAAATTATGAATAGTTAATATATTATGTGTAATAAAAAAATAAACTTAAGTGTATGTATAGGAAAAAACAAAGTGAGATTACTCCCTGGACACTTAAAATGAGCCACAAGTCGCGTAAAATGAACTTTAATTGTCAAAACCTTGATAGATATGTACCCATGTATTTTGTTTTTCTGTCACGGTCGGTTTTATTTTACCTGTTTTCTCACAACTGTATTGAAAAATGTCGTATGATAAATGGGTGTAAAAGGATGTGACAAACTCGTGACGATGGTAAACCCTCGCCTGCATTGTTTTGTTATTTACCTTTTTACCACCCTTGTATCATAAATAACTATTAATAGAAGGTACATATTACGTCTCTCTCTCTCTTTGTTATATATGTCACCTTAAGATTGTAAACCCCGTTAGATTATAATCTAATGGGATTTATTTCGTGAGATTGTGAACTGTCAAAAGATTGTGAACTGTAACATATTGTTTACAATTTCACTAGTGACATTACAATAACATTAAGCGATGTGAAAAACAATAAATAAATGAGCTCGCGAAGCGAGCGAAGTTAGGTTCGGTCAGTTTTGATTGATTCTGGGTAGCAAAAGGCTTCGCAGCAGAAAAAATAATCGGTTTTATTCGGAGGTACAAGAATAGGCCGTGATATTGTGATCCAATTCACAATTTACCGTTATATCAGTGAGATTGTAATATTGCGGTTTTCTCAATATCCCGGTGACATACGTAAATTACTTTTAGCTTAACGTACCCCTTCCCTTACTGGTACGATCGCGCCAAAATATAAAAGCTCTTTCAAGGACCTCCACTAAAACCTCTAAAATGATAGGCATTACCCTACAGAAGCGATTCGTGGCAAAGGTCACGAACCTTATACGGCCAAGACCATGGAGAAAATGGACGAAGAAGTTTTTATGTCGCAGTGTTGCTATAACTCGATTTAATCCGCGCGATTGCCGTCCGAGGAAAATGTTTTTATTTCTCTCTCTCTGTATTTATACTTAGTCCAATGTTATAAAGAGTTCAGTGGCCTTGGGGTTGTATGGGTTTTCCCTTGCCGTGTGATACTGAGTCTGAAATTGCCATAATTACGGATCGATTTCACGTTCTACGGCTTTATTGATCGAATAGACGCCAATAAGGCTATTCGTGACTTGAAGTTACTTAAACTAGGCTCTGTATAGCATTGACGTCTACAACTTGACCTTGTCTGCCTTTTAAATATTTTACTTTAAAATTTCTTTAAAGAGGTTTAGGCGCAGAGTTTCTATAACATCTCTATAGTGACGCAATGTCTTCTTACGGCTCAACGGAGAAGTGGGGGCAAGTAACAGATTCAAAGACTTAGCTATATGAAACTGTATAAAAGTTATAAAATCATGTCGATTTAATGTAACACGATTTACTTATTTGACATCATCATAATCATCATATCAGCCGAAAAACGTCCACTGCTGGACAAGGGCCTCCCCCAAAGATTTCCATGACGACCGGTACTGCGCTGCCCGCGTCCAGCGGCTTCCCGCGATCTTCACCAGGTTGTCAGTCCACCGCGTGGGAGGCCTGCCTACAATACGTTTTTCGGTGTGCGGTCGCCAGTCGAGAACTTTACTGCCCCAACGACCATCTGTTCTACAATCTATGTGCTCTAATTTAACATGACTAAACTAAATTTAAGCATTCTGTTTTTTTTGCTGTATCGAAAAGACAAGGACAGAATTCTTAAATTTTTGTTTAGTCCTGTCAATTAAATGAAGTCATGTAACACCAATTCGACACCAATATCAGTCTCACCCGTGAGTATGCCGTACAGTAGTGAACTGTATGGTACACTAAATTACCTGTCATTTAGTATCCCTCTGGTGATATTATAGTCACACTTTGAAGTTAGGTAGAATAATAGTTATTTGTTATGCAAGGCTGCAGTGCAATTAATCGCCTCCATGGCTTAATGATTAGTCCATTCGCTTCACACTAGGAGGTCGCGCGTTGGATTCCCTGCAGGTTCAACTTTGTAAGACTTGGTTTGGTTAGTTGTGGGGCATTTTCGTGGCTAGGTACTACCATCTTATCTCAGTCTTGCCGCCAAACATCAGTGTTAACAGCATTGATGTGTTCCGACTTGAAGATAAGATAACCATATCCGCATTGCGTTGGTGAATATTGGTAAGCCCGCTTCAACGATGATCGTCACTTACCATCAGGTGAGATGATGCCAAGGGCTTATTAATAGTGGATAAAAAAACCCATACCAACAACCCTTAAGACATTAAACTGTAAAAAATAGGCGTGATAAACAGTTTTTGCTGCCTCCACGCCACATAAATCTTTACTTTTTTGATAGCGTAACAAGCACCACATAACCTCTTTGCTAGATTTTCAGTTTGCTATTTCCATGTTAATTTCGCATCAACCGTTATACCATGAAATTTTATATCCTCTGTAAAATTTGAAGTTTAGTCTTTTTGGGTAATATGGTTATGTGTCCTATTAGCTAAAGTAAAATACACGAGTTTATCTTGTTAACATTTTGGAGAAGATTATTGCATTCAAACCATTTTCATAGTCTATTAATACTTTCACATATCAAGTCATATATTTTATTCTTACTTTTGCTGTTAACCAGGATGGAAATATCATCAGCAATATTACCGTCTTATTTTCTTCATGAACTTTATATAACTTGTATTATTAATATATACCAGGTAGAACTGGGGACCCAGTATAGATCCTTGAGGGACACCACACTTAATACTACTCTCATTCAATGGTGTACCGTTCAACTGGACAACATGTTTTCGTGATGCAAGATAAGACTCATAAAGACACAAATCTTTACCTTTGACACCATATTGCTTAAGTTTATCCAATAAAATATCGTGATTAACGCAATCTTAAGCTTTTGATAGGTCACAAAATATTTCGTTAGTGTTCCATCTAGAATCATGAGACATTCGTATATCTACAACTGATTTAAAAACGGCTTCTTTTTTTTACAGATTTCTTCTGAATCAATTTTTATTTTCGCAAATCATATTATTCAAATCGAGATATTTTAGTAATAATTCGTACATAACTTTTTCAATCATTTTAGTAAAGTATAGAAACAAATCTACAGTTTTGAATGTCTAAATTGTTACCCTTTTAAAGTAGTGCAATGACGTTTGCTATTTTCAGTAAATCCAGAAAGACTGCATTTTTCATAAACTAATTTATTAAAGTTGTGATTGGTATAAGTAATTTCTTGGACAACAACTTAATAAATTTAGTACAAATATCTCATTACTATTAATAAATTTTGAACTTTTGGTTGCTTAATAACTTTGATACTTCCGACTAGTTTGTCCTCTGAAAAAAATTATTATTCTCTGAATACCCTAGAATAATTGTTTTCGCAATATACTTTTTTACATATTCACTAGATAATTTAATGTCAACGTGAAGATTTTTTGTGGTATCGTTTGTTATGCCAATAAAAAAAATATTATAAATCTTAGCTATAATCTCGCCATTTTAAGTTTTTTCAGAATTGGCAAAATTTATTTCCATTTTATCACTTTTTCTTTTCCCTCCCTTGCCAGTTATTTCACTAATAATTTTCCAAGTAGTTTAGATGACATTTCCGGACTTTTTGATTGTCTCACTCAGCGAGACTTTTTTGTCAATTTTGCTATAATTACTGACTTACTCTTATAATTGCTCAGATTACGTTATAATGTAAGTCATATAATAAAATATGGTTTGTCTTAATACTTATACGAGTACACCTTTAGTAAACCAATGCTTTGATTTACGTTTGATAGTGCAACGTTCGATATTAATTAATTTATCTCAGTTGTTCAAGATTTCGGATAAAAAACTCATTGAAATCGGTCCACCCGTATAGGAACTACGATGATATACAGGATGTAACAAAACTGGTGTAGGTCCCATTAACTGGGGCTTCTACAGTGTAATGTAGTAGTAGTGTAGCGTGTAGCCTGTAGTTATCAATTGCGGATTTAAAAAAATCTACTGAGTAAAAAACTGTAAATGAGCGTGCGAAGCGAGCGATATTAGGTTCGGTCAGGTTTGATTTATTATACAATCAAGGTAGCAGAATGATTCGCAGAAGAAGAAATCATCGGTTTCGGAGTTACAACTTGGCTAAATGACGTTTAGCCATGACGTTGAACGTTGCATTCAGCGACTTCGACAGTTGCCCCTTAAGCCCTTCAATCAACGGGCTAGCCTTTCGAACAAATGGAAGATATAACCAGATGGCTGCGACATATATATCATCTGTATACAGAGTCTGTATACAGATGATATATATGTCGCAGGCATCTGGTGTGTATTACAGACACACACAGCTGGCTGGTCTGATGTGTATTACAGACACACAGAAAGACATAGCCTTTAAACTTGTAACAAACAGAATCGTTGCGTCGGTGGCACATCCCTAATGACTCGGTCTTTCTAACCAGAGGTCCCGGTTTCAAACCCGGACGGCCAATGTACCAATGAGTTTTTCGAAACTTACGTACATATACTTACCGATTGCTTTAACGGTGAAGGAAAACATCGTGAGGAAACCGGCACTTCTGATTCTAGATGTTTATAAAAGTCGCGCTGTAAACTTCCGTAGGTTTAAATCTAAATAATGCCCTACATGTGACCGCAGGTGATTCTAAGTGCAACACTAGTTAAACGCCGTCTGTCCTTTGGATACCACGAATAATTGTGCCACACGATAAGAGAAGAGAACGGACTCTAAAATATTTTGGCAATCCTATTATGGTATATGACACATAGTTTGTTTTGTTTTTTTCATGTTCGACACTCAGCGGTAGCAAGGCGCAGTTAATAATACAGTAAAAGTTCAGTGTATCACACAGTATTTTATAAATATATTTGACAACACAAAAGGATTCAATGCTTAGCACAGTATATAAAAAAGAGACTAATGTTGCCAGAATTTATTACAATTTTATATGTCTCTGACATAATTGAAATCATTGAGAGCAGAAGAGGAAAGATGAAAGGACACCTAATTAGACACGATAATTTTATCGAGAAGATAATAAAAGGAAAGATCGAAGGAAAGCGCGGAAGAGGAACACCTAGAATTGCTTATATTATAGACCAAGTTAAGAAGAAAGTTAAGGTGGAAACGTATAGAGAAATGAAGGAGATAGTGTGTGAGAGAGAGCTGGAAAGAGCTACTCGTACATCGACAAGAGAACGGCTCTAAAATTATGATGATGATGATCATGGTATAACTCTGATATAGTAACATACCAAATATTATGGAAAGTAAGGGAGGCAGGGGGGGTGTAATTAATCTCTTCTCCTTTGAAACGGGAAATCCGTCATGAATAAAAGGTACATAATATGAAAACCTTCATTGTGAAGGAAAGAGATTTTATGCCTTATGCGTATTACAATTGCAAACATTTAAATTGGAAACCGTTCTGAATATAAATCGTATTGTATACATACTTACAAACTTACTAATATAAAAATCTGAAAGTGTGTATGTCTGACAGTTTTTATCTAGTCAAGCTAAAACTATTGAACCGATTTCAGTGTTGCATACCTAGAACTAAAGTAAACGGCGAAGAAGGAAATAAAATATGTCATAGTTTTTATACTCGGAAATATGCGTAAATCTCGAGGAACCTGGAAAAACTGCAAGTCTCTTGCGGCTAACGCACAGCACACCCGACAGACTTGTTATACAGGGTGTAACACAAAGGTGCAGTAATACTTTAAGGTGGGCTTGTACTCGTCAAACTTGAAAATTTTGGTTCTACAACTTCGCTGAAATCAGGGATTTTTTTGTGATTTTTCATACAAATCGAAATATCAATTCACGATTTCTGGAAAGTTGTTAAACAAAAGTTGTTCAGTTCGACGGGTACAAGTCCACCTTAAAGTATCACTGCACATTTATCTTACAACCTGTATAACGTTAACCACACGGATGGAGCAGCGGGCATAAATCTAACAATTATATTTTACTACCTTTTGCCAGCGGCTTCGCTCGCGTGAACATAGTTTCTATGACTGTCTTCAAGGGTGCGCAGCGCAGGTTTGCGAGCGTGGAAAAAAATAGCCTATATGTTAATCCAGGTCCTAATGTGCCTATCTACTAAATTGCATCCAGATCCGTTTATCTGCTGTGGCGTGAAAGAGTAACAAACATCCATACATCCATATATTATACAAACTTTCGCGTTTATAATATTAGTAAGGATCTTACCCATAATGTCTCTTCTACTGGGGCAAGGGTCTCTTCCTTACCTTTGTACGGTGAGACCATACTCCACACATGGGGCCCAAGTCCGGATTGGTGGAAGTTGTAGGGCTATTGACGATCCCCACTGTCAGAAGCTTTCAAGTCGCCTATCAGGCTTTTGACACGGCTTTACGTCTGTCATCCAGTGATAGTAACTGACACCCACGGCTTAACGTGCCGTATAATAACCCGTTTTATACACAATTGGTAAGCCATTGGCATCATCTCACCTGGTGGTAAGTGATGATGATGCCGGACATGGAAGCGGGCTTACTAAGATTCCCCAACGCAATGGGGAACTGGCTATCATATCTTCAAGCCGGAACACATGAATGTTGTTAGCATTGGCGGCAAGACTTAGATAAGATGGTGGTAGCTAGCGGTGGGTTATAAAATGCCCTAGCACCAACCAAATCGAATCTTACAAAGTTGACCCCGCCGGAAATCAAACCCGCGACCTCCTGGTGTGAAGCAAATTCACAAACCATTACGCCATGTAGGCGGTTAAACCCTATTTAAAATATCTTGTAAGTATTATTAAAGTAGGTAGCATTAAGATCATGCATTATGGTCGTTAAGTATTTATTTTTATTTACTTTATGGTTACAGGGGCAACACTGCGCGCTGCGGGCAAGTCATGGAGAGCTGAGCATAAGGCCGCGCGCACACTAGGCATAATAGTCGGCGCGTTTCTACTCTGTTGGCTGCCGTTTTTTCTTTGGTGAGTTAGTTTATTTCTTCTTACAGAGCTCCAATTTTACTAGTCTATTAACGTTAATAAAAAAAACTATCAAAAACAAAAAGTGCACATATTTTATCTTTCAAAGACGGCAATAAATCAACTTTATTACCGCTGCCGCGGAGACGGGCTAAAATAACTGGTTAAGTACGAGACAGGCTGGCACACCGAAGGTTCCGTACCTCCACGCAATATATTTGTTGTGTATTTTAGGGACGTTACGGAGCTTCGACTCCGACTCAGATAAGTCGGAACTTCCAATTGATATTACACCTCCGGTTCAGACTTCGGCTCCGACACTTTTAAATCGGAGGTCAAAGTACAGCGGACTTTTTAGTGGCACTGGCCTCATTTATGACTCTTTAAGGAATAGACAAGACGGGGAAAAAGCTGCGGAGCTTTTGTTCATTTAATATAATTTTCTAGTTTTGGAGTCAATTTATTTTATTTAATTTGATAACTTTAATTGAAAAGCTTCAGTGGACCTTAATATTAAATTCAACTTGATACGGGTTCCTCAGAAACAGTCTCTTGACAGACAGACGGACAATGAAGTGATCTTATTAGGGTTTCTTTTTTCCTTTTGAGATACGAAACCCTAAAGATACACTTCCGTGCATTGCGGCCGATCAGAGCCGCGCGCGATCGATCGCGTGCAACCGACGCGCGCGGCCGATGCGACAATAGTCAGTGTATGAAAATGTATGGCGCCGTTTCCGAAGTCTGCGACGGACGCGTGCGGCCTACGACAGACGCCGGCCGCACGCGGCCTTGCGTATCAACATGCTCAGTATTGTCTTGTTTCTCACGGAGCAAGCATGTCTGGGAACGGAGGAGAAAGCTTTTCAGCGGGATAAGACGAAATATTAATAAATTTTGTATCCCAAACACCAATAATATATGATACTAGTTACCCAGATTATATAATATCTTTCGTTTTCTTCAGGGCATATTGATTGTTTACATGTTTTGGTTGAATTTCTTCATAAATTAAAGCTAAGCCAAAATTGAATCCCTTTTTATTTAATCGGCAAAATTTCCGGAACTTTTCTTTATCAGATTTCAAATTTCTTCTAATCAGTATAAGGTAGAAGAATCCTTCTTCATTTCTGGTTTTGAAGATGGAGTCGATTGGTTCTCGTTTTAAGCTTTTAAAATGCAGCAATAGAAGCTCGTCGTCTTCTCCTTCTTCTTCTAAGATGTCAACTAGAACTTCATCCATTGTTTTCAACTTCGGTACTCACACACACACGATAATCTGGGGAACTCATCATCATCATATCAGCTCATATACGTCCCCACCGAGGGGCTCGAGCCTACCCTGAATTAGGGCGATCAGGCCTTAGTTGACCACGCGGGCCCAGTGCGGGTTGGTCAACTTCAAACACAACCTTCGAGTTTCATCGCAGGCGTGTGCAGGTTTCCTCACGATGTTTTCCTTCACCGTTAAAGCAATCGATAAGTATGTATAATCTGGGGAACTAATATCATATAATTATTATTGGTGTTTAAGACACCAAATTTATTAATATTTCGTCTTCTTTGGCTGAAAAGCTTTCTGCTCCGTTCCCAGACATGCTTGCTCCGTGAGATGCAAGACAATACTGAGCATGTTGATACGCACAGCCGCGTGCGGCCGACGTCTGTCGTAGGCCGCACGCGTCCGTCGTAGACTTCGGAAACGGCGCCATACATTTTCATACGCTGACTATTGTCGCATCGGCCGCGCGCGGCAGTCGCACGCGATTGATCGCGCGCGGCTGCGATCGGAGGCAATGCACGCAAGTGTACCTTAAAACGATCAAATTCTACGAGTAAAATGCACCCATTATTTTTGTTACAAAAATATTTTTTTCCGCAGGTACGTCACAACGAACGTATGCGGCGAGCCATGCGAAACACCATCTGTCGTCGTTGGTGTACTATTCTGGATCGGCTACTTCAATTCCGCACTAAACCCACTCATATATGCGTATTTCAACCGCGACTTTCGAGACGCGTTCAAAAATACGCTCATGTGCGCATTGCCTTGCTGTTTTCGGTGTTGGAAGGACGCTGGGGCGACGCATTTTGTTTAGGTTTGGTATACAGGGCCGGAATTAGGTAACCCTTAGAACTGTGAACATTTTAATAATGTTGCTGAATCAAAAACATTTTTTACTACGATTGTGAAGTGTTTATGTGATTAGGTCACATGTCCTGAATACTCGAAATTACTAGCGAAAATTCTTCAGCAACCAGACGTACTAGACTTCTTGAAGGACTTGAAGGCTTCTTGCGACTTAAGAGTTGTGCCGGTGAAAATAGGGCGCATAATACCTTCATTGTTAAAGCCGCCCATACTGTTACCAAAAAGGATTTTAAATGTGAAAGAGATTTCGTTTGAGTGTTTTCGGTTTACTTTCACATCTAAAACGTATATTAAAGGCTTGAAGATAGATATAGGGCTTTTTGTATCTGTATTCGTTATCCAAGTCAAAGGCAGAAGCTGTATAAAAATAGATAAGAAGATTACCTATGGACTCTAACTTTGATAGCTTACTGTTAAGGAATTAGCTAAGCTTAATAAAAACCCCATTTTGTAAATTTTAAAAAATACAAATCGCGCTGCATCGATAATGTATAAAAACACAAATAGGGGATTGGACTGCATCAAAAATAAATTCTGAAATATGATTTCCTAAATTGTTCTACTCTTGAAGTTTCAAAAAACCTTACTTTTTTTTGTTTTTCCATCACGTTTTCGATTTTTAATTAGTCAAATTTACAAAATAAGTTCGTCAATGACGCTAAAAATCTATGATGTCCCTTGTAAGTATTTCAAACATTTTTAAAACAAAATTTCGTTTTTGACATTCATTTGTGACATTTATTAATTTATTGACATTTTATTTCTTAAGTCATTAATAAAATATATTATTTTTGAAAGATCATTAAAAGTAACTCAAATGACTAGCAGTCCGATCCCCTATTATATATATATATAGGAAATGAGGAGTATATTTATTATACTAGTTTAATAGTGGAATGTTACATTTGAACAACCCAATGATGATGCACCTAAGATCTTTTTTTGAAACGATTCATATTAAGTTAATTTTGTTCGCACCTTACAGAATTTTTTTTGGAACAGTGTTTGACAGTGTAAAAGCTCACCTTAAAGTTAATACAGCTTTTTTACACCTTGTATACACCGCGTAATGGTTAGTCCATTCGCTTTACACCGGAAGGTCGCGGGTTATATCCCCGGTGGGGTCAACTTGTAAGACTGGGTGTGGTTGGTGGTAGGGCATTTTCTAAGCCCACCTGTCTAGCTACCACCATCTTATTTAAGTCTTGCCGCCAAGCATCAGTGTTAACAATATTGATGCGTTCCGGCTTGAAGATACGATAGCCAGTTCTCCATTGCATTGGGTAATCTTAGTAAGCCCGTTTCCATCTTCGGCATCATCGTCACTGACTTACCATCAGTTAAGGTGATGCCAAGGGTTTACCAATTGGTGTAAGGGACAGGTTCCAGAAAACTGATAATGCATTCAGTCAGCAATCGTACTAAGATAATCGGCATGAGCAAAAAGTTCAGGAATGTAATGTAAACAATGAAACCGTGTTTCTTTATCTTACACCTACGCAATGTAACGCGAAGTCGCGCAAATGCGACTCACACGCGAAGTGAGTTAGTGATCGCTGACCGGCCGAGTTATTTGGATCCATTGCTGTTTTTTTTTAAGAAGTTCAGTGAAACGTGACTCAGAATGATGATATATTGAATCCTCTCAGTATTCGGAAACCTGTCTTTTACACCCTGTATACAAGGTGACTGTAACGGCAAACCTCTCAACTGGTGACGTGTCATTATATTGAACTGCTTTTTTTCTAAACCTTCGCTAATATCTAAAAAAAAAACTTTTTACACAAACCAAGGTTATCAGCTGATCGATTGTATAAAAAGTCACAAAACAAGTTGTACCTATACTCAGATAAAAAAATAATAGAATGCTACTTTTTGAAAAATGTGTGCAGTATCGGTGTGTGTGTGTGTGTGTGTGTGTGTGTGTGTGTGTGTGTATGCGTGTGTGTGTGCGTCTTAGCACATACTATTGAATATTTTGGAGTAGTTTTGATGTCTATGTGTGCGTGTAGTGTTTGTTTACACACTGAATATGTATTTCTAAACTTGTTAATTTTTAAAAGCTTTCATTTAACTTGCAATGTTTGTATGTACTCGTATGTATGTTTAGTTCAAATCTTGCAATCGACTTTAGAGCAACTATCAGTGCTCCGATTAACCTGAAATTTGGAATGAAGCCGTATTTTGGTGACAATAGATGCTTTTGTTATTTTGAAGTTGATCTGATGATGAACTTTGGAAGTGGAATCAAAGTCCCGGAATCTTCTTTTATTTTTCAATAGAATCGTAGGAATACTACTGTGCTCACCTTTTTTGAATTTCGAACCGTATTTTTTTTTATATTTACTTAAGCATTTGGCTTTTTGAGCATAAAAACTCAATTCTACTAAAAGCTTATACCAAAAAGCCTATTGGTTTTTTGAAGATTATTATAAGAACATTCACCATTTATGAGATTCTTAAATATGTCA
Organism: Coleophora flavipennella; assembly: GCA_947284805.1. Lineage (NCBI taxonomy): Eukaryota > Metazoa > Arthropoda > Insecta > Lepidoptera > Coleophoridae > Coleophora > Coleophora flavipennella. Next base: position 6,815,309 of record OX369308.1, read on the forward strand.
TTCTCTAATTTTTCAATTCTGATCTATCTCTTAAATCAAAATTTTAATAAACCCTTTAGAATGTAAATCAGTAGGTACTGTATTAAGAAACTAATATAAAGATTTAACGTAATAATAGTTGCTCAATAATACATCGTTATAGCAATAAGAATTACATACGAATATAATTATAGTTATGTCATACAGCTTAACAGTTAATCTAGCTGTCTACTCGTATATTAAAAATCGATGTGTGTTTATATATATATGTATGTTCCCTATGGACTCCAAAACGGCTATAGTGATTTTGATGAAATTTTCAGGGAATCTTCAGATTAGCACAGCGGGTGATCCTGTAAAAAAAATGCAGATGGAATCGTGGGGCAGGTCGCTAGTATCTTATGAACGCGAAAATATGAATGTTTGTTTGCTTGTTCCACTTTCACGTCTAAATTCTAAACGAATTTAGATGAAATTTGGTAGGTAGATAGATCAAACACTGGATAAGCACATATACTTTTTTTTCTACGATCACCCTTAATTAAAGTCTTGGAAACATTCTCCACGCGGGCAAAAGCGAAAGGTTAATAATTTAAAAATATATTTGGTACACTTAGTGAGGCCGCACACCAGCGCCACATGCTACACGCATCGTACATTTACGTCGCCACAGTTATTGCGCCACAAAAATCGAACGTGTTCGATCTTAAATTCGCAGCAATGCAGAATGCGCGGCAAACGTCTCGCCACATAGTGCACCCACTATACAAATGTGTCCTTAGTGCTCGTGAATACGGGGGCGTTAAGTGTGTCGCGTTTCGAATGTGGCACCACAATTATCGTGATACAAGTGTATGTCTGGTGTGCGGCCTGACTTAAGGTGTTGCGAAAAAGCCGTTCTCTGCTCTGTGAATAGAATTGCACCCATAAGACGAGGACGTAGTCACTAGTTCAGTATAACTGAGACGAGGTTTTTACATGTGAATTCACTTCACAAAATCGCTTAACTTAAGAGGAAGTGGTCGGGACACATACAGGTAGTTCTTAGAGAGATGCCTGTTAGAGCAATAATGTTCTGGTGTAGCGACCTCGAACCGGAAGACCTCTCACTCAGTGGACCGAAACTCAGTGAAACTCGAAGGCAGCTGTTGGATGAAGACAGCACAGCACCGGTCATAGTGGAAATCTTTGGATAAGGACTTTGTCGAGCAGTGCCCGGCTGATATGATGATGATGATGTGATTGCACAGGTAATCCTAATAATTTAAGTGAGAAATTTTCCTACATATATGGTTTATGGTTTCTTGGAAATGGCTATAACTATTTTGTATTTAGATAAAATTTCAATTTCCAAGTCTATCTGGATAGGTGGCATCCATGAGACAATCCGTTTTTGCATAAATAGAAATAGTATTTCTAGTTTCGCTACTTAACAACAGATAGCGCTACATGACTAGTCGCGGAGCATAGCTCGGTTGCAAAAGTTTTATAGAGGGTGAAATACGGTGAGATCAGGGCAGGGCCCATATACAAGATAACTATTAAGTTATTTTAACGCAAGCTACAAGATGATAGCCGGTTTTCACTCACAAACGCAAAATCATTGTTTCGCTGGTTTTATTAACAAAAACAGTACTTGTTTTTTGAACACAAACAGAATGATTTAAGTAAAATTTGTTTGACAGAACAAGGAAGATGATTGGTCAGGTACCTACCAAGTAATACACTTCGTAATAACTATTTAATTAGTTAAGGGCAGTTAATAATCTTATAAGATACGTAATAAAATTGGTATAGATCCTGTTATTGAACGTTTTACCTTCGAGTATAATTACTACTAATTAACTAAATTACAATCTACATTTTTGGTTTTAACTTCAAGTCGGAAGAAAATTCGTTAATAAAAACTTGATAGCATCTGTATTAACTAAGAACTTTGACCGTTAGTTAAATTTCAATTTACTAACTTACTTGTCATGTATGACGTCATAATTATGTAACAAGACAGCAACGTAGCTTTTTTGAGCTTTTTAGTGTAAAATACCGAATCAAACATAATATATTGTAATTATTAGTTACCGGTAACGACTCGGTCCATCTAATCAGAGGTATCGGGTTCAAATCTGGACGGCCAATGTACCAATGAGTTTTTCAAAAACTTACGTATACATATACTTACCGATTGCTTTAACGGTGAAGGAAAACATCGTGAGGAAACCTGTACACGCCTGCGAAGAAACTCGAAGGTTATGTGTGAAGTCGACCAACCCGCACTAGGCCCGCGTGGTCGACTAAGGCCTAATCGCCCTGATTCAGGGTAGGCTCAAGCCCCTCGGTGGGGACGTATATGAGCTGAAAGAATGTATTGTTATTTATCTACGAACTTAATACAAATCAGAAAATACAACATAAATACTACAACATTTACTATAATATAAAATGACTCTCTATCAATATTCTGTGTAAATCTTTAAACTTCAAACGAGCATCATCATTTCAGCCGAAGGACGTCCACTGCTGTACAAAGGCCTCCTCCAAAGATTTCCACGACGACCGGTCCTGCGCTGCTCGCATCCAGCGGCTTCCCACGATTTTCACCAGGTCGTCGGGCCACCGCGTGGGAGGTCTACCTACGCTACGTTTTCCGGTGCGCGATCGCCACTCGAGAACTTTACTGCCCCAAGGGCCAGCTGTTCTACGAGCTATGTGCCCTGCTAACTGCCACTTCAGTTTAGCGATTCTGTGAGTTACGTCGGTTATTTCAGTTCTCCTGCGATCTCCTCATTTCTGATTTGATCGCGTAGTGAAATTCCGAGCTAGCTCGCTCCATTGCCCTTTGGGTGACCTTGAGCCTTCTTATGCGGCCCATAATAAGCGAATATGTCTCGGTTTCATATGTCATCATTGGCAACACACACTGGTCAAAGACCTTAGTCGAGCAATTCTTGTATAATAGGTCGGGGAAAAAGTTTCTTTGTATTTTGTAACTATTAATTAATAATCAAATATCTTCGCTTGTATTATTTGTAACTGGCAGGTTACAGTAAAATTAAATAAGTGAACTATCGAAGTTTTAATAAAAAAAAGCCCATTTTAAAATTGTTTTGTCTGTCTATGAAAATGAGTGAAAGTAACGAGAAATTCGCTACATTTTGAAATTTTATGTAATAAAATGGTAAAAAATGCAACACAGACCGCGAATAAAATTTGTGCTGTTTATTGACCTAATGCGCAGTATCATTCAGTAACTCAAACTTGGTTCAAGCGTTTCCAGTATAGAAATCTGAACGTTCAAGATGCAGCTCGTTTTGTTTGTCATGTTTGAATTTGCATAAAAAAAACGAAGAAACTTTTCCCCCGACCTAATGTATTGGTTTTTAAAATAAAATTGGCTAAAATAGGTTTCATCTCTGGGAAAACAAGTTTTTTCGAGTTTTCACGCACGTCGTCTTTTCCGCGCAACAGGTATCATAATATTTTAACATAAGAAGAAGCGAGGCCAGCTCACTGGTTAACAGTCTAGCCCACAATCCAATTAGACCGCGGTTCGAACCTCGGTTAAAACGTATTTTTTTGTTTAATAAAAATTCAACTTCTTTTTTCTGAAAATTCGATTTTCTACAAAAAATATTTTTAGTTCACATTGTTAGGGTTCCAAGCATTGCTCGGTCGCCCAGGTCCTTATACATCATCATCATCATATCAGCCGAAGGACGTCCACAGCTGGACATAGGCCTCCCCCAAGGATCTCCACGACGACCGGTTCTGCGATGCCCGCATCCAGCGGCTTCCCGCGACCTTCACCAGGTCATCGGTCCACCGAGTGGGAGGCCTGCCTACACTACGTCTTTAAGGTCCTTATACAAATACTTACAAATAAGGTGATAGCTAACAAGCCCAACCATTTGAAAGTGTTTACCGTCGTCTATATCAACGAATGTGACCCCAGGGGCACAAGTTTTACCGATCCTCGAGGACTAAGATGTAATTCCTCGTACTTGACCTTGAGCTGGCTTTACTTTATAAGAACTATCTTATAATACAGAGTATAACAAAGTTGGTCTAGGACCCGTTAACGGGGATCATACTTTAGTTTACAATTTAACAAGAGTTAAATTATGTGTGTTAATTACAAAAACAACGACCTCCCGGACAGGAGGTAGCGGCCCTTGCCAATACGCCACCGACGCTCAAATTTTGCACCATGGGCATTCTTGTATTATTATTTTTAAAAACGTGGGTTTTAGAAAAAATAAATATACACACTGAAAAGTAGTGATATAAACAATAATTTAAAACCTTAACCGTTCTCGTCCGGGATTGGGTCGAATTCTGCCCAATGACCAAAATTCAAATGCAATTAGTTGCATGTTTGATGTTTAAATATCTTTTCATCTCTCCTGTTCGGAAAGTTTATTTTTTATGAGTAGATAGCCGAGTGGAACATTGCTTTTCAATCCCTAGGGTGGAAAGTATTTTCATCCCTAGGGTGGAAAGTAATTTCATCCCTAGGGTGGAAAGTAGTTTTTATTAATCTATAGTTCGCTTTTTTCGTTGTTACAAATCCATCTGAATTTAGTAGAAAAACTAGTTTTAAAAATGGCATTGAGATTAAAGTTAGCTAGAAATTAAACAAAACAGCATCAAATGCCAGTGTCAAGATGTTATTATTGAATTGTGAAATTTAGATGTTTGCAATAGGCTATTTTACAGTGTAAAAATTAAATAAAAAAACACTCACTAATCAATAAATAGCATTTCTTCTAGAATAGCACAATCACTTGAAATATTAAACAATTTTAAATTTTACATTTATTAAAAACTACAAATTAGGTCGTTAACCCTTTCACGAGCATTGGCATAATGTTTGCCAGAGATGCTGTTTCAATATTAACCCTGAAGTGGTCGCGCGGATTACATATGTAATCTATGGTAATTAAAAAAACGAGATTATTCGTAAACAGTTCAAGTGTGTTACAAAGGACTCTGTGTACTTTAAGTATGACCATCCCAACCACCCACCCTCTTCCTGTTTAGAAAATAATATAGTTGATTTATTTTCGCAATAAGCGTTAACGCGTATTAAGGTCTCAAAGACGATTCATAAGAAGTTTGTGTTTTGGTTTATTTTGACAAAACTGTTAATTGTTCTGTTCAGTTTCTTATTATTATTTAATTTTAGGTAAGAGTTCTTGCCGTTTTTCATTAAAAAAAATATAATATACTTAAATGAATTTTATTTAAAAAAAATTTAAACATTTTGGAATATATATGTAATCTACGCCACCACTCAATTGACTTTTGGGGGCGCGACCACTGCAGGGTTATTCTGTATTGACCTCGCATAAGGTTCAGTTTCCTCTTATTCGCCGCAGTTGCGTTGCACGTGAAAGTAAGGGACATATGACGTTACTATGTCAGTGACGCGAATAATGTATAACAAACTTTCGTTTTTGACAGCTGATAAAAAGTTACTCAAATGACTAGTAGAACCCCTCCCTTAACAAATACCACAAAAGTAATACTAGTCAGCGTTATTTAAGTAGATAGTTATACCATAGTCATAAACTTATAAGTAAATGTTGTATTAGCGTGTATAGTTTAATGATTAACAAATTATTTTGCAAAAGGGGAAAACGAATACGTAATAAATAAGTGTTTATTATTAACTAATAAAATGTAATTGTTTAATAAAATAAATTAGTAGTAATTCTCTTTGTTATTTAAGCTTCTATGGAATTGACGTTAGATTTGTGTTATATAAGTGTGTATTGGAATTATGCTAGTGAATCCTAAAAAAAATAATAAAATAATCACAGGCCCGACTGCTTAAAATTTTGTGATCCTCAGGGGATTAAAATGAATCTAACGACAATTTTTCCATCTAAACCTTTAGGTGCCATCAAGTTCAGCTTAAGAAACAGACATACCTACTTACACTCAAAAAACATTACTTACCTTTTTAGACGGTTAGGTTATAAAGTAGCATGTAGTAAAAAAAAACTATTGCACAAATTATTAGCGCCAGCACACGCACTCCATTGTCCTTTGATTTTTGCGCAAATTTATGCACAAGCTGTTTGCGCACTTAAGTCACTGCGTGTAGCTGGACCTTAACATTTACGTTCAGTTTATCCTTTTGTGGTGAAATTTGAAAGGAAAATAGGCAAAGAGAGCGTAAAGTGCAGTCGAAAGCAGAAGCTATATAGGGTGATGAAAAATGTCCGGCATAATTATAATTTTAAAACAAAAATAAATCGAGATGGCTTGGATAATAATTTTTAAATTGTTTTACCAATAAATTTAAATAAATAATTTATTTACAAGCAATAAAAAATCCCTATACATTCACTATCATTAGGGTTTCGTACACCGAAAGGGTGACCAACGGGACACTATTAATAAGCCTCCGCTGATTGTTTTCTATCAACGGGCTAAAAACAATTAAAATAAAACAATTAAAATATATTAAAAAATATACAACCATATTTTTTATGATAATACAAAGTGAGTAATGTTATCATTTTTTATACTTTCATTGTAGTTTTTGATTGAAACGAAAAACCGTTGAAAACGTGAAGAAAAAGTGTGGTTATTTTCTTTACTCTTTACACGTAAAGGAAAAGACAGAGATAACTATTCCAATCAATACCCCGACTTAACTCTTTTGTAACCTAAGCGTAGCGATAGTTTCAAAGGTACGAGACGCAAAATAACTTTGCAGCCGAGCGAAGAAAATTTTTAGGTGCAAGAGAAAAAGCTTAATATTTATTTGGTATTAATTAAACTCTTTCCACGGATAAAACCCAATTTTGCGCGCTAAAATGGAATCACAAACAAAACCAATCAGAGCGCGTGAGGTGAAAAATAAATTCTTATCATAAATAAATTTTTGAAGAATTACCTTTTTCCCTACCTCTTTTTACTTAGAAAACCCCGTAGATTAATCTGTCTTATAAATCTATTTTAATCTACAAAGTCTTATTTTGGCGTCGGAAAACAGTTTTTATGATAAAACTTGTTTGATTAAACTCAGGGCTTAATCGAAGAAGTCGGAATCCGGTGACAAAAGTTTTCACATTGGAATGGGTTTCTTTCTGAAAGTCGATTACTCTTTAGGGCTTTTTCCACTGAAGCTGAGCGGTCTCTAGCAGTGTTACCTTTTTTTGTTTATTTTCGATCTGTTTTTAACCCCCGACGCAAAAAGAGGAGTGTTGTAAGTTTAACGTGTGTATCTGTCTGTGACTCGTAGTTCTTAAACGAATGGACCGATTTAGATGCGTTTTTTTAATATAATCTTATTTTGAATTTTTCTTCATTTATGATTACGTTCTTATTTTGACTTTTCGGCTGTCTTCATATTTCTTTGTTCTCCACAACATCTTTATCTCTTTTTTTACGCTGGCAAAATCTTTATTTTACTTAATTGGACCCTCCATTTTGTTATTTTTGTATCGTGCTGACTACGAAGCGGTACGAGGGGCGCGTTGAGGCTACAGCAGTACTGGTGTAAGCCTTCGATGGCTCAGTTAGTAATCTGATATAAACACAAAGGGTTTCCCTTTTGAAACCACTTTCATTCACCCGACTTAAGTGTAATAACACCAAAAAAAAACTATTACGAGCTTTATGTACATCGATCAATGACAAACCGCCGAAACTGACTCGAGATCTCGAGAATCGCGTAATTTTGCACTCGCTCGGCTCGCGATAGTGCGTATGTATATCGCGAAATGTCACCACCGCTTTTACCACAATTGATAACGTAGCTCTTCGGCTAGCCAGTGACCTCTCCCAAATATAAATCCTGGCTACACCCCTCTTAAATATAAGTAGTAGAACGTTTTCCTATAATTTTCATAATAATCATCTGTAAGCCGTGAAAGCTATTTGATTAAATTAATTAAAACAAGAAATTAACTCGCTCTTTTAATGGCAGAAAAGTAATGGTCTTACAATATAAGTATGGGATTTTATCTTCGGTTCAAAAATGCGTGATAAATTTTTTTTCTAACGACGTAATCAGATATTTTGCTTATTGACTAAGTAAGTACACTTCAATAAAATTAAATTCTTCTTTCCGAGGGAAAAATAATTAATTTAGAAATATCAGAGCGAAAAAAATGACTTCTTTTTTAAAAATATGTAATAAAGATTTGTAAATATATATGTGTAAAGTAAGATAAAAATATTAATATTATGTTTGTTAGACTGCATAAGACATCAATGAAGCAATAATAAAAATAGTAATATTTCATAGCTGCCATCATAATAGCAATCTTTTAAAAAATATTTAAATTTCGTCGCATAGATGTGTACTTGTTATAACATTATAATGAGTTATTATATTACGTAGTAGGTATTGACACTTTAAGTAACTATAAATAAATATTATATTATTTTTTGTAAGCTGTTCTTGTTGCAAATGTACTAAATGTAATACCTAGTGTAATGTTTAGATGAGATGTGTAAATTAGTATAATTTGTATGTATTAATGAATAATGGTCGTACAAAATAAATAACATAAAAGTGTCATGTGCATTTTATTTCATCAATTAGGAAATCTAAATAAATAGACATGCAACGAATGGATATATATATTGAACTATCTCGATCGTTCCCGATGCAGAGGCTGTCCATAGCCATTCAGCGCGAAAATGCAGCTAGTGTTATGGGCACTTTTGCACCGGGGATGACGAAGGACGGGTTATTTAGGTGTTTTATTTTAGGTATTTTAGGTGTTTTATTTTAGGTATTTAATTGTTTTATTTTAGGTACATTACTTGAGGTGTTTTAGGTATTGTTATAAGTGTTATATTATATTTAAGACTGTTTATATGTTACCTGGATTTATTCCTCTTAAAATATTTAAAATATATATTTGAAATTATAGATATAATTGTCGTGTCACAGTGTCAGTTTCCATACTCCACCGAAACGGCTGGACGGATTTCCATGACATTTTCTGTGTATATTCGGTTGGTCTGAGAATAGGAATAGGGATCTGAGCAAGCGAAGCCGCAGGAAACAGCTAGTAACTGTATTTATTTTTTGTTTTGCCATAATAATACTTCATACTCCTTCGTCACCCGCTAACGTTCGCTCCTCAGTCCTCGGAAATAAAAACAACGGTCAACAATACGCCAAAAACGGGTCCTAGGCTTCTTCACTCACATTACGTGTTCTTCAAAGCTTGATCTGGAGAGAATGATAATTTTGGACAGATAGAGGGGAAACGTGCACGAGGAAGAACACCAGCGGCTGTAATTACACGCCATGTTCACAATGGCTGCGTCTTCATCGTATCTCCTCCGGACACAAGCCACCGTAAATAACTCTACCTTCTTACTTCACACAGATAATTGCCTCCGAGGCCTAATAGTTGAGTCCATTATTAGCTTCACATCTGGCGGTCGCGGGTACGATTCCCTGCGGAGTCCAACTTTGTAAGACTCAGTTAGGTTGGTGGAAGGGCATTTTCAACGCCCGCCTGCCTTGCTTACACCATATTAACAGTTAATGTTAACAGCATTGATGTGTTCCGGCTTGCAATTCCCCATTGCGTTGGGAAATCTTGGTAAGCCCGCTTCCATCTTCGGTATCATCGTCACTTACCATCAGGTGAGATGATGCCAAGGTCCCCTGAGCTGGAGTTCATCTGGAGTTGAACTAAAGTTAAGCATGAATTCAACTTGAATTTACCCGGAGTTGAGCTGAACTGAAGTTAAGATGAAGTGAAGCTAAAGTTGGGCTAAAGTTGAGCTTGAATAGAGATAATGTTGAGTGGAATTAGATCTGGAGTTGGCTTGGAAGCTAGCTGAAGTTCGGTTGGAGTTGAACCGAGGGTTAACTGGAGTAGCACTGGAGCTGGGCTGGAGTTGAGCTGAAGTGAAGCTCATTTATTGAGGTATGTTTTTTTAAAATAAATATTGTAAATCTTAGCATTGACATGAGTGGTGCATGCTCGCTTAAATGTTCATGGGGTGGTGGCGCATCGGGAGCCGGGTCGTTCCTTTCCCTCTAAATACGATCGAGGAGAGCGATATCTGACTCTCGCGTTATACTCGTGACCGGGTGCTTTCCGTGTGAACTGGCCTACTAAATGCATTATGATAATATTTAAAAATCATTATAACTAATTTCAAATTCTCGTGTCATTCTTTTTAAAGTGAAAGTTTTATTACATCGTCCCAAATTTTTTCGTCTGTGTGTTGCATGTCGCCTGACGGTCGCTTTCGTCTGAAGGTATGATCGTTTCGTCCTCTGTACCGTAGCGAGAGCAGCCATGATCGTTTCGTCCTCTGTAAAGTTTCACTTTTACCGTGGTTTCATAAAACCACACACTTACTTTTTTTGTCTTCATTATATTTTTTGTTTTAGATCAATTATTTTATTTTGACTTCTAATAATTATGCTTACTTTTTTTATTTTTTTTACAAATGACATTATGTACATGTGACTACTATTTTATACTCAATATTTTGAATTTGAATTAAAGGAACTTATTTTGGTTTAGGAAATTTTTATATGAATCGGAACCATTGAACTGTTAAAGTCAATACTTAATCCCGAGTACGCAGCGGTAACATATTTACTTCCCCAGTACGTAGATGTTTAGAGAGGTGTTCATAATTTATGCAAATAAGTGCGTCACAAGTTAAATATTTGAGTGATTAGGCTTGAGTACATGACTCTGTACTTAAGGACCGAAAGGCCAAAAATACTATAGGAGAAAGTATAAGTAAGTTATAATGCAGACAAACAACATAACAACATTTCAAATCAATTTTGTACTTTATAATTTACTAGCTTTTGCCAGCGGCTTCGCTCGCGTGAACATACTTTCAATGACTGTCTTCAAGGGTGCGCAATGCGCGAGCCGCAAGCGGCTCGCAAGCGTGGAAAATAGCAGCCTGTATGTCAATTTAGGTCCTAATCTGTCTTCTTAACAAATTTCATCCTGATAAGTTCAGTAGTTTTTGCGTGAAACAGTAACAAACATCCATACATATACAACCATATTCGTACATACAAACTTTCGCGTTTATAATATTAGTAGTATTATTAATTTTTCTTAGCTGTTGCCCCTCCATGGAAATCGAGGGTACGTGGTGCTCGAGCCGCAAGCGTTCCGAGGGTTTTTGTGGAAATAATTTAATAAATTTAAAAATGTTAACTAATGTAATATACTATTTTTTGGTGATTTAGCTCGTTTATCTTTTTGACGAAACCCTTACGTTTTTTTTGAGGTAAGTGGTTGAATTCTCCATTTTTTGTTTAGCATTTTAGCAGCGAATCTGTGAACGTAGTCACAACGTAATCACAATCATAATTATAATCATTTATTGATAAATTACTTGCAATAGTAAGTTCACAGTTCCGTATAGTATATGTATAATTAGTTGGTAGGTATATAAATTACAAAAAACTTATCAAGGCATTAAAGAAAGTAAATTTTTGTATAGAACTACATAACAAGAGAAGCAACCGCCTCCGTAAGTCAGAGGCAAAGTTCACTGGCTTTACAGAGGAGGTCGCGGGTTCGATTCCCGGCGGGGTCAATTGTAAGACTCGGTTTGGTTGGTGGTAGGGCATTTTCTAAGCCCGCCTGGCTAGCTACCACCATTTTATCTAAGTCTTGCCGCCAAATATCAAGGTTGATATCATTGGTGTGTTCCGGCATGAAGATAAGATAGCCAGTTCCCCATTGCGTTGGGGAATCTTGGTAAAGCCCGCTTCCATATTCGGCAACATCGTCACTTACCACCAGGTGAGATGTTGTCAAGGGTTTACCTATTGTGAATAAAAAAAAATAAAAAAAAGCAAAGATAAATCTCAAATCTCGGTCCTATAAAGGCTGATCTTCGTCCACGAAAGCTTAAGTTGTAACTTGAGCACGAGTATGTTTTCGAGTGGAATTAGAATGACGTTTGACGGCGGCGGATGTGTTTAAACATATATTTTGAGAGTCTGTGGAGTATTTTCCAGAGTGTTTTGCTGCCGCCCTTCATGTCATCTGGCTGATGTGACGAAAACAAAAGTTTAACAAATTCTTTCTCAATATTTTGTTAATGCTGTGTTATTTTTTAGGGTTTCATACACCCGAAGCAAAGTATACAGGGTGTAACATAAAGGTGTGGTGATACTTTAAGGTGGGCTTGTACCCATCAAACTGAACAACTTTCTCCATGGAACCCATAGTCAAATCGCAAAAAAAAAATTGAACTTCCCATACTAAGTTGGCTGATCAGCTGATCGAGTTAGTATGGGAGAGCCAAATTTTTTTTTGCGATTTGACTATGGGTTCCATGAAGAAATTTGTTCAGTTTGATGGGTACAAGCCCACCTTAAAGTATCACCACACCTTTATGTTACACCCTGTATATATAAGTACTAACATACTGTATGGACACTTTCTGCCACTCTCTAGATTCCGACCTCACCCCCTCGTCACCCAGATTGATACAGATTGGTTACAGTTTGGTTGTCGAACGTATAGGATTTCGCCGCTATTTTGTTTGTTCCGTTGTTCCTTTTTTGAAATGTAATTTCTGGCCCGTTGAATAAAGTGACCAGGGTGTGCCCAAAGGTTGACCACCGGGACTCTATTACTAAGCCTCCGCTGACCGTCTGTCTGTCTGTCTATCAGCGGGCTGTATTTCATGAACCGTAAGAAGTAGAAGTTCAAATTTTAACACAGTGTGTATTTCTTTTGCCGCTATAACAGCAACAAAAAATAAAAGGGGACTCCCATATAAAAACGCAATTTTTTTTAAAACGTGATTTTACTAGCGACATAAAGAGATAGATAAATAGACGTTTATTGAAATCACCAGGCACTTATAATTAATGAGGCATTGATTTTTTGACGTGATAACGTCTTATAAATTGATGACATGGGCTGCATTCACGAAAAAGTGTGACCGCATCATCACGTTACGCCAGTGTGACTTGTACAAGTACTAGTACTTGTAATTGGTCGAACGGACGAACCGTCAAACAAGTGTGCCTACAACTACTCCAGGAGCTTACAAGAGGTGTTCCAATGCGGTCGATTCTCTGTGAGGAAAAGCGTCATACTAAAAACAGGTGTTTTTTATACCTAACATCAGTGTGTCAATAGATTAAAAGTATTAGGCTTCCAGGAGCTTACAAGAGGTGTTCCAACTGTGAGATTTGTTTTAGTTGTAAAAAGGAGCACATAAGTGCCAAGGAGTTACTCACCCGACTATGGGCGGTATTTTATATCTCCTTAAAGATGGAGCTGAAAAAGTTTTACTTCAGTCGTGTGGTCTAAAGTTAAGTACCATATAACGTAAAATTATCGTCCGTAAACCGACTTTACAGACAACATAGGGTTTTTTTTAATAATTCAGTTTAAAGATTAATCTAAATGCTACGGAATACACCCTATATGTTTAGGTACATACCTCCTAGAGGTACTGAAGTAAAATCTTAGATCTCCCAAAGCAAATATTACGTTGCCTTTCATCCCTAAATTTGGCGAGAACCAGCTACATTGTGTTCGTAAATGGAATCATTTATTTAGCCTTAAATCTTTTAGTAAACCCATCAAATTAGATTTTTTTTGCTATTGCGTGTAGAATAATGATACTTAAAATATGCTATTTTTACAGAGGAAAAGTTTGTATGTTTGTATGTAGGAGGTAATCTTCGAAACTACTCATCATATCAGCTGAAAATCGTCCACTGCTGGACAAAGGCCTCCCCCAAGGATTTCCATGACGAGCGGAACTACTCATCTGATCTAAAAAGAATCTGTCACCAAGAGCTAGAGTGGAATTTCAGGATAGACATAGGCTAAAAAATCTTGGTCACTCTCGCTATGCAGGGGGGCGAGCCGCGGAAAACAGCTAGTAGGGTCCTTTTTTTGTTAATATCAGTTTAAAACATGTCTTCTGAAAAAGCCCAGACATCCCTTAAGAATTTCTACAATGACCAGTCCTGCACGACTGGCATCCAGCAGCGACTTCCCGCGACCTTCACTAGTTCGTTGGACCATCGAATAGTAGACCTGCCTTGGAGGGAAGTTTTCTGGGCGCGATTTCCTCTCGAAAACTTTACAGTCCGTTCTACGAGCTATCTGATCCGCCCTCTGCTTCTCAAGTACAGCGATTCAGTGAGTTATGTCGGTTAATTTAGTTCTCCTATAGATCTTCTCAATTCTGGTTCAATCACGTACGGAAACTCCAAGCATACCTCGCTCCTAGTAATCTCATATCTTCAACATCATCATCATTCAGCTCATATACGTCCCCACCGAGGGGCTCGAGCCTACCCTGAATTAGGGCAATAGGGCCTTAGTCGACCACGCGGGCCTAGTGCGGGTTGGTCAACTTCACACACAACCTGGAAGTTTCTTCGCAGGCGTGTGCAAGTTTCCTCACGATGTTTTCTTTCTCCGTAAGATCGTCGGATCTCATCTCATATCTTCAATTAAATAAAAATCCTTTAACTTTCAATACAGATTATCTATTATATACATATAATAAAACTGTAACGGGGCCGTGTCTGTATATGAAATATTTTTGAAAAATAATAACTGAGGTGGACATTACTAACGAAATAGAAGCCAAATCAACAACTTTTGGAATTTTCGCCTGTTTGCCTGTTTGTCTGCATGTTCGCGCATAACGCAAAAACTACCAAGCCGATTTTGATGAAATTTTATATGGTGGTTTCTTAACCCGGGCTGGGTTAACATATATAAATGTAATAAAAAAATTTCAAAACCGCCACGCGGACGAAGTCGCGGGAACAGCTAATCCAAATGTAAGGCGCTATTTTCTCTTCACTCAAGAGGACCAGTAAGCCTAGCTGTTTCTCAGTAACCAACAATCATTCAAACTTAAGCATAACGCGAAGTTGGAAAAATACAGATATACCTACTGTAATATGACGCATATCTTAAAAAACCCAACCAATGAAAAAACTGGTTCTCTGTAAAGTCAGTTTACGGACGATAATTTAACGTGATAACGTCATAAGAAAACATTGATCACAAGCCGAACTCTTACGCCGATCGTGCCTCTTTATCGCTTGGTCCGAGCTCTAGCTTGCACGCGGAACGTGACACTTTTTCGTGCATGAAGCCGGCGTTCATCGATTTTAAGACGCTATCACGATCACGTCAAAAATACAAAAGTTCGATCGAAATTTTCTTTTATATGAAATAAATCAAACAGAGTTAACGAACTTGAGTCTGCAAAATGTATGCTACTTATTAAAAAAAAGCAAAAAGTGTAAATTAATTAGAATCTTCTAAGTTTATGGTGTTATATGGAAGAAAGCAGAAAAGTGTATAAAATAAATCAAAGAAAACAAAATTGGAACTGATAAAATTAAATTGATTTTGAAGCTACAAAATTTAGGCTATTAGATATTAAAAATTAAAAGTAAAAATTATTATGAGTCTGCAAAATTTATTATAGTAGTATTATAGTTATTTTATTATAGTAATAATAGAAACAAAAAGTGTGAAAAATATTTAATCTGCAAAATTTATGCAACTAGATGGAAGAAAGCAAAAAAAATTACGAAAACTTGGAGAGAACAAATGGTTCGTCTATGTTTTGCTAGCTTTTGCCTACGAATTCGCCCGCGGCGTGGACATAGTTTTTAAGCTATTGCATAGCTTTTATCGCGGGCTTTGAGCGCGGCGACCGAATCAAGAAATTCCGTAACGCAAATAAAACCTAGCACCCCCACCATGTAGCTCCGCCAAGCGTAACGTAACGTTACCGCGTTCTAAAAACTTACAGTGCCATCTATTAGCGATTTGCGGTACTAAAAGGACTTACAAGGAAGGGTACCCAACTGTCCGATTCCAATTTGATTTTGATATATGTTATAGAGTAGTCTAAAATAACGTACACGTATTTTTTTTAGCTGCCCAAACTCAACCTGTTGGGAGAAAATGGCCTTCAAAGTACTGAAAATTGACCAAACCTTCTAATTTCTGAGAAGAGATTTGTTCAAAAAAATGATAATTAATTACTGGTTTCGTTATACGTTGGAGAACATAAATAAAGAATGGGGACGTGTTTTGTCATTTCACCACACCCATTTGTATTTAAAAAAATATGAAATGAGTTTGTATATAAAAAAATATATAAAAAATGAGTTTGTGGTGAAATGACAAAACATGTCCCCATTCTTTATTCAAGTTCTCCAACATATAACGAAACCAGTAATTGATTATCAATTTTTTTGAACAAATCTCTTCTCAGAAATTAGAAGGTTTGGTCAGTTTTCAGTGCTTAGAAGCCCATTTTCTCCCAACAGGTTGAGTTTGGGCAGCTAAAAAAAATACGTGTCCGTTATTTTAGACTACTCTATAACATATTATATCAAAATAAATCATATCGGAGTCGGACAGTTGGGTACCCTTCCTTGTTAGTCAATTTTACTGGTGTAACTTTCTTAGTGTTAATTTATTACATAAATATCCCGCGTCCCAAGGACTATATTAAGGTACTGGTAAATACTGCATAAATAAAAAATAAATAAGTGAAATTATAATTGCATAAGTTGATAAAAAATGTTATGCAATAGCTTTACCGCGGCAGTCCCCGAGTGCCACACGTTTTTATGACAGCCTTTGAGGGTGAGTGGTGAGCAAGCTGCCTGGCGAGCGTGAAAATGAGTTTTCTCCAGATCCTTCGAGAAATATGTCGGGCTATGCTCATTACAGAGTAAAAGTTAAAAGCGTCGGTGGCTCAACCGGTAACGACTCGGTCCATCTAACCAGAGGTACCGGGTTAAAATCGGACGGCCAATGTACCAATGAGTTTTTCAAAAGCTTACGTACATACTTACCGATTGCTTTAACGGTGAAGAAAAACATCGTGGGGAAACCTACACATGCCTGCGAAGAAACTCGAAGGTTGTGTGTGAAGTCGACCAACCCGCACTGGGCCCGCGTGGTCGACTAAGGCCTAATCGCCCTGATTCAGGGTAGGCTCGAGACCCTCGGTGGGGACGTATATGAGCTGTAATGATGATGCTCATTAGTTGTCTATGTGACTTTCCACACCCTCAACCATGTCTGTGCAAAAAAATCATGACAATGCGTTGCTCTGTTTCGACGTGGGTGACCGTTGAAATAAGATTTCCCGATATTTCTCGAACTTGATCAGGCTATGCTAATTTGTAGGAATTATGTTACTTCCCACCCCCTGAACCTTGTTTGACGTGCAAAAAAATCGCAACACAAGAACTTAACCAAGACCGAGGTTTTTTTTCAGTTCCCTCAGGAACTGTATCGCACTATGCTCTTTTTACGAGATATAAAGTAGCTTGTCACTTCACATATCCCAAACTATCTCTGTACAAAAAAACAAGTTGATCCGTTGCAAAGTAAAAGAAGGACAAACAAACAAAGAAACAGCTTTCCCACAGGAACCACTTAAGAAATTGGGATAAAAGATAGCCAGTCTTTCTCTATGTCACAGGCTACGTGTGAGCCAAATTTCGTCAAGATTATTAAAACGTGAAGAAGTAATAAACAAACATGTTTTCACACTAATAATATTACTAGTTTTTGCCCGCGGCTTCGCTCTCGTGGGCATCGTTTTTATGACTGTCTGAGGATGAGTGGCTCGCGAACGTCGACAGGAGTTTACTTCAGATTCCTCGAGAGCTTTATAGGGTTATTTTTATTATAAGTCTACGAGTATATCTCACCTTTTTCCCTCAACTTTTTTCATGCAAAAAATCGCATCAATCCACAGATGTGCGCGAGCCTGGAAATGAGTTTTACCTGTATCCTTCGGCAACTAACTCTGGCTATCATCGATAAACAACGGACTACGATAATTAGTAGTATATTATGTCATTTACCACCCCTTTAACCATCTCTGTACAAAAAACCACAACAGTACATTGCTACATTGCGATGTCAAATAAATCAACCTTTAAAAGTATTTTTTTCAGTTTTCTCAGTAACTGTATCGGACTACGCTATTTTCAAGGAATAAAAAGCCTATGATCTTTTCCATGACACAGACTACCTCTGTGCCAAATTTTGTCAAGATTCGTGAAAATGTCGCAAACAAACATACACTTTTTCTCATTTATAAAATGTTTAGTAAAGATAGTAGAGTACTATCATTTCAGTTTAAAGACATCCACTTCTGGACAAAGGTCTCCTCTAAGGATTTCCACCCACAGAATCTCCTTCCGCAATCTATCGCAGCGCCAAATTTTTTTTCTTATCTGTGATTTCCATCGTTCCTGCGCTGTCCGCATCCTCATTTGTTTTTTGTTTTACTATCTCATTCTTTATTTTACTTTTTTTAAATGGGAAAGAGATTGGTTACCAACAAGACAGAGAATCCTAGTGTTGAGACTACCTTGCTACCTTCCATATTATAGTTTTCAAATTAGTTTTGATTCAAGTACAATAAATATTTTTAAATTTAACTTCTTTTAATTTCAAATACCGGTACTTACTAAGTTGAAACCTAGAAGTTGAAAGATCTGACATCTTCCTGAAAATAACCAGACACCAGAGACATTAATATTTAAAATAAACCAAAATGGCTACTACAGCGAGCAAAGTTAACGGTGTGATGAGTGTCGCTTTATTAAGGGAATTCTATCAACTGAGGCAGCAGTTTTTAATGTATGAATACTATTTAAATATTATCTTTCTAATTTTGGCGTTTATATGGCTTTTTATTATGGTTTGGTGGCCTGTGTGATAATCTGGATGACAGTTCCTCAATATAGAACTTTAAAAAACTACGTGTACACAAATGTACTTTTCTTGCATATCTTACTTATTCAAATTTCAAAGCGAGGCTCCCCCCGATGGGTAGCAGAATGCTTCGCAGAAGAAGAGATCATCGGTTTTTTTTCGGAGTATATTCGGAATATCACATTCAACGACTTAGCTAAATGACGTTCAGCAAAGTCCTACGTTCAACGACTTGCCAGTTGTCCTTTAGTCATTCAATTGATTGTTGCCATTCAATCAAATGGCAGATTAAAGCAGATGGCTGCAATATAGTATATACATAAATTATTTGGTTAACAGGTGCTTCATTTCATATTTTATTGTGTTTTATACATTAAGGTTTGGGCTGTTCGAAAAATAATTAGTGTAATCAAAAATAGTTAGAATATGAAAAAAGTTTATTTAGAGCTTTTCAAAATATTCTCCTCCAACCCCTATGCACTTATACATTTAGGTGAACTATCAAAGCATTTAAAAAACGTATTTTGTGGGAGGTCGAAAAATAATTGCCGAAATTCTTCGACAGCATCGTCTGCAGTGTTGAATTTGCGCTCACGAATCATTTTTTTTTGTGGGAAATGAAAAAAATCGCATGAAGCTACATATCTGGGCTTCACGAAGGATGGGGTAATATTTGTACCCCAAAAATTGTCAAATATGCCATGGTTCTAAGCTTTGTGAGCGGGCGCGTTATCTTGGAGAAGAAGAATGCCACGGACGCCGCTGCTTGCCCGCTCGCTATTCAACTCCGCGAAAGCTTGAGGCAGTGGAGAAGAAGAATGCCACGGACGCCGCTGCTTGGGCGCTCGCTATTCAACTCCGCGAAAGCTTGAGGCAGACAAACTTCGCAGTACCATTTACTAGTAACAATTCTACGGTCTTCTAGCGGAATTATTGCTATTGGTCTACTGCGTCGAATAAAAACCGCTATCATTTCTTCATTAACGCTCCGGCCACGAACATCTTATGTGGGCAACTGGTCCTCTTCAAATACCCATTGCGCGGATTGCTGCTTTGTGAGAGGATTGTAGCTGTAGATCCAAGATTTGTTAGTTGTAGGTATGTAGGATACGTTTTGCGAAGTCCCTCTTTTGAACTTTTCCAGCATAAATTTGCACCAATCAACACGACGGGGCTATCGCTCTTCGGTGAGGTAATGTGGTATCCATCGCAAAGCAAACTTCCTAACTTTAAGTTGCTCATGCGGGATGGCGGAAACTGCATGTGATCCATGTTTAGTTCAGACTTAATCTCTCGGTGTATCATGTGTCTATTTTTCCGTAATAGCTACTCTACCCTGGTGACATTTTCATGAGTTACTGCAGTTAGTGGTCGGCCGGGTCTGGGGTCATCGTTTAGGTTCTCTCGACTACGTTTAAATTAACGACATCATTAAGTAACTGCTGCAAACGCAGAAACAGACGCCAAAAAGCACCTTGCAAATTTTCGTGAGATTCTTTGAAGGTAAACCCTCGTTAATAATCATAGAAAATCTTAGCAGTGTAGTGTAAAGTATTTAAGCTTACAGCTTGTAAGTATTACAGCTTGCATTTAATAGGTTAATGTTCAGAGGTAGAAATGTTTTATTATTTGTACACAATAATTATGTTTTAATTATGTTACTCCGAGTATATGCTATGTTATGTTCGAAGTGTCCCTACGCGATCGAATCAGGAATGAGAGTAGCACCCCACAGAATCGCTAAACTTATTTGGTACTGGGCGGGGCACAGAGCTCGTAGAACAAATAGCTATTTGTGAAGTACAATTCTTGAGTGGCGACGCACACCGGATGACATAGTGTAGACAGGCCCTCCCACTTGGCGGATCAAAGACCTGGTGAACGTCACGGGAAGACGCTGGCTGCGGGCAGTGCAGGACCGGTTGTTCTGAAAGTATTTGCGGGAGGCATTCGTCCAGCAGTAGATATCTTCCGGCTGATGTGATGATGATGATAATAGGTGTTAAATAAAAAAATTAAATTGTTATACTTGTGTACGAGGTGTGGTGGTACGGAACCCTCTCAGTCCGCGAGTCCGACTCGCGCTTAGTTGTTGTGTTTATTTTATTTGCTAAAATCAATTAATAAATTAATTGAAAAGAAAAGGTATTTAATAAAAATCTAAAATATTTATGTACCTATTCAAATAATTTAAAATGAAAAAAAAAATAAACTGTAATTCAGTTAGTTAATAAATTATTTTTATTTTCAAACTTCAATCAAACGTTTATAACGTCAGCTATATTTACACCTATAAATCAACGAGCTATCGGAGTGGGTAACTATTTTTTTAATGAGTGTAGAGTTTTAATAGGTACTTTTATGACTACGATTTATGAAATACATGCACATAAATGAATAATTATTTTTACCTTCAATCGTCATTATTAGTCATTTGTTTACGATAAGATTAATTAATCCTCTTTTTCCTTTCTAACAATTAAGGAGTGGGAAGTAACAAGCGGTTACGTCGAATTTCAAGTTTGATTTTGATGGGGATTTAAATTTCCTTAAAATTATAGAGTCCAAAGAAACCAAAAAAAATTAAAATGATTGTGTCTGTAAGTTCTGCGTTACCCGCATCCAGCGTCTTCGCGTGACCTTGTCATCGGTCCACCGAGTGGGAGACTTGCCTACGCTACGTGTTGCCTCTTTTTAGTATGACGGTTTTCCTCACAGAGAATCGAGCGCATTGGGACACCTCTTGTAAGCTCCTGGAAGCCTAGTACTTTGAATCCATTGACACACTTGTTTGAAGGTTCATCCGTCCGTCCGTCCGTCCAACTCTAAGTCCAAGTCCATGTCCATGTCTAAGTCCAAGTCCAAGTCCAAAAGTCCAAGTCCAAGTACTGGTACTAGTACAATACTTGTACAACTGTCGCTTGCACGCTCGGCTCAGGCGTAACGTGACAATGACGTCACACTTGATCGTGTATGCTGTCATCAATTTATAAGACGTTATCACGTCAAAAATCAGCTAAAAAAGTATGCACATAGTGGCCGTACATTTTTACCACACTAGTAGCCTTCCGCAACTTTCTCCAGAGTAGGTACACACTCTGTGCAGTCACTGTAACGTAAGGTTACTTGTTCAGCGGTAACTGAGTAACAAACATTCAAACTTACACACAGTTGGAGGTAAAGCAGCAACGGAATTTTAAATTCGAATCGTTTAAAAATGGCTACTGTGGAGGAAAAAGTTTTTAGCGAGTACGAAAATATTTCGTTACCAGAATTGGATCAACAGACGGAGCTGTAGTTAATGTTTGATTACTACATAAATAATTTTATTCTCCTTTTTGCATTGATAGTTTTGGTGGCATGTGTAAGGATCTGGATGACAGTTCCACAGTGGAGGACTTTAAAAAACTACGTATACAGAAATTTTGTGGTCACTGAAATCTGTCTCAATTTTTTAAGATTTCTACAATATTGTGTGAATACTACTTATGAATTGTCTAATATTTCTATTATTCTACTTGATATGTGTAGGCTTTTTCTGTTAGATTTATTTAATTGTTGGTTACTCATTATAACGGCTATCCTTTATACTGATATTGTGAATATTTTCCCTGGAATATTAGAAGTAAATTTCTTAAATGCAAGCTGTTTGCTTATGGTACAACTCTGGCATGGACTATTTTAAATCTCTACTGTTACTCCTCATATTACCTTTTAACTATGGTACAAAGAGTTGTTTTTAATACTGCATGGTGTTCTATAAATTTATAGAACTATTTGCTAATAATGAATTCTAATGTCAGGCAGTCAAATTATATTACTTGTAAAAAGATGCTAGTAGCAACTGTCACATTTCTCGCTAGCGATATATTTTTCATTATTTCAGAATTAAGGATTTTATAGTTTTCTTTCATGAATTGAATATGCTAAACAATATTTTCAAATCAACGTGATATACCACACATTTATTCATTTGCAAATTCTTTGTGTGAGCCTTGCATTTTTCATGTTGAAATCCAATCGTGTTCTTTTCACAAACATTTTTAAATGTTGATGGTATTGTTGATAGTCTATATGCAGGATATTTTAGTATGGGAATAAAACTATAGAAGATAGAAGCCTTTATATTAAAATAGTCCCTTTATTATCACAGTTAATGTTAGGTTTTTCTCTCATGATCTGTAAAGTTACATATACTTACAAAAAAGTGTAGTGTAAGTAATGGATTGTAATGTTAATGATGTAAGTAAATGTAATGGTGGTATAATGCCAGCGATGTTAGCAAATGTCATGTTAGTGTAACGTTAATGATATAAGTAAATTGAATGGTGGTGTAATGACAGTTATATTAGTAAATGTCGTGGTAGTGTAATGTTATTAATTTAAGTAAATGTAATGGTGGTATAATGTCAGTTATATTAGTAAATGTCGTGATAGTGTAATGTTATTAATTTAAGTAAATGTACTGGTGTTTTAATATCAGTTATAATAGTAAATGTCGTGGTAGTGTAATGTTATTAATTAAAGTAAATGTAATGGTGGTATAATGTCAGTTATATTAGTAAATGTCGTGGTAGTGTAATGTTATTAATTTAAGTAAATGTAATGGTGGTTTAATATCAGTTATAATAGTAAATGTCGTGGTAGTGTAATGTTATTAATTAAAGTAAATGTAATGGTGGTTTAATATCAGTTATAATAGTAAATCTCGAGGTAGTGTAATGGTAATGATGTAATAATAGTGTAATGGCAGTGATGTTAGAAAATGTTAATTGTTAATTAATGATTTCTGTGCTGCTAGTTAAATTTGCCAAACCGAAATGATAGAAACATTTTATTAATTTTCTTTATTATTTTATTTTTATTCTTTAAGAAAAACTAGATACGTTAATAGCAAATAAGAATGGAATGTTGAAAAGTTTCCGCTTTTAAATATGTAGGCGGATATATTATGGAATAATAATTGTTTGTGCGGTAAAATATACATTAAATCGATACAGAGGTAATGATAATAATTGGCTAGTTCTCAGGATGGTTAAGCCTTATAAGCTGGTTCAAAGTTTAATTATAGCAATAACATCACAGAAAAAGAATACAGATATTAGAATGTAGTTAGAACAAAGATAGATAACAGAAGTATTGCGATGCTACTGCAACTAATAAATAAATAAATAGTTTTATTTCATTTCAAAATGTTACTGACTCCATGGAAAGCGCAACAGATAAATGATTCTAATTTGCATTGAGACAGAGTAATTTGAAGTTTTACTGTTGTTTTGTTTTACCACACAGAAACATGTTGTTTTGCAATACCACGCAGGAACCTGCTGTATTGTAATTCCACACAGAAACCTGCTGTTTTGCAACACCACACACAAACCTTTGTTTTACAACACTATACAGAAACCTGTTGTTTTGCTTTATCACACAGAAACATGTTGTTTTGCAACACCACACAGAAACCTGTTGTTTTGGAATACCACACAGAAACCGGTGTTTTTTAATACCACGCAGGAACCTGTTGTTTTGCAATGCCACACAGAATCCTGTTGCTTTACAATACCACACAAAAACCTTTGTTTTACAACACTACACAGAAAACTGTTGTTTTGCAATTTCACATAGAAACCTGTTGTTTTGCAATACCACACTGAAACCTGTTGTTTTACAATGCCACACAGAAACCTGTTGTTTCACAACACTACACAGTAAACTGTAGTTTGCAACACCACACTGAAACCTGTTGTGTCGCAACATCATACATGAACCTGATGTTTTCTGTAAAATTAGATTCATCTTTTACTACACAAAACCACTTTCGGTTCGCAGTTCATTCCAAAACAAAGTGTGACATCACAAACGTCCCTGACATTAATTTTATTCAGAACCCGATACAAACTCCGCCAAATCCGCCAACTACGTTATTCCGTCACGTAAAAAGTATCAGAATCCAATCAGCTGTAAACGGAACTCAAATACTTACTTGGATGAAATGAAATCAAATGAATATCGTAGCGGGGGACTATCTTTTCTCTCAGCTGGGAGATAGCACATTCGATTTTTAAGTCTGACTTGAAATACTTTAACTACCACAGAAAAGCAAAAGATAATTCAAAAGACAGCCCCCTGAAATACTGTGATTCGATTTCGGTTAGATTTCCATTTCACTAAATTAGCAATAGGCGAGCCCGTAAAATAGCCGACCGTTGGAGTAGTAAGATTCTCAAAGGAACGACCGAGCACCGGAAGACATAGCGTAGGCAGACCTCCTACTCGGTGAACCGGATGACCTTATGAAGGTCGCAGAAAGTTGCTACATGCGGGCAGCGCAGGATCGGTCGTTGTGGAGACCTATGTTCAGCAGTTAATCTTTCGACTTGGTCATTGGCGACGATGAACTTGTATTAAACAGGCACCAAAGCCTCTGGCTTCGCCGCAAAGTCACCTGTCTATCGGTGTTTTACAGGATTCATTTCGTAGAGTGTGCCCTGGAGCTCCACGAAATAATTCCCCCTCTCCATTTCATCATCGGACGACAAAGCGCGGAGGACGATTCCGCCCCTTTGTCGTTAATGTTCCACCTTTACGTACGAAGCGGTTTGCTTCTTTGTTCATTATGCGAACGGCCGAGGAATGGAATCACATGCCGGCTCTGTATTTCCCGATTCGTATAATTTAAGAATCTTCAAGACGAGAGTGAATAGGCACTATTTGATCTTGCGTGTTACATCCTCGGCTGCATCAGCACTTACCATCAGGTGAGGTGCAGTCAAATGAACTCAAATTTTTAATAAAAAAAAGCTCATTATATACATTTGTCACAATCTAGTAATTTTTGAGCTATCATATCATAGCAGTGCCCCCGCCAAGTCTAGAAAAAAAAACAAACAAAGGCACAGCCGTACCATCCTTTTATTGGAACCATTCGGGGTATTTTCCACCCCCAGTAACTTTATTGTGGAGAAAATTAGAAGCCTCAATTTTCAGTGGCCAAGAGTGCACAATATATCTAGGTAAATTCCCAAATAACATTTAATTTAAACCCTTTGTTTTTAAACTGTTGCAAGTCAAAGTTCCCTAATTTTGTCACTGACACTTACCATAAAATTCTAAGATACATCTAGTAGACCCAAAAGCTTCCAATTTTGAACATAATTAGTGTTTAGCTTATAAAGCAAGGAAAACCTAAAACATATCGCAATTTCAGTCAATTTTTTTAGAGATACGAACTTTTTAATACTATATAAATAGATCCTAAATATATGCGATTACAAATTTACTTTTATAGTACAGCTACTCTTCGGTTTGAAGGTACGATTTTTTTTATAGAATATTTTAAAACTCTTACGTTTCTTTTAGATTTAGCCTCCAAAACCAAGCGTGACGGACGGCCGCACGGCCGCATGTAAGGACGGAATTGAGATGATTGGTTTTTCGGTATGTGTTAATTATGTAGAAAACATATTTATTTTAAAAAGTACTGGCAGACTTGGCTACACTTTAGATCTCATATATTTTTACGGGAAAGTCACGCGACTTGGCGAATTTTTCATAAAAATATTTTTTTAACGGACATTTATCTCCGGAATGGCTTCATCTAAGGTATAATGAAACCTTTACAGCTGTTACATTTAAACGTATTCCATATGGTAGGTAGTATCGTCACCGGAGTATATTTACTAAATCATACGTTTGGTTCCAAAAAATAGAGGCGTTTAGGATTATTCACCGATTGTGTGTGTCGAATATCGTAGTTTTAGCATTTTCAGTTTTTACCGACTTCCCGAGATAACTTATACCAGAGGGTATAAGAAATAAGTGTCAACCCTAGCAAAGCCAACCCCAACGAAATGTCGCGGGCACCAGCTGGCAAACTTTTGTTATTAGCGCGAAAGTATGGATGTGTGTTTGTTTATTTTACTTTCATGCCAAAACGGCTCAACGGATTTAGATGAAATTTTGTAAGTAGATGGATAGAGCACTGGATTAACATAAAATGTTAATTTTTATTACACCCTTGCGACTAGCTTCGAGGGTGCGCCTCGATTACAATCATGAAAACGATATCCACTTGAACGAAGCCGCGAGTAAAAGCTAGTAAACAATATTTTTAATTATAAGACCGTCATTAATTAACAAACTTGATAAAATTTATTAACACCATTTGTGATGTTTGTATTTATACTAGCAGTCGCCCGCAACTTTACTCAAGAGTAGGTACAAGTATATAGCTCACTCGAACGATAAGGGTCATAGGATTTAGAAAATAGTCCAAGTAATAGTGTAAACCTGCTTGAACTTGACCATTCTTATCTTTAAAGAGATGCCTATCCTTCAATTCGTTGTTGTAATGTCTGAAGCTAACCTCCAAAAGAAGTCCATTGCTGAATTTAGGCCTCCCCCAAGTTGGGTGGTTTTGCAGTTATCGTCAAACTTGGCGAGCAGGTTGGCGATCACCGTAGCGCAGAAGGAAGGATTACGACACCGTAGGAAGAGATGGGATGGTTCTATTCTAGGGCATTCTAGGGTACTATTCTACATTATATTATAGGGTACATTTTACAGTAGAATTCATAAACTCTCCCATAATTTCTAGAATTTTGCAGATTATTCGTATTTTAGCTGCATTTTCTCATCACTAAACAATATCCCTTGATTTCTTTTGCTGTACGACAAAAGGCGAAAGACGTCCACTCCTGGACTAAGGCCTCCCCCAAGGATATCCACGACGACCGGTCCTGCGCTGCCCGCATTCAGCGGCTTCCCTCAACCTTCC
Organism: Coleophora flavipennella; assembly: GCA_947284805.1. Taxonomy (NCBI): domain Eukaryota; kingdom Metazoa; phylum Arthropoda; class Insecta; order Lepidoptera; family Coleophoridae; genus Coleophora; species Coleophora flavipennella. The sequence continues at coordinate 6,842,786 of OX369308.1, forward strand.
CCAGATCGTCGGACCACTGTATGGGAAGTCTGTTTACGCTACGTTTTTCGGTGCGTGGTTGCCACTCGAAAACTTTAATGTCCCAACGGCCATCGCTATGTTGCTAGACCTACCCACTGCCACTGCAAATTTAGTTATTGCTCCTCTTTTCTCTAATTTATAATGCCTTGTAAATAATTTTGCTGTAAGATTGAATGTCAATAAAATAAAATAAAACCGGCCAAGTGCGACTCGGGGTCACACAAACAGGGTTCCGCACCAAAACTTTAACTACCAACAGAACAAGACCTCTCACTACATACTTTGTATAAAAAAGTTTTATAAACTTTATCGTATTGACAGTGATGTAAAACAGCAATGTGTGTTGCTGTCAGTGTAAACTGTATCAAACGAAAGGGCTTGTTGTGAAAACATCAAATACATTATATATATTTTGACGTGATAACGTCTTATAATTCGATGGAGCCGGCTGCACGCACGAAAAAACATGACTCATGCGGCGTTACCTCGCTTTGAGGCGTTCCATTTAAGGCTTGAAGTGCAAGCGAGAGCGCGCAATGAGCGACAAAGAGGCACAATCGGCCTCCGCGTTCGGCAGCGTTCGACATCTGTCTCTCTCCTACTTGAGTGAGCGATGCGTCCGCGTGGACAGCTGCTATACATTAATACATTTACATGTTTTCGTCAAGTATGAAGTGCAGTGAAAAGTGAATGTGGTGTCAATTGTTTATAGCTACGATAATTGCGGCGATAAATATTATTATTATTTCGATATTATGAAACCATTCCATCACTATTTTCTTATGACGTTGTCACGTTCAACTATCGTCAGTAAACTGACATTACAGACAACCGATTTTTTTAATTTAAGATGAATATTTAAAAGTTATTTAAGAAAATAGGCGAAAATTGACCCTCCCCCCCCATCCTTATCTCCTAAACTACTCCAAAAATATTTAATAAAACACAGTATATGAGTTTAAATGTATAGATTACAGGGAAACCTATTAGAAAATCTAAAGTCCTTTCGTTTTTACAGGAAAAATGAAATTTCCCGTCCACTAATAACTTTTAAATTTTCTAATTTAAACCCCGAAAGTGGCCTCCATGTTCGAAATTCATTTATTTACGTTACACATCCATCTTTGGGTCATCGACATACATATGTGTACTAAATTTCAACCCAATCGATCCAGTAGTTTAAACTGTGACGGACTGATGGACAGACAGACACACGAATGATCGTATAATGGTTCCGATATTAACTGTTGAAGTCATCATCATTATCAGTATTAAGAGGGCTTAGCCCTTTGTCGATGCATCATTTTCCATTTCAGTCTATCTTGAGCTGTCGTCTTTGTCTCCTGGTAAGTATCACTACGGCACAACTCATTAACTTGGGTCGTGTATTGTTTTCTGGGGTGCCCTCTTCCTCTCCTACCTTTGATCTTTTCTTTCAGGTTGGCTATGTGCAGCTCTCCGTGTCTGAGGATGTGGCCCAAGCAACTAGCCCTTTTGTTCTCAATGGTTTACAACATCTGTCTTTCTTCCTAAGCGGTTTCTAGCACCTCAGCATTGGAACTATTGAGGTAGGGAACCCAAAAAAATAAATAATAATGACTGTCTGAGTTCACTTTGGTTTTGCCTGTCCCTGAATCCGCTCAGCTTTCTGCTCGAGAAATCAAGGACGGGATTTCAGTTTCGGAGAGGTGATTCACGCGTTACCCAACTTTTCTACATGGACGATCTCAAACTGTCCGCTCCAAATGCAACACGGTTGGAGGAGCTGTTGAAAATCACTTGTGATTTTAGCAGTTCCACCAACACGGAGCTAGGATTGGATAAGTGCGTGATCCTTCATGTAGACAGGGGCAGGGTACATTCAGGCGGAATCGATATCGACTCCATGAACATCTGCACCCTCTCCGAAACTGATACATACCAGTTTCTGGGTATGTCGCAGAGTATTGGTTTTCACGAGGCAGGGGTGAAACAGGGCGTTTATGACGTGTTTTGGGAGCGCCTGATAAAAGTTCTTGAGAGCTATTTGTCAGGCGTTAACAAAATACGAGCGTTCAAAGCCTGGGTCATGCCTGTTCTTTAGTACACCTTCGGCATACTCAGATGGTGGCAGACCGAACTGGACGCCCTGAATCGAAAAGTCCGCACTACTGACACTCCATAGGATGCATCACTCGAAGTCGTCAGTGATGAGGCTGTATATCCCACGGAAGAGTGGCGGTCGTGGCTTTTTAAGTGCCAAACAAATGCACAACTGCGAGATATGCAGCCTACAAAGTTATTTCCTTGCGAAAGTCGATAGTAACTTGCATAGAGTTGTCATAGCCTGTGATAAAGGACCCCTCTATCCATGGCCCAAGAGAACTGGTAGGCGCCGGCTGTACTTAGCACTGCTGAGCGAGAGGCCATCTGGAAAGACAAAGAGCTGCACGGTAGGTTCTTCAAGGACCTTTTGGATCATTATTGGTCAGAAGCCCTCCGTGCACTGGCTGCGCTTCGGAGACCTTTCTGCGGAGACCGAGGGTTTTTTCTTTACAATACAGGATCAGGTGGTCCAGACAAACCACTATAGGAGGTTCATAATAAAAGACGGCACCGTCAGTAGTGCCGTCAACCAGGGGAGACTGCGTCATATAACCTCCGGTTTTCCATGCTTGCCAACACTGAGTATTTGCACAGGCACAACCAAGCAGCCAGGATCCTATACCAACAGATCGCTCTAAAGTATGGCTTCAAATCTCGGCGGTTGTCATATTACAGCCAGAGCCGACCCGTCATCACGGATAGGACTATTCCTTCGAATAAGCCTGATATCGTTTTGATGGATCGGGTGCAGTCAAGGGTGTTTTTAGTTCATATCCCTATCCCATATAACGAAAACCTCGTGCAGGCTGATGCCGATAAAATGGACCTGGCGCACGAGGTTACTGATATATGGCAAGTGAAACCCACTGAAATCATCCCCGTAGTTATATCCGTGAACGGGCTAATTTCAGCCGACCTTGAACGTCACCTAAGGCTGCTGGAACACCGAGGCAGACTAATAATTGCAGCAATGCAGAAATCAGTCCTCCTCGTCGATAGTTCGACGCTTTCTCTCCCCGTCGCACTGAACTCTAGCCGACTGTGCTTCCGTTGGAGGTGCTCCTGCCACTTCGGCTCGTGCGAAGTGAGCAGAGTAGCTTAAATTTCATATATTGAAATAATAATAAAACAGATGTTTCGCGGTGACTGGGTGACAAACATTCAAACTTACGCACAGATAAAAATGGAATAAAAGAGCACTATGACGCTTATCTTAAATTCGATGAACAAAATGCCCAAAAGTTTACATTTCATTTCATTTTACATATGAATAGACGTTAGGATTGAAGCTGTTTATCAAATAAATATAAATGAATTTTAATCTGCGAAAATACTAGTCTATAGACGAAAGCAAATAATGGTCTACAAACTTGGTGAGAAAACATATTATTTCTTCATTTTATACAATTTGGTATTTTAATTTCCTTATTTTTTATTCTATTTTAAAAGTTAGGGAAGCGATTGGTTACCCAAACAGTGCATTCTAATGATGCGGATCAGGGATTACTATTGTTGAAGTTTCCAATTCTGTTTTAGTAAGTACTACAATAAATGATTTATACTTTTATTAATTAAAGGGTCCAGTTAGCAGACACATTAAATAAGGTTGATACAAGTTGAAGAGCAATCCGAATAATTCAAAATGGCTCCTACAGAGAAAGAAGTGAATTCAAATGTATTTTTAGAATTCTTGGAATTGTCTTTTTGGCTGTCGCAGATAGATTACTACATAAATGTTGTGGAATTGACTTTTGCGTTGATCATTTTCGTGGCCTGTGTGATGATCTGGATGGTAGTTCCTCAATGGAGGACTTTAAAAAACTACGTATACACAAATGTAGTTTTCGCTGAATCCTGTATCACTTTTTTATTACATCTAGAATACACTTTTTCTTATTACAGATATGTAAAGGATAATCATACTCGTATTTTTTTCATTAATTTGTTGGAAATATTGCATTCATTTGGCTATTTTATGTTAACGTCGTTTTGTTGTTGGGTGCTCATAATGACGGCTGTTCTTTACACTAATATCGTTAAGATATTTCCTACTGTTGTTACGAGAAAATTTCTCAAATGCAACCTGTTTGCCTGGGGTACACCTATAGCATGGACCGTAGCTGATCGGCTTTTGAAAGTCTGTTGTAAGCCTTTATGTAACTACGATTCTGGGGATGCAAATGCTGTTTTTAATATTTTATTGTGTTTTTTAAATTTCTTTTTGTACCTACGTGTGTTATATTCGCTGATAAAGAAACCAAACGTGAGGCCCTTAAATGTAAGATGGTTGAATTCTAATACTTGTAAAAAGATTCAAGTGGCATCTGTCACATTTTTCACAAGCGGTATATTTATAATTATTGTGAATCTAAGTCAAGTTATAAAGTGGCCTTTAGTGGTCTTTAGTGAAGATATACCATTTAGAAAAATTTTTCTTAGCAATTTGATATATGTTACGTTTAAACACTTGCAACTTCTATGCGTTAGCCTTTCATTTTTCATGTTGAAAGCTAATCGTAACGCGTTAAGTGTTTGTTTTTCAAAAATTTGTAAACGTTGAACATTTTATATACATACATAATATTCAACTTTTGAATCGGTTTTTTAATTATTTTTATTAAAAACTTGTCCCTTTAAAGCAAACATGTCCCGTTTTTGGGTTCTGTGCCAGCTAATGGAACCCTATTACTGCCCTGATAAGGGAGAAGGCCGTTAAGTAACATTTTATCATTTTGAGTTAACTATACCACTGATTAGGCGTGAAAATTCGCATCGATCAATCTTGGAAACATCTTTTTATTCATCATAGTTTCGGAGATACAAGTACTAAAAAGGTCGTTAAATGCACTGTTTTTAACAATAAAATAAGCAAAAAGGCGTTTACTATACATTACTAGATTATAAGAATGTAAAGTGCTGTTTGCGGTGATTTTGTCTTGTTATGGAAATCTTTAACATTTATCAGCACTACTGAAGAACGCCGCTTAGTATTCTAGAATTACCTGTAAGGAGACTACGGCAGTCTAGCGGCGTTAATACCTAGTAGCATCTCTACCAGACCACTGGGCATACTAAACTAAAACGCTACGCTTAATTTAATAAGCCTACGTCAGTCTGTTTGTCCGTCTGTCCGACTTTTAAAAGGATGTGTTTTTAAAACAGTCAAGTTATAGACAGCTGGCTGAAATAATATGTGTGATTATAGAATATTGACTAAAAAGTAATAAAAATAAAAGAGGTGAAAAATTAAGATAGGAACACATTAAGACAAGTGTTTTTAAAAATATTTTTTGCTCTGTCGTAAAAACAGATACATCTAAAGGCGTAAAATGTATACGAGTTATTAAAGTACTTACTCTAAAGTATATCAAAAAATGACTAAGTCTGAGTCATAATCAAATAAAAACAGAGATTTTTTAATGAATAGGTGACTATCATTATTATACTTGTGCAGAGAGGTGCGGTGGTAAGAAATCTTCGGTCTGCCAGTACGACTTGCACTTGGCCCGTTTTTCACCATAATGTGATGTATTTTGCATTACATAAAAAAATCCAAATGTTGCGTTCTTAAGTAATAGCACAGTCTAAGAATCAATATTCTTAGACTAGTGGTAATGTTTGTATTAGTAGAAGATAAAAACTATAAGTCTTGAAACTGTACTGGGAAGCCGCTCGATGCAAGTTGCGCAGAACCGGTCGTCGTGGAAATCCTTTAGTGGAGGCCTATGACTAGCAGTGGACGTCCTTCGGCTGATATGACGATGATGTACACCGTGTCAGGGACAGGTTTCCGTAAACTGATAGGGTTCAATCAGCTCACAATTCTGAGTCAAATTTCAGTGTAATTTCTTTCAGGATTAATTTTTTATTTTTGTTTTTTTTTTTCATTCTGTACAATATATAGCCAATTGTAGAAAAAAAAGGACTTCCCATACAATTTTGTATAATCAGCTATGTATGAGAAATCTATAACATTTTTGCTCTGATTTTTAGGTTTTTTTTAAAAAAAGGTGGTTAAATTATCTAGTACATCTTAAGTTTATTACAATGACTCCTGTACTCCCATTTACCTTTATAATATTATTGTGTCTTTGTAACTTTAGAAATTATAAGATAAATGGAAAATAAGTAATATTAAGCTCTCCTCATGTAATCACTGCATTTATGTTTAGAGGTCAAATAAAATGTAAAATTAGTAAGTTGTTGGTGCCTGCTTAATAAACATATTTGTGAAAAATCTAGTTTGGTGTTTTATTAATTATATTTATTATGTTTGGTATCACCAACAGAATTTTTCGTATTTCAATACTTTTTTTATTTTTTTTACTTTATTACATCTACAGCATGGATATGGATAGACATATTTTTGAAAGTAATGGAGTAAAAATCATCTCAGTATCACAAGGCCCAAGTGGCGAATTGGTTTTCTAAAGTAAAAGAAGGTGCACTAGTAATTTTCAGAGAACCTAACACCCCACCGCTTCAATGGCCCATGGCTGGTATTTCAAAGGTCTTTCCGGTAAAGGACGGCAAGCTTCGTACCCTCGAACACAGATGAGATACTAGTTACTTCGTAACAGATACTGCTCTTCCTTATAAAACAAAAATACCTAAGCATTTATTCACCCACTCCTTCCCACTGTCAGACAATACACGAAAACATGGGTATTAAGGCTTGTCCTTCGAAAAACCTCTAAAACTGAAAAATTTTGTAACCATTTTATACTTTAACCATACCAGAAAAAAAAATACATAAACGTTATTTTTTTTGATACAAAGTTTTTGTTTTACGGTTTTTGTTGCTTAAAATCTACCCGAGCTTTATCATACCCTATTCATAAAAAAAGAATCGTCGAAATCGTATAACCCAGCACAAAGATCCAGCGGCTTCCCGCGACTTTAGCAGGTCGTCGGTCCACCAAGTGGGAGGACTGTTTACGTCTTCCGGTGTGTGGTCACCACTAGAGAACTTTGCTGCTCCAACTGCCATCTGTTTTACAAGATATATGACTAGAACTGATGATAGTTAGGGCAGCAAAGTTCTCGAGTAACGACCGCTTACCAGAAGATGCATCGCATTGAGAATGCCCGGTCTGGCATATAGCTCGTAGAACAGATGACCGTTGGTGCAGTAAAGTTCTCGAGTGGCGACTGCGCACTGGAACACCTACCATAGGCAGGCCTTCCACTCGGTTGACCGACCACCTGGTGAAGGTCGCGGGAAGCCACTGGATTCAAACAACTTAGGATAGGTTATTTCCAATGTGGTGCGCGTTGCGTCTTCTGGTGCACTTTCGCTACTCGAGAACTTTGCTGCCCCAACGATCATATTCTGCTCAGGTATATATCTCGTAGAATAGACGGCCATTGGGGCAGAAAAGTTCTCAAGTAATGACCGTACTTCGGAAGACGTAGCGTAGGTGGGCCTCCCACTTGGAGAACCGACGACCTGCTGAAGGTCACGAGAAGCCTCTGGATGCGAGCAACGCAAAACCAGTCGTATCTAATGCATTGTGCGGTGCATCTTCTGATGCGTGGTTGCCACTCGAGAACTTTACAGCTCAAATGGCCATCTGATATATCAGCTATGTGGCCAGGCACATAGCTCTTAGAACACATGACCGTTGGGACAGTGATGTTCTCGAGTGGAGACCGGGCACTGGAAGATGAAACGTAGGAAAGCCTACTTCGGTGAAGGTCGCGGAAAGTCGCAAGACCGGTCATTTTCAATGCGGTGCACGGTGTCTCTTATGGTGAGTGCCAATTGAGAACTTTACTACCACAACGGCAATAATATATTCTACGAGCTATTTAAGCCATTTTAGATTTTATAGGTTCTCCATTAAGGAGTTTCATGAGTCCTAAGTTTGATGAATTCCAAAGATTTAAATTATAACAATCAGTTAAATAATCAGCTGGTGTTCTGTATTCTTTTTAGCCCCTGACGCCACAACTTAAATTAAAAATTTAAAAAACTCCGACAAAAAACCGCTTAAAAGTAGAAAACAATATGTCTTGACCCTTTAAGTTTAATATAAGCAATTCTATTTTAACCTAAGAGACGTCGCGTAGGGGGACCGCTAAGTTGTGAAATTATTAGTAATTAGTAGTAGTAAATTAAAACAGTTGTATTCTGTTTTTATTTTGTTAACTTAGAGGTCCTCTACGCGATGACTCTCAGATCAAATATACCTACTTATACAAAACTTAAAGGGCTCAGACATATTATTTCCTACTTTTTAGCGGTTTGTTAATAGGGGGATTTTTAAATTATAAATTATAGTTTTATTCACAGATAAGAAAAATTTTTTGGTGGTTTTATTTAGAAAATAAAATAATAATAATTTTATTAGATACCATGCTCTTTAAACTTTGCGTATTCCAAACACGATAGATTTGCTGTAAGTTGATAAGGAGTTGGGTATCCTGCAGATAACAAGAGATGCTGCAGCATCAGGTCAAGATTACCATGTTCTTTCTAAAACCTATTCATTGAGTCTATTTCAGTGAGCCCAAACACGATTCATCTGCTGTAAGTTAATGCGGATTTGGTATCCTGCGAATTCCAGAAGAAGCCGCAGCATCAGGTCGTTAGCAAGTTCTATCTAAAACCTATTCATTGAGACTATTCCAACGAGCCCAAACAAGATAACTCTGTTGTAAGTTGGCGAGGAGTTGGGCATCCTGCAGATTCCAGGAGATGCTGCAGCATCAAGTCAAGGTTACTGTGTTATGTCTAACACCTATTCATTATTCCAATGAGCCCAAACAAGACACCACTGCTGTAACTTAGTAAGCAGTAAGGCATCCTAAAGATACCAGGAGATGCTGCAGCATCAGGTCAAGGTTACCATGTTTTATTTAGAACCTTTTCACAATACATAAGCTGTAAAAAAAAAGATGGAGCCTCTTGCTAGTAAAAAGCAGAGTTGAAAAAATCGATGAAGCTTCTTGTTTTCTTCTTCTTTGCTTTTCACTAGCAAGAGGCTCCATCTATTTTTTCAACTCTGCTCCTCACTAGCAAGAGGCTCCATCTATTTTTTTAACTCTGCTCCTCACTAGCAAGAGGCTCCTTCGATTTTTTCAACTCTGCTCTTCACTAGCAAGAGGCTTCATCCATTTTTTCAACTTTGCTTTTCACTAGCAAGAGGCTCCATCGATTTGTACAACTCTGCTTTTCACTAGCAATAGGCTCCATCGATTTTTTTACCTCAAGAACGTTTAAGGACGTTCTGTCACGTTGCTAACACGAAAGTTTTAACCTCAATATTATATTTTTCTTTTTTAAGCTTTTGGCTTGAATCCCATTAACTACGTTAATGCGACATATATATTCGTGAACTAGAGACGTTTATCTAAACATCCTACCTAATGTTTTTTCAGTAGGCCGTGGGTATAGGTTTCATACTATGCTGCCCAATGACCTTTCAAATCGAGTAGAATTGTATAAGTTGCCCACAACACATTTATTTCAAGATTTTAAAATTTTACGTAACACAAAAACGATATTTTGCTGTAAGTTAGTTAGGAGTTGGGTATCCCGTAGATAACAGAAGATGCACCAGTAGGTCAAGGTTACCATGTTCTATCTAAAACCTATTCATTGGGACTATTCCAATGAGCCCAAACGCAATACCTTTGCTGTAAGTTGGCGATGAATTGGTAATCTGGCAGATTCCAGGATTTGCTGCATCATCAGGTCAAGGTTACCATGTTCATTGATACTATTTCAATGAGCCCAAACACGATACTTCTTCTGTAATATGGTGAGGAGTTAGGTATTCGGCAAATTCCAGGAGTTTCTGCAGCATCAGGTCAAGGTTACCATGTTCTATCTAACACTTATTAATTAAGACTATTCCAATGACCCAAAATACTATGCCTTTGCTGTAAGTTGGTGAGGAGTTGGGTATCCTGCAAAGTCCAGAAAATTCTGCAGCATCAGGTTCAGGTTATTATGTTATATCCAACACTAACTCATTGAGACGATACCTGTGCTGTAAAATGGCGAGGAGTTGGGTATTCGGCAGATTCTAGGAGTTGCTGCAGCATCAGGTCAAGGTTACCATATTCTGACACCAAATATGGAATATGAGCCCAAATACGAAGCCTCTACTATAAGTTGGTGAGGCAGATTGCAGGAGATATTGCAGCATCAGGTCAACCTCTTGGGCTGGCAATGTTCATTCCCCCCCCCCCTCGCAAATACTAATCCTTGCTACGCAACTGACGAACCTCTCCGATGGATCCCACAGATCACCGACTACCGCACCACGACCCAACAGTTCATGCAAAGGGAATTCTGCCAGCCACCTTTGTTTATTTTGCGAAACAATACGTAAAAGAGACCGTTTGCAGACTTAAAAGGCCAAAGATACTACACGACAACGTCGCGGCTGCTGTCAGCATAGATAGACAGATCGTTTTCTGTGCTCTGATTGGCCCATTTGAATTGGATCAACATTTTCCGTTACTATCACAAGGTGGATTTGTATATCGGATCAACATTAGCGAACGCTAAAAATTAGCCCCATGAGTGCAGATGTTGATCCGGACGGAGCCACATTAGTTACTAGAAACGCATAAAGGATCAACAATATATTTTTCGTGCAAGTACATGCCTAGGAGACCTTGGTTCTTTATAAAAAACACTTTACTCAAGACGGTCACTGCTGTCCTCTTTCTACGAGCAATGTTACCTTCTTACTGCCTCTAGTATTTAGTGATTTATAGCAGCGTCGGTAACTTTAGTTCTCCTAATGAGCGTAGCTCGCTCCTGGTTTGCTTCTTATCTTCGAAAATTATCTTATAACTTTCAAGACCCTTAAGCCCAGCTGTTTCGCGGTGACTGAGTATCAAACATTTAAACTTACGCACAGCAGGAAGTTGGATAAAATGTACCTAATATGTGAAGCTAATCATATAAATGAACAAAATGCTTAGGAGTTTACTTAAGAATAGACGAGTGGATTAAAATGATCAAACTTTTTTTTGTAAAAATGTGTGTTATTTAATTTGAATGTACGAAATTATGCAATCAGATGGGAAAAAGCAAGAAATGTTGTAAAAACTAGGTGAGAAAAATTTATTTATATCTTTATCTTTAGATTTTGTTGTGTATTTCAATTTCTTTTTATTATTATTGTATTGTAACAACTAGGGAAGATACTAGTTAGTCACAATACAAGTAATCCTTGTGTGAGGACCGTGGCCACTTTTTTAGGGTTCCGTACACAAAGGGTCAAATGGGGAAAATGAAAAATGAGTTTTTTTTCTCAACTTTAGTAATGAAAAGGCCCGTATTAATAATCTTTCTTAATATATAAAAGAAAGTCGTGTTTGTTACAACACTTATAACTCGAGAACGGCTGGACCGATTGCCATGGTTTTTGATTTGTTGGATTTGTTTCCGTCCCGAATAGCAGAATACATCTTAAAAACAATGAAAACGGGTTTTCCTTTCTGACGCTATAACTCCAGAACGCACGAACGGATTTCGCTAATTCTTTTTTTGTCGAGTTCGTTATTCTCAGGAGAAGGTTCTTATGTAGGGTAGGGTAGGGTAGGGTAGTGTAGTGTAGTGTAGGGTAGGGTAGTGTAGGGTAGGGTAGGGTAGTGTAGGGTAGGGTAGGGTAGTGTAGGGTAGGGTATGGTAGTGTAGGGTAGGGTAGGGTAGTGCAGTGTAGGGTAGTGTAGTGTAGGGTAGTGTAGTGTAAGGGTAGTGTATGGTAGTGTAGGGTAGTGTAGTGTAGTGTATGTAGGGTAGGGTAGGGTAGTGTAGTGTAGGGTAGTGAAGAGTAGTGTAGGGTAGTGTAGGGTAGGGTAGTGTAGTGTAGTGTATGTAGGGTAGGGTAGGGTTGTGTAGGGTAGGGTAGGGTAGTGTAGTGTAGTGTAGGGTAGGGTAGGGTAGGGCAGTGTAATGTAATGTAAGGCGGTACGAAGTTCGCCGGGACAGCTAGTTACTAATAAACATGATTAAAAAATGCAAAAAGTACTTAGAGGTATGATGTCATGCTACATTTCACATACGGAAAAAATATAATTAGTTAGTAAATTAATTAGGGTATATAGATATTGTGTACATTGTGTAGATCGCGCGGAAGTTCAGCGCCGCAGTTCGTTAGTTTGAAAGCGGATCGCGCGGACGTTCAGCGCCGCAGTTCATTAGTGTGCATGCGGATCGCGCCGATGTTCAGCGTCGCAGTTCGTTAGTTTGAAAGCGGATCGTGCGGACGTTCAGCGCCGCAGTTAATTAGTGTGCATGCGGATCGCGCGGACGTTCAGCGCCGTAGTTCGTTAGTTTGAAAGCGGATTGCGCGGACGTTCATCGCCGCAGTTCATTAGTGTGTATGCGGATCGCGCGGACGTTCAGCGCCGCAGTTCGTTAGTTTGAAAGCGGATCGCGCGGACGTTCAGCGCTGCAGTTCGTTACTAGGTAAAAAAGTCGAAAAGAACATTTTAGAAAATACTAATGAACACAGTTCACAAAAATTGATACACTTTCAACTGTCAGTAAATTTTATAGTATTTTACATTAATACAATGAAATAAACAGACTATTATACTTACACATCATTTTTCTTCCGCGAGAATTTTATTAATTCGGGGGTCGTAAACCAACGTAGAGACGTCACTTACTATCGGCGGTAGCAGCGGAACCAAAGAGAATATAATACACTACGTTTCTGAGGTTCCAGTGGGGTACACGACCGTAAGTTGTGACTCATCAGAAGTCCTCTAGTGTGACCAATTTTTTAAATAATTAGATGGTTCAATAAAGGCGCCGGTCCAATGATCGAAACCTTCCCTTATTATGTGGTCGTCAAGACCTTTTTTTGATACTAAAAGATAAGAAAAAGATAAATATATTTTATTGCACACATTAGTTAAAAAAATAAACACATTATAAAAACTAAATATTAAATGAATATTAAAAAATAATGGGTAGTGTAAAACTTATAAATCCGCAATGTTGATTTTTTAAAATGCTATATATCTTATGACACGTGGAAAGTTTCACATCGGCCATTGCTATAAAACTGGAAAACACAGACTTCGATCCTTTTGAAGATGTTGAAACATCTTGGTGCACGCTGAAACCAACATCCACTCCACCACCAAATCTGTTCACAAATCCGAGTCTCACCAACGCAAACCTTGGATTTCCTCAGATACCTGGACAAAAGAAGCGTATTTTTGAGCAAAACGGTCTCGGCAAACCTAAAGACAGAGATCAATATCTACATCTTCATGAGGCAGTAAAACGATCCTGTAAAAGAGATAAGAGCAACCACACTAACATGTTTGTGACACATGTTTGTCGCGAGATTGAAAAACATGGTAACAGTTCCCATACAAAAGACCTATTCTACAAAGTCAAATTACACACCGAAGATTTTAAGCCAAGAACCTGTATAGAAAATGATTATAACAGCCAACCTATTACAGATATCGAATGTTAAAGTATGGAGAACGGGACAGTAGCCTAAGGATTGGGTGGAATCAATTGTCCTCCCTCTACACAATAGGCTCTACGCGCCAATGTAGTAATTACCGTACGCTATTGATTATCTCACATGCCAGTAAATTCATGTTACGCATTATCAACGACCGTTTATTTAACTATATCGACAGGAAAATTCCTGTGGAGCAATCAGGATATGTTGCTGGACGCGGGACGTGCGAACAAAAATTCCGTGAGTATAACAAACAAGCATTTGAATGCGTGAGATGACAATCCATGCTGGACATTCTCGTCGACATGTGAGTTCTTACTCATTTAACATATCTCATTCAGAAATCCAAAACTAAACTGATGATCAAGATCAACGATGATCAACTGTACTTTTCAAGTCTACAGACCTTCAAGGTGTAAATTGGGTCAATGAGTTCGTCTGTTTTGAATCCCTCATAACTAGTGACGGAAACTGTGATAAAGAGATCGTGAACGCATTCAGATAGCTGACTAAACTGGAAAAAGTCTAAAGAGACAGTGATATCACCAACCAAACAGAAGCCAGACTCGTTAAAGCTCTTTTGTTTTCAATATTTCTCTCTGGACCGTTAAAGCCACCATGAAATCGAGAATCGACGCTTTTGACATGTACTATTGGCGATAAATGCTGCGAATTCTGTGGATAGCCTTCAGTCATAATGAATCTATTCTGGAAGAGCTGAAAATCATGACGCGCTCATTTGACACCTGCCGCACACGCATGATGTTCAAATTCCTTGGGCACATAGCGCGGACAAGCCAGAGTCCCTAGAAAGACACATACTGATGGGAAAAGTGGAGGGGAAAAGACAAAGGGGTTGTGCTCCAGCCAGATGATGTGATCAAACATACTTAAAAACTCTAAAAAAAACTAACGAACTCGTCAAAAAACCGACTTCCATCGCAACAACTAAGTTCATTTATGCATAATTATTTTTGGTTTTTGTTAATTTTCTAACGGAGCACTACACCAATTTTGATACAATTAATATGGAACTACACGGGAAGCACTAGCTTTAAAATAAAAAAAAGAATCATAAAAATCGGTTAACCCAGTCAAAAGTTTTGAGGTAACACACATAAAAAAAAACATACAGTCGAATTGAGAACCTCCTCCTTTTTGGAAGTCGGTTGAAAAATACTGCAATTCAATCTGCACGACGCTGTTTACACCGCCGTTGTTATAGAAAGTCGTGTAACGTAAACTTTTTGGACATTCGTTACAAAATTAATACCTTTTTGGTGTTCAGATTCTTTTTCATGCGAAATTTAAAAAAAGCCGTTTCTGGCAGTAGGATTGATTGACAGAGAAAAACGGAAAAAAGATGAATGTTGGTCACCGAACAAGGATATTTTTTGGTTTTGTGTGTTTATACCTGAAATTCTGATGTGTATCGACGTGTAATACGAAGTTAAAGTTATACGAAGTAACCCTTGCTGTTTTTTTCAATGTACGAGTTTCCGACTTTCTTTCTGATTTTTCCTTGGAGAATAGCGCGATACTAAATCCGATTTCTCTCATATTTCTAGGGTTTTTTTGGAATTTCGCATGAAAAAGAATCTGAACACCAAAAAGGTGTTAATTTTGTAACGAATGTCTAAAAAGTTTACGTTACAGTTGGAAGTAAATCCTTAAATCTAGCCCGGCTTAAATCTAGTCATACTTGACTCGACTTGATCCCCAACCTTTTGGAGTTACTACTTGAAAGAAGAAGATCTCACAATAAGGAGCTCGCATAGACATAACAAGCATCATTTACGTAATTAAAAAAACGTGCTAAACAACCAAACTCCGTGCTAGGATTATCACAATAAGTAATATGTACCCAGAATTTTAGTAACTGTTATTTTAATAATTGCTCTTTCAATGAAGAGAGGGTTGCCATACAAGAAACGTGTTTTTCAGGTTTCCGTATTTAGGTAATAGGACCCTATTACTAAGCCAACACGTGCGTAGTACAAATGTTACATATCGATCGCCAACACTGTCTGCATGTTTATCTGTCCAACCTTCAAAAGCCGTAAACCGTATTATGTAGCTGGCTAAAATTTTCACAGAATATTATGCTGTTAATATCCTCCTAGTAGGCTATTACTAGCATTATTAATATTTTTAATTATAGTGCTTGCGTTTAACGCGTGTGTGTATCACGAGTATGACCCTCATGCAAACACAATTTTACTTTTAGATTTAGCGACGTTGATTTTGTTTAATATAAGTTTATCTTACCCAAATATAAAACAGCTTAATTTTTGAAAGAATATATATAAAGAAAGCTTCACAGTATGTTGTAACGAATAATAACAAAAAAAATACATATATGTTGGGCGGTAAATGTCCGTTGGCGCCAAAGCTTCACCGATATTTTAAGAAGATAAGGCAATACGCGTGGCTGGGTTTTGGGATGGGACTATCTGAGTTTGCCGTCGACTCAAAAAGAAGAAGAAAAAAAGCACTGTGAACCCATGGCAAAAATTAGATTTTTCATTCAAATGAGAAAAGCGATTTTAGCTTTTAAGAGGACTGTGAGCTCATGGCGAAAATTCGACTTTTCATACAAACGGCGATAACGATTTTCTCTTCTTAAATAATAATCAATTTGGACCAATTTTTGATAGGTTGTCAGTCAGAACAAAAGCTAGGCTTATAAATTTCGATTTTTTTAAATTATTAATTATAAATAAAAAATGGTCGAAATTAGTTTTGTATGAAAACACGTGAACAACAATAAAATTAAACTTATAAACATTATCGAAAAAACATAAACGTTTAAGACTAGCTTTTGTTCTGACTGACAACCTATCAAAAATGGTCCAAATCGGTTAACATTTGAGAGGTTAAAATGGTTATCGCCGTTTGTATGAAAAGTCGCAGCTTCACAATCATCATAAAAGTTAACCGGTTTTTTATATGTTGTCAGAAAAAAAGCTATGTAGGTTTAAGTAAGTTCCGTTTTTTTTAAATTATTAATTCTTATAAGAAAAAACAAGTAACGGCCAAAACTAGTTTTGTATGAAAGCACGTGAATGACATCAAAATTAAAGATGATTAATTTGTTGAAAAAAAAATCTATAAACTAGCTTTGGTTCTGACTGACAACCTATCAAAAATTGGTTAAAATCGGTTAACATTTATGAGATGAAAATCGCTAACGCCATTTGTATGACAAGTCGCAGCTTCACAATCCTCTAAACCTTAATATATATGATAAAAATACTTTCTTATAATACTCTACTTCATTTTAAAGTGTTTTTCAATGATACCCTACACACGAATGGGTGTACTCAGAAAACCATTTATTCCCCTTCACAAGAATTAAATTATTTAAATTCGAACTTTAGCTAAAATACGGTCTTTTTATTTAGACATTTCACAAAAAGTCATATTATGTAATGCATTTACTATTTTATTTTTGAGGTTTTAGTGTTAGTGTTTAAAAGATAACTGTTTATTTAGATTCAATATTTATTTGACCGGAAAATGCGATGCAAATGCGCGTGCGCGCCTAGAACGGAAGACTGATTGCGGCAAAATACTTACCATGCGCCGGACCACCGCTACAGTACTCCCCCTTTTTTCAAAATCAAAATACGAAAATACAGTTTCCAAAAAGCAAATAAAAGTAAGTACTCCATAAAACTAATCTAAAGAACCGGAGCTGTTCACGATACATACTTGCTCGTACGATAAGTTACACAATGATAAAAGTAAACATGATTAATAAAGAGAATTCGACGAATACATCACGTAGGTACATGAAACTGAACTGCCTTTGCTAAGTTAGCAAACATGATTCTTGAATTACATTTTAATAAATGTAGCTGGAATGGAACATAATATTTGTTATTGCTATAGAAGGGAAACAATATTGTAATTAATTTCTTGGTAATCTGAAGTAGTTTTACATTACAATATAATACACTGTCTGGTAGTTAGGTATTTAGGTAGGTATTACAATTTATTTTTTACTTCCACAAGTTTTATTAAAACTTTACTACTTATACATGTTATCCTGCTTTTTCACTTTACTTTCATTGAGCAAACACAACTAGCGGATGTGGCTGTGGCTGTGGTTGCTGTACAGTTACTACAAAAAATTTTGAACGCACAGGCTTAATTTGATGCTGCATCCAGCTGGAACTTGCCATTTTACACTTTTGTCTGATAAAGACAAGAACAATAATCCCAGTAAAATTAATACAGCCAGCATTATGGATCCGTATAACTTAACGTTGACTTACAAATCACTTGCACTTGCAAAATCGCAAGTCATCCGCTGTGTATGACATGTGTTAAGTTTTTCGCTCTTCACAGGTGCATAATGATGGCTTACTTTATTTCTTACTACTTTAGGGTTAACATTCAAATTATCATTATCTGAATTTCCTTGTCTATCGGTTTGACCGTCTATATTTAATGTGCAGGCAGGTTTAAGAATATCAATAGATATTGAAGTTTTTTAATCGAATATATCGACGATAAATGACTTATTTTCCCTCCTTATAAACTTATACGGGTCTTCATAAGGGTAGTGGAGAGATAATTTATCTACTTCTTTCCTAATAAATACATACTCACAATCTCAAAAATCTTTATGCACGAAAATTACTCTAGAATCTCTTTTTGTCATTGGTCTAGGCTTTCAATCAATCATCATACGTCTTAGGTTATTTACGTAAGTATAGAAATCATATTTTTTGCTTCACTACAGTCATAGAAATCGCCCGGAAATTTAAGCTTTGTACCATACGTCAGTATTGCTGCGCTAACACCTGTATCAGCACGAGGCACGGATCGAAGTCCAAACATGACAGTAGGTAATTTTGGTACAAATTTGAATTGTTATTTAACCTAGCTCTTGAAGCTGATTTCAATGATATGTGCCATTACTCTGCAGGTGATAGGTATTTTTCTAATTTTCTCAATTCCTAGTTATTAAGCAAGATTTATAAATAGGTTACTCTCGAATTGTCTCCCTTGATCAGCAGTTATGCGGCCAGGACAATCAAACCTTACTATGCAGTTCTAATACAACTATTAGCTACTATGCTGCAGATATTTCCTGCAAGGGAATGATACCGGCCAATCTGTAGCTCTGTCTATAATCGTTAACAAATATCTGTGACCTTCAGGTTAAGTAGGTAAGGGGCCAACGATGTCCAAATTTACGTGTTCTAACGTATTACTGGTTAAAAATTGACCTAATTCTGGCATTAAGTGGCGTTGAATTTTTGATTCTTGACACGCTGTGCAGTTTTTCAACCAATTTGTAATAATCTTTGTTCATGGAAGGCCAATAAAATTTTGCAGTTATCATTGTTTTATGGTACAACATTACGTAATGATTTGAAAGCTGTCTTTCTGAATGTTAAGTAAGATAAGGTCTAGTAGTTGAGTTTATTGTATAGCATACTAAAGATTTTTTTAAGTTCAGTATGTATATTTCCCCAAAATAAGATCTATCTTTCGCTATTAGTAACTGCAATTCAGTGTCTCTATTCTGTTTAATAGTTAACTCTTCGTAATTAATACTAATCTGACATGATATGACCTTGATTCGCGATGGCGTCCGCTACCACGTTATCTGTACCTGTTATGTGTCTTATATCTGTCGTAAACTCGCTAATATAGGATAGGGTCTTGTACGATGCGGGGTTTCTTTCTAACATATTTTTGTTGAATGCAGGTAAGAGGTTTATGGTCTGTAAATATTATTAGTTGTCCAGCCGTCAAACATTTTTCGGAAATATTGAACAGACATGTAAATAGCTAAAAGTTCTCGGTCATAAGCCGAATACTTTTGTTGGGCCTCTGATATCTTTTGAGAACAATAACCTAATGGGTCGAAGTGATTAATTTTTTGGTGCTATACAGTGCCTACGCATGTGCCTGACGCGTCTGCCATGAGCGCGAGCTTGGTATCGGGCAGCGCATGCTTTAACGTGGCTGCGCTTCTAAGGCTTAGTTTACATTGTTCGAAAGATTTTTCTTTTTCATACGTTTCATCGTTGAGTTTTGTGTTGTGTAAATATTTTTATAATTCTTCTTGGTATTTTGCTGCTTTTGAAATATTTGACCTATAAAAATTTATCTTCCCGAGGTAACATCTGAGTTGAGCTACTGTTTAGGGTTTAAGATAGTTTATTATTGCTTCTATTTTCTCTTCCAGTGGACACAAACCTTTAGATGAAACTTCATGCCCTAAAGGTTATATCTTTTATTTAACGTTACATTTGGATATGTGGATATATTAATCGTGATGCCAAATTGGTTAAATCTTTCGGAAATTGCCTTTAGGTGCATTTTATGCTCTTTAGAATCTTTACTAGCGAGTATAACGTCATCTAGGTAAGCAAAATGGAAATTGGTGCCTATTTCATTATTTAGACCTGCTAGAACAGTTTGGTCCACGAAACTTTCCAACGTTTGGGCTGCGTTGCGCAAGCCAAACGGCATACGATGGAATTAGAAAAGGCTAAAAGGGGTAATTGTGACTGTTTTTTATATCGGCTTCACGATTAATGTAGATTCTAGAGAAAATTATTTTTTCTGCTAACACATATTATGTGAAATCATGTAACCGGGGTATTGAGTATCTATCCGGTATCGTAATTGAATTTAATTTGCTATAGTCGCCACAGGGACGTAATTGAACGTTTTTATTTACCACGACATGTAACGGGCCCGATCATGGTCTTTTAGAAGGGCGACAAATACCCAATAAGTGTGAACTTATCCTTAGCTTTTTTATAACGATCGGGTGGTAACCGCCGTGCTTTGGTATGCACCGGTGGTCTCGTAGTTTCTATATTACCGAGTGCGATGGTATTTTCCAAAAAGAGA
Source organism: Coleophora flavipennella (assembly GCA_947284805.1). NCBI lineage: Eukaryota > Metazoa > Arthropoda > Insecta > Lepidoptera > Coleophoridae > Coleophora > Coleophora flavipennella. Next base: position 6,863,230 of record OX369308.1, read on the forward strand.
CAGATTTTGTTGGCAGGGAATTATTTTAAAATGTCATAGTAGCGATGACTACTGTCAATGGTGTTTACCGTGTCTTGATTGAAGTCAACTAGACAGGCAAGGACATTCAGTTTCGTTACTTGATCGACTAATATTTTAGAGCTTAGATAGAGCGCCAAGGATCGGTTGCGATATATCCGCGATCACAAATGTCCATCTAAAAGCTTATTTCAATTTTAAATTTAACACTAGTCATTTTACACCCTTTTTACGAATTTCTAAAAAAAATCAGAAAGAGGTATCAAGATAATGGAGAACGAATAGTGTTTATCAGATTTGCTGACGATATAGCCGCAATCGCAGAAAATAACCAGGATCTAGATAGATTTTAACATACAATGGATAATGTTTTTGAAGACTTTGCTATGAAAATAAACACTAAAAAGACCAAATTACTGATAACTTCAAAAAACCCTAGTAAACAGAAAACAATAAAACTAAATTACATAACAAAAGAACAGGTGAACAGTTTCAAATATCTAGGCAGTATTATAACAGCGGATTCACGATGCAATCAGGACATTAAAACTAGAATAGCAATAGCAAAACAAGCTTTCAACAACAAAAAGCATATTTTTTTCGTTCAAAAAATTCAAAAAATGTCAAGAAGAAATTCATAAAAACTTATTTTTGGAGCATAGCACTTTACGGTTGCGAGACGTGGACAACGACTCAAAGAGAATGAGAATTTCTGGAAGCTTTTGAATTGTAGTGCTGGTAAAGGATGGAGAAAATAAGCTGGACTGAAAGAGTAACGAACGAAAAAGTATTGAAACGAGTAAACGAAAAGAGGAACATAATTGAGGCAACAGAACGGAAGAGGAAAGATGATAGGACACTTTATGTAATTTTATCAACAACATAATAGAAGGAAAGATTGAAAGAAAGCGCGGAAGAGGAAGACCTAGAATTGATTATATAGACCAAGTTAAGAAGAAAGTTAAGGTGGAAACGTATAGAGAAATGAAGGAGATAGTGTGGGAGAGAGAGACCTGAAAAGAGCTACACCGACAAGAGTACGGCTCTTAATTTGTGATGATGTAAGAATTTCAATTCCGTTAGCGGCAAATAAACGATAACTCACCACACTTTTTGTCTTTAAACGAAGCCGGTATCACTGAAACGTTGGCCTAAGAATCTACCAAGAAACGTAGGTTATTCTAGGAATCTGTCACACACAGGCGGTGATTACGGTACGAAGTCGCCGCCTCCGAACGTACCTTATTTAGTTTCCCTGACCTTTACGGAAGTTACATGGTTGTTCGCACTTCTTTGCTCGTTCTCGGTATCGACAGTGGTAGCGGCAGAGCCACCTCGGGTCCGGTGTTATCCTCGTTGTACTTGACGATCTTTATTTTGAACGATAGTACCTGCGACCATTGTTGTATCGACCTCGGCCTCGTCCAAGAAAACGGCTACGTTCTTGGGTCTGCATCTCGGAGCAAAGAGTATTCATATGCGCCATCATTTCTGTGATAGGGTACTGCGGGTTGGAGTAAGCGCTTGTACTTCTTCTTCACGTGCCATGTCTATCCAGGAGGTCGGAGACTATTTGTCCATACATCCTTCTGTCCTCCGTCTTTTCCACATTCAACAAGTCTATGATGTTTTAAGTCCATGAAATTCTTGTTGTACCTCGGCCTCAATCTTCCCCTCTATAATAATTATCCTCAATAAGTTGTATTTGTTATTTCTATATATGTGTTCAAAATAAACAGCTTTCCTCTTTTTGATTGTTGAAACTACTTCCATGTTTTTATTCTTTAGTTGTAGAACTTTTTCATTAGTTATTTTGTCCGTCCATTTAAATTTTAGTGTTCTGCGATAGATCTACATTTCAAAGGCTCTCAAGTTATTTATTAAATTTTGTTTTAAGGTCCACCTTTTGAAAACATACATGAGAATGATTTTTCTTTTTTGGCTTTGTCTTTTAGGAGTTCCAGATTGATTTTTATATTATTTGATAGTTTCTTAAGTTTAATGTTCATTTTTGCCCAAAGAGTGGTCTAATTTCACATCTGCTCAAGGATATGTTTTTATATAAGTGATTGAGTTTTGGAATCTGTCATTTATCAGTATAAAATCAATTTTAGTTCTCACAATATGCGATGGTTAATCGGCTAGCGATCGCCACGTATATAAACGTCTTAGGGTATTGAAACTAAGTGTTAGTAATCATCAAAATATTTTCTGCACAAAAATCAACCAGTCTGTCCCCCTTCGCATTCCTTTACCCCAATCCAAATTTACCTATAATTTTGCCTTCTTCTTCTTCGCATAAAAGTCTCCCATAATTGTTATAATACCTTTTGATTTTGTTGCTTACAATATAATATTTTTGATATCTTCATAAAATTCCTCTATTTTCTGTATATCACTGTCTGTAGGCGCATATACATAAAGTATTTATTTATTTTACAGTTTATTATGTACAAGTAAGATAACAAACAGGCCTAAAAGAAAGTCATACAAAGGGTATTTACTTATTTCTAATAAGAAATTTCTTCCAGCAAACCCGGGAAAAAGTTATTTTTTACTGAAACGGCAGCCAGATACACAAAGAAAGTAGATATTATAGGAATATAGTGGTGTAAAATTCATAAACTTAAAAATAATTTTATTGAATACATATACAGGTCTACTTCATATTACCTCCGTTCCTGTACATACAACATTCGCCCAAAGACAGTTCAGATTTTTGTCAGCTTTTCTCTACAAAAAGTGTGTTAAGGCTAACGCAAGCGTTAGTTACGAACTTTCAGCTAATCAGATGATAAAAGTTATTGCTACCTGGTTGACAGGTGTATCATACGACTATTCCAAAGATTTACTTATAGTTGTGCAGTAGTTTGATATGTAACATTCGCTAGACTAATGCAGTACACCACACACACATACACACACACATAAACACACACACATACATACAGCCACACACCCATACACACACGCACGTACGTACATCAGTCGCTAACACCCACTCACCCATAGTCACAAACAGAAGTATTAAAGAAAGAATCTGATCTCCAAGATACAGGGTCCCCCTAGTTTGGAGATCAGTACACCAAATTATTTACTATTACCAACTCCAACTACCACTTAAGATGTTTTTGTTCCTCATTTTATCACTGTAAGTAATAGCAGTGTACCATTTAGTGGTTTGTCAATAAAGATTATTCTTATTCTTATACTTATAAAAAAACATATAATATAGAATATATATAACATACAATAACATTTACATTTACATTACATACGTACATGGCTTATCAACCTTAAGAAGAGAGAGAGAGAGGTAGCGCTCATTAAGTTATGTTAAAGTAGGTATGTTAAGGTTGAATAGATGAGCGTTTAATTTTATTGTAGTTCTATTAGAGTAGTGAATCACATTTGAAATGTATTTCTTAAGATTGTTTTTCACTTATATGCCTACTCCGTGGTGATTTGACTTTTATTGTGCCATATTACCTGAATAGTATAGTCTAGTCTCGTCCATACATTTTCTACCGCTATTGGATAGTTTAATTTCACTTAATCCCATTAAATTTATGTTCAGTCTTACAATTCCAACTACTAAATTTTCTAATTTTCCTGTTTTATTTAAACCCCTTACGTTCCATGTACTCAAATTAAGACTGTTTTCTGTTATCCTCTTCTTTGGCATATTCATATTAATCGCGCTAGGTTCTTCGCCAGTATTTAATTTTATATCATTGAGCCTGGAAACTCTTTGACGCCGAGCGCTAGTTAGATTACATGGCATAGTACAGTTGTTTAGTATGGACATTATGGTTTATTAAGGGAAATGTTAGTGCAGTGAGACCCCAATTTCCTCCTACACCAGGCATTTTAGGATGCATTTAATCTCCAAGGCCGCTGTCACCTCTTCGAACTGGTTTCCTATTTGGGCGAATGGTTATACTGCCATTGACTCGGTAGGCAGAGCTTCGTCCGTTGTCTAGCAGGGAGCACCACGGCAACCATTTGGTCACCAGAGCCTCGTTCGTTGTCGAGCAGGGAGCACCATGGCAATCATTTTGTCGTCACAGCCTCGTCCGTTGTCTAGCAGGGAACACCATGGCAACCATTTTGTCGCCAGAGCCTCGTCCGTTGTCTAGTAGGGAGCACCACGGCAACCATTTTGTCACCAGAGCCTCGTCCGTTGTCTAGCAGGGAGCACCACGGCAACCATTTTGTCGCCAGAGCCTCGTCCGTTGTCTAGCAGGGAGCACCACGCCAACCATTTTGTCGCCAGAGCCTCGTCCGTTGTCTAGCAGAGAGCACCACGGCAACCAATTGGTCGCCGCCGCCATCTGGCGCGTGCAGGTGAGGTTGACAATTGGGCCGAAGAAGATGTGGTTCCGTTTTCCCCTTACTACCGCGTGTTTATAATATATATTTTTTAATTATTTTGGCTGAAGCTGCATTGAGTTTTTCTAAACTCTACATTTGATTTAGTATTTATTTTCTTTAAATTTGAGCATATAAACTTTGCACACTGGTATCTACTACAGCTCTCTCTTAAAGAAATACGTACATAATATTATGATAAGCGAACTCAGCGAAATCATTTTTCTAATAGAGATCCTGTTTTTTTACAAGACCACTGCATATAATTCATTTTGCAAAACCCCCGAGCGCTTGTAAAAAAGGTAGATTTCGTGAAATACTTATTTCTTATCATAAGCTTATCTTCCAGTAATGAGAACTAGTTGTTGCTATGCTGCTGTTTCGAATCATCACTATTTTTATTTTTAAAGATACCTACACCAACATACAGCCAATTTACCTTGGTAGGGAAGCGGGGGGAATTGATTTTTACATCAGAGTGGCAGTTCCTACCTAACCTACAACTCAAATAAAGAACAAAGTGCGAGAGAAGCATACTATCATATCAGCCAAAAAACCTCCACGTCCAAGGTATCCATCAACGTTTTTCACAACGACCTGTCATGCGCTGCCCGCATCCAGCAGCTTCCCGTCATATTCAACAGGTCGACCTACCGACGCTACGTGTTCCGTTGCACGGTTGCCACTCGAGAACTTGATTGCTTCAACGGCCGTCTGTTCTACGGGCTCGGCTCACTGCCATTTGATAATCAGAAGCGAGGAGATCCGCAGGAGAACCAAAGTGACCGACATAGCTTACAGAATCACATCACTATCAGTATTTAAATAAAAAAAAAAGTTTTAAATATTTTGTTCTTCTTCTATCGTGTTGACGACATGTCCATGTCTGTCCTTCCCAGTATATAGCCACGTTGACGGCGCTATCGGTGGCGACCAATAGCTCCCCCCGAGCCCCTAGTGCAGGTGTTAGGGTATCAGTATTTAAAAAAAAGGTTTTAAAGATTTTGTTCTTCTTTTATCGTGTTGACATGTACAGAATCACATCACTATCAGTATCAAAATAAAAAAAGTTTTAAATATTTTGTTCTTCTTTTATCGTGTCGACGCGACGACAAGTCCATGTCTCTCTTTTCCAGTATGTGACCAACTTGACGGCGCTATCGGCGGCGACCATTAGCCTACTGTTAGGGCACATTGGACATGCAATCAGATGGGCCGTTTCTTGTAGAGCACATGAAATTTCTAAAAACAGATGACGGAGCAAAAAAAATCAGGGTGAAAACCCACAAGTTTGAGAACCAAACTGTTAACAATCTGTATCAATCTGCGTGACGAGGGGGTGATGTCGCAATCTAGAGAGTGGCAGGGAGTGTCCATTCTGTATGTGAGTGCTAATATATTTTAAATTTTGCTGTAGGTCCGACCCGTTATCCTCACTATCCTTACTAATATTATAAATGTGAAAATGTATTTGTTTGTTTTTACCTTTTCACGCTTCCACACTAGACATAGGCTACTTTTTATCCCGTGAAAATAGCATAGTCCGATGCAGTTCCTGAGGGAACTGAAAATATACTCTTTTTTTTGGTTAGTTTCTTTAACATTGCACCGGAACAATGGATTGCTGTGATTTTTTGCACAGAGATGTCTGAGGGGGTGGGAAAAGATATAATTTACTAATAAGCGTATTCTGACATAGTTCCCGAGGGATCTGGGGAAAACTCATTTCCGAACTCGCGCACGTCAGCGTCGCAACGGAGCTACGGACTGAAGTGTTTTGACGTGACAACGTCTAATAAATCGATAGACGCCGCCTGCACGCACGAAAAAGGATGACTCATTGTCCCGTCACGTTAAACTATTGTCCGTAAACCGACTTTACAGAAAACTATTTTTTTTTGCATAGAATTGGTTGATATAGACTTCTAATCAGAATATAGCCCGATATCGTTCCTGAGGGATCTCACCCTAAAATACAGTCATAAAAACGATGTCCACGCGGGCGAAGCCGCGGGCAAAAGCTAGTAATATTATAAATGTGAAAATGTGTTTGTTTGTTTGTTTGTTACTTTTTCACGCTTCAACACCTTGACCAATCTTAATGAAATTTGGCGTGCAGATAGCCTGTGTTACGAGGAAGGACATAGGCTACTTTTTACCCCGTAAAAATAGCATAGCCCGATGTAGTTCCTGAAAGAACTGAAAATATCCTCATTTTTGGTTTATTTCTTTAACATCGCCACGGAACAATGGATTGTGTGGTGGGAAATGACATGATTTACTAATTAGCATAATATCCTGAGATAGTTCCCTTTGGATCTGGAGAAAATTCATGACCACGCTTGCGAGCCGCTTGCAAGAGGCTCACGCACCGCGCACCCTTTTGACAGTCATAAAAACGATGACTACGCGGGCGAAACCGCGGGCAAAATAATAGCTCGTACCTAAAAGTTTTTGATTTTAGAAAATTATTTTCTTAATTGTGGCAAGGCAAACTTAGTCTTAAGTAGGTAGATTACAAATCCAAGAAACAGTAAATTATAATATGAGTTACTCAGAGTACCAAGTTGGGAAATGACATGATTTACTAATAAGCATAATATCCTGAGATAGGTCCCGATGGATCTGGAGAAAATTCATGACCACGCTTGCAAGAGGCTCACGCACCGCGCACCCCTTTCACAGTCATAAAAACGATGATTACGCGTGCGAAACCGCGGGCAAAAGCTAGTTGAGCATAAAATCTCTTTTTCAAATAATAGCTCGTACCTAAAAGTTTTTGATTTTAGAAAATTATTTTCTTAATTGTGGCAAGGTAAACTTAGTCTTAAGTAGGTAGATTACAAATCCAAGAAACAGTAAATTATAATATGAGTTACTCAGAGTACCAAGTTGGGAAATGACATGATTTACTAATAAGCATAATATCCTGAGATAGGTCCCGATGGATCTGGAGAAAATTCATGACCACGCTTGCAAGAGGCTCACGCACCGCGCACCCTTTTCACAGTCATAAAAACGATGATTACGCGTGCGATACCGCGGGCAAAAGCTAGTTGAGCATAAAATCTCTTTTTCAAATAATAGCTCGTACCTAAAAGTTTTTGATTTTAGAAAATTATTTTCTTAATTGTGGCAAGGTAAACTTAGTCTTAAGTAGGTAGATTACAAATCCAAGAAACAGTAAATTATAATATGAGTTACTCAGAGTACCAAGTTGGAAACTTTGATAATTATCAGAAATTAAATTATCTCAACAATGTCACGAAACAGACCTTGTGACTAAGACATTTTAAAATGTGATTACGCCTCATTTGGAAACTTTGCTCTCTCGTGATTAAACGAAACCCTCCTTTTTTTTAACCGACTTCAAAAAAAGGAGGAGGTTTCTCAATTCGATCGAAAAAACACACATTCGCCGTGTTAGATGCTATGCAGATTATCATCATATCAGCCACAAATCGTCCACTGCTGAACAAAGGCCTCCCCCAAGGATTTCCACGACGACCGGTCCTGCGCTGCCCGCATCCATCGGCTTCCCGCGACCTTCACCAGGTCATCGGTCCACCGCGTGGGAGGCCTGCCTACGCTACGTTTTCCGGTGCACGGTCGCCACTCGAGAACTTTACTGCCCCATCGGCCATCTGTTCTACGAGCTATGTGCCCGTATATGCAGTATATGCAGATTATATATAGCCGGCTTGAAAATCTTTTGACAGTGGGGTTCACCACTTACCTTTAAGCCTCCACCAATCCGGACGTGGCCCCCGTATGTGTGAATAAGGCCGCCTATTATGTACTACTAGCTGTTTCCCGCGGCTTCACCTGCGTGGACGTTTCTATGACTTTTCGAAGGTGCGCTGTGCGCGACCCGCAATCGGCTCGCGAGCGTGAATAAAAGTAGCCTATGTGTTAATCCAGCTCCTAATCTGTCTATCTTACAAATTTCAGTCAGATCCGTTTAGTAGTTTTTGCGTGAAGAAGTAACAAACATACACACTCACAAACTTTCGCCTTTAAAATATTAAGTGTGATGTCAATTATTCCATGTTGTTTAATTCTTTTATTGTTTTGCATTATTTCATTTTTTATAGTTTATTTTTTTATTATTATACTCCAAACTTAGCCTACTTAAGTTACATGTACTCGTAATGAGCTTAGTGGTTAAATCCATAAGCTTCACATCAGGAAGTCGCGGGTTTGATTCTCGGCGGAATCTAACTTTATATGACTCGATTTGGTTGGTCGAAGAGTATTTTCTAAGCCCGTCTGGTTAGATACTATCACCTTAACTAAATCTTACCGCCAAGCAACAATGTTAACAGCATTGATGTGTTTCGGCTTAAAGGTAAGATAACCAGTTTCCCATTGCGTTGGGGAATCTTGGTAAGCCTTCAATCATCTTTTTTATTTTTATTTTATTTATCATAGGTTAACCGCCTCCGTAGCCCAGCGGCAAAGTTCACTGGCTTTACACAGGAGGTCACGGGTTCGATTCCCGGCGGGGTCAACTGTAAGACTCGGTTTGGTTGGTGGAAGGGTATTTTCTAAGCCCGCCTGGCTAGCTACCACCATCTTATCTAAGTCTTGCCGCCAAAATATCAATGTTGATATCATTGGTGTGTTCCGGCTTGAAGATAAGATAGCCAGTCCCCATTGCTTTGGGGAATCTTGGTAAGCCCGCTTCCATCTTCGGCAACATCGTCACTTACCACCAGGTGAGATGATGCCAAGTGTTTACCAATTGTGAATAAAAAATTTAAAAAAATAGGTGAGCCAGTGAACTTTGCCGCTGAGCTACGGAGGCGGTTAACCTATGATAAATAAAATAAAAATAAAAAGATGATTAAAGGCTTACCAAGATTCCCCAACGCAATGGGAAACTGGCTATCTTACCTTTTTTAATTACAATAAAAGCGGTGTGATAAAATAAAAAAGATGATTAAAGGCTTACCAAGATTCCCCAACGCAATGGGAAACTGGCTATCTTACCTTTTTTAATTACAATAAAAGCGGTGTGAAGCGTCGGTGGCTCAACCGGTAACGACTCGGTCCATCTAACCAGAGGTGCCGGGTTCAAATCTGGACGGCCAATGTACCAATGAGTTTTTCAAAAACTTACGTACATATAATTACCGATTGCTTTAACGGTGAAGGAAAAACATCGTGAGGAAACCTGCACACGCCTGCGAAGAAACTCGAAGGTTGTGTGTGAAGTCGACCAACCCGCACTGGGCCCGCGTGGTCGACTAAGGCCTAATCGCCCTGATTCAGGGTAGGCTCGAGCCCCTCGGTGGGGACGTATATGAGCTGATATAATAAAAAGCGGTGTGATACGATACAGTGTGGTAAAATTGAAGCAAACAACAGATTACCCCAGAGTAAAAATTAAACAGACAATTGCCAACTTAAACAATGATGTTACTATTTAACAACAGAGTTCCAGCTGTGAGAAGGTTGTTAGTTAGTGGTTTTTTTCTCGGATGAGTGAGAGGGCCTACCCTAAGCACTTCTATAGTAAGTTATTACCTATTGTTCCCTTTTCATTCCTCTGCCTAGAGCTACCCGGCTAGGTGGAGGTCGCAGCCGGAACTACAGTTCCGGCTGTTTGGATCAGGGTACTACGGGGTCGGGGGTAGCTCACCGCTTGCCTGCCGTTGGATCTATCGCCTTCGGCACTCTGGCTTGTCGGGCCCCCGACTGGGTCATGGACTCGTAGTGGTATGTGGTTAATTGCAGGGGTTGGGCAATGTGTGTTGCCTGGCAAGCACGTTGCGTCCAGGCGTCCTTCGCCGCGCGCAACTAGTGTTGTCGTAGCCGGCCACGTGGGCTCTGGGCGAAAACAACGCGGGGCACGTGAGTTGTCCATTAAGCGGAACTGCTGGTTTAATTACTGGCAGGGAAGCATCTCCGGCACTTGCCTGGATAGCAAGTACAGCTAAGCTAATACTGCTCCGGCCGATCCAGCCACGTAGGAGTAAGTCTGGACAGGTGCGATAAGCGCCGGGAAGTGAGCGTGCCTACAGCTCCTGTACCACACCGAATTTGTGGGAGCCAGCTTCTCTGGCGTCCCGAGAGGGGATTGAACCGCTAGCAGCGAAAGCCGCGGGAGGTGAGCGTGCCTACAGCTCCGGGACCTACCTGGACAGTAGGTAGTGGTTCTCTTCCACGAGGCACTCGCCTTGCACAGTACCGGGACAAGCGTCTTGGCGGCAAGATCTACCGTAACTGGTCCTTGTCTTCACCTTATGGTGACGAATAGCGGCTCTCACTGTATGCCCAAGGGTAGGAAAGTGGGGAAGCTATATCATAAACCTGGTAGTTTAGCGTATCTGGTAGATATACGAGAGGGAATGTTCCCTTTTCATTTTTTTTTTGGTGTAGTAATCTAATTTTAGTTAGCTAAGTAGCTATTAAATTAATCTGTTTTTATTTAACACTACAGTACACGCGCCTGTTTTTTTAGCACGAGTGCTCGCGTGGCCGACTATAGTAGGCCTTATAAAAACATGTTTACTTTTTGTTTACGTACTATATGAATAAAATAGTATTTGGTATCAGTTCTTTATTTATTAGTCTTATGTTAAGAACACAGTTTTAGCATTTATTTGCTTTTTAAACTAGGAAATAATTAACAAATCAAAAACTTAAGAAAATTAACAAAAATATGGCACTATTGAGAAATTTCTTTCCAAAACTTAAAAATACATCTTTTTAGACTTATTATTTCAATGTCAAACTGAAACCTAACCTATAAAACAAAGAACACAACATTAGAAACATTTTATAATATTTTATACATATTATCATAATAAAGTCACCTACATTTATTTGTTACGCCAGTGCTCGCGCGGACTCCAATAGTAGTCCTGCAGTTTTGGCGCCAAATAGTGGACGCTGGAGTCGCACCTGTCACTGACCTTAAGCATAATTGTCTTTACGAGGAATAGCTTGAGGCACAACGTGGTATCGCGCGAAATAAAAAAATTGCAATCTTATATGTCACCATGGTCTACTATAGTAGGCCACGCGTGTACTCTAGTGTTAAGGTATGTAACATTTAATGTACGTCGTTAACGAAAGTGTTGACTTAGTTCATCTCAGTACAATATTACTATATTTTGTTTTCTAACTGCTAAAACCTATTATTAATCACCAAGTGTTTTGTGAAGATTTTTTTTTCTTTGCTTTCTTGTCTTAAGACATAAGGTTTTCCTTAAATAAATAAACAATAAGAATTAAATAACGCGCTCATAGTGCTGATGGGCAACCGCGCTATTGCTGTGCGGTAGGTAATGCTTACAGAGACGCGCTTATAATATGTCCTATATTATTGCCAATTGCGCAAAAGGTGTGCAGAACGCGGCAGCGCCAACATCATCCCGGCCATGATTACAGACTGGTCTTGATTGCTACCACATGAATCACTGCTATGACGTTCATGTGGCCGCAAGCAAACCCGTTTAAGAATGAAATTTAAAAAAAAAGGTTGATATATTATTATTCTTCGGCATCATCATCACTTACAATCAGTTGAGATGACGTCAAGGGCTTATCAATTGATGATTTGAAAAAAGTTATACAGGGTTACAATCAGTTGAGATGACGTCAAGGGCTTATCAATAGCGGATGGTGGCGCATCGGGAGCATCGTTCCTTTATCGTTCCTTTCCCTCTAATATGGTTGATGGGAGCGATGGCTGACTCTCGCATTATACTCGTGACCGGGTGCTGTCCATGTGAACTGGCCTACTCTTGTTAAATGCATTCAATGATTTTTTGTGTCATATTGTTTTCATGTTCTAATGACATAATCTGGTTTATATCAAGGATTGAATTTTGACGTTATTAACTAATTATAATTATTGTTTATTTCTTTATTCTTCACAAATGACATTGTGAAAAAGAACAAATTGTATTTTGGTTCACTACCTATGTGTTTCGAATAAAAAGATTATTTTAAATGACATTGTTATTATTATTTTATGACTATCAGAAAGAGTGTAATTTGCACCTATTTTGAATAAATATATTGAATTGATTTAAAAAAAATTGATACAGGATGTAAACATTATTAGGTTCAGTATGATGACTAGAAGCCCCAGTTAACGGGTCTTTTACCAATTTTGCCACACTGTGTATAGTTATACCATTTGTCCATGATTCCTTTGAAGCGTCGCGACAGTGAAGCCTCTTAAATCTTCTTGGAATTCAGAAATAGATTTCACTTGTGTTTGTCAAGATAAAAGAGGACGTTTATTGTAATGTAGTATTTGATCCCCCGGGGCCCAGAGGAGACTACCATTAGTCGAAAATCATTTATTCGAACATCATTTATTCGAACCTTTTCTTGTGTCCGGCTTGAAGGACCAAAATATATTGTGATGTGCAAACAAGCTTAACTTTAATACATATTTTTTTTAATTTTCATTCATAGCTTAAAAAAACAAACATACAGATATTAATACAGTACAAAGGAAACCCTATCGGGTTCATATATTTATATTAAATATTTTAATAATAATAATCATCATCATATCAGCCGAAGGACGTCCACTGCTGGACAAAGGCCTCCCCCAAGGATTTCCACGACGACGGTTCTGCCCTATCCGCATCCATCGGCTTCCCGCGATCTTCATCAGGTAATAATGTTAATACAATGAAATAAAATACAATATAATAAGAAATTTATCTATATTTTAAATTATGTATATTAATTTAAAAAAATATATTTATATTATGGTAGTATAGTTTTTTTTTTCGTCAAAGGGGGGATGTGTAGTATGTAAATGACTAGCCTCACGCTACGTGACATATCGCTTAAGCCTTAGTATATAAGAACATATTTATTACATTTTATTGGCATTATTTTTTCTTCACCGTAATAGAAAACATCGTGAGGAAACCTGCACATACCTGCGAAGAAACTTGAAGGTTGTGTGTGAAGTCGACCAACCTGCACTGGGCCCGCATGGTCGACTAAGGCCCGATCGCCCTAACTCACTAATATATATACTGTGCTCAGGGTAGGCTCGAGCCCCTCGTTGGGGACGTATGTGAGCTGATATGAATGAATGAATTGTCATTATACGTGCTACCACGGAGACTTAATATTTTATTAACTACTACCCGAAGTCCCATCATCCAGCGGAATTGCTGCATTTATGCAGCACATCTTCGAGTAGGTTGGGGTGCAAAGGTTATAGGGGTAGACACAAAAGATCCCATTGGGTCGAAGTGTTGCTACAACTGCAGCCCCCACTTACAAAGATAAGATAAGATAAGTCCCATCATCGCAATTCGTTAAAATACGATATAGCCAGAAAAGAAACTACTGGCAGCGGGGTTTGCCACTAGCCTTATCCTCCACCAATCTGGACTTGGCCCACGTATGTGGTGTATATGTGGAAAGAGAATTGTGCCCCATCAGTAGGAATATTTATGAGTTATTAACTACTACCCGAAGTCCCATCATCGCAATTCATTAAAATACGATATAGCCAGAAAAAAAACTACTGGTAGTGGGGTTTGCCACTAGCCTTAACCTCCACCAATCTGAACTTGGCCCCCGTATGTGGAGTATATTTGGAAAGAGAACCGTGCCCCAGCAGTAGGGATATTTATAAGTTGTTAACTACTACCCGAAGTCCCATCATCGCAATTCATTAAAATACGATATAGCCAGAAAAAAAAACAACTAGCAGCGGGGTTTGCCACTAGCCTTATCCTCCACCAATCTGGCCTTGGCCCACGTATGTGGAGTATTTGTGGAAAGAGAACTGTTCCCCAGCAGTAGGCATATTTATGAGTTATTAACTACTACCCAAAGTCCCATCATCGCAATTTATTAAAATAAGATATAGCCAGAAAAAAAAAATACTTGCAGCGGGGTTTTTCACTAGCCTTAACCTCTACCTATCTGGACTTGGCCCCCGTATGTGGTGTATATGTGGAAAGAGAACCGTGCCCCAGCAGTAGGGATATTTATAAGTTGTTAACTACTACCCGAAGTCCCATCATCGCAATTCATTAAAATACGATATAGCCAGAAAAAAAAACAACTAGCAGCGGGGTTTGCCACTAGCCTTATCCTCCACCAATCTGGCCTTGGCCCACGTATGTGGAGTATTTGTGGAAAGAGAACTGTTCCACAGCAGTAGGAATATTTATGAGTTATTAACTACTACCCAAAGTCCCAACATCGCAATTTATTAAAATAAGATATAGCCAGAAAAAAAACTACTTGTAGGTTTTTCACTAGCCTTAACCTCTACCTATCTGGACTTGGCCCCCGTGTGTGGAAAGAGAACCGTGCCCCAGCAGTGGGGATATTTATGAGTTGTTAACTACTTTATTTATTGTGGAACCGCCTCCGTAACGTAATGGTCCCAATTAAGTCCATTAGCTTCATATTACAAGGTCGTCTAACTTTGTAAGATTCGATTTGTTCAATCTCGCCACCAAACATCAATGTTAACAGAATGCAGTATGATGTGTTGGCTTTAAGATAATATAGCCTTGGTAAGCCCACTTCCATCTTCGGCATCATCGTCACTTACCATCAGGTGATATGATGCTAAGGGCTTACAAATTATGTTTATTTTAAGTGTACGTGTAAGCTCTAACACGCAGTAGGAGTTTACTCATGAAACAATTTTATTTTCGGCCTCCGGCATTCGGCGTTCGGCCTCGCATAGGCGGCATGACAATACGAGGTCAGCTGAGTGGCCGATTTCGTATGAAATATTTAAAATAACATTCGAGATTTCATCGAAGTTGTAAAACAAAAGTTGTTCAGTTTGATGAGTACAAGCTCACCTTTAAGTATCACTTCATCTTTATGTTACAACCTGTATATGAATTATGAACCAAGTCTTAAATAGTAAACTCCAAAAAAAAGGGATAAACTAGTGACTAGTTTTTTGGTGTAAAACATCCACATTCCACGCAAGCAGTCTGCGAAACGTAATTCGACAAAAAGTTTGAGAGACTCTCAAGACATTCTACTATGCTCAAGAGAGCCAAGACTCATTGTATTGCCTCTGGGAATGAAGGGTTGAGAGGGAAAGTAGGTAGGTAGGTTCTCAATTCTTGATACAACATAATATCTGTCTAGGTATATTGTTTACAATATAATAAATCGTACAGCCGACATTTAAGGTGTAGGTGGTTAGGGGAGGGGGGTAAGTTGGTTTATACAGGGTGTTACATAAAGGTGCAGTGATACTTTAAGGTGGGCTTGTTATCATCAAACTGAACAATTTTTGATCTAAAACTATGCTACAACCGCGGTTTTTTTTTTGACATTTCATTAAAAACCGGCCAACTAGATGACCGATTCGTATGAAAAATCCAAGAAAATCGTGATTTTAGCAAAATTGTACTACGCAAGTTGTTCAGTTTGATGATAACAAGCCCAGTTTAATGAACCTTTATGTTACACTCTCTTGCGCTCTTACGGTGAAGGAAAAAATCTGCACACGCCTGCGAAGAAACTCGCAGGTTGTGTGTGAAATCGACCAACCCGCACTGGGTCCGCGTGGTCGACTAATCGCCCTAGTTCAGGGAAGGCTCGAGCCCCTCGGTGGGGACGTATATGAGCTGATTTGATGATGTTACACCCTGTATACTGAACAACTGAATAGGCATTAGGTACAGTCTACTTCGAAAACATTCCAATTAAGACGTTCATTAGGTGACATCAAAAGACAAAGGGACACCCTTAGGGACTACAATAGATGTCTGGAGAGACCCTTTTTTGGCACGGTGTTTTTAAAGCTACAGTTTTTATATTGTTTTAACCGGGGCGCGCCGGCCGCCGGGTGCGCCGGTTGTTCGGGCTGCCCCGGGATGGGGCCGTCCGCACACAGCACGCCTCCAACGCACCCACTACAAAAGCCATAGCTCTTTTCAAGCGACTTCCAAAATCTCAATTCGCCTGTATGTTTTTTTATGTGTGTTACCTCATAACTTTTGACTGGGTGAACCGATTCTTATGATTCTTTTTTTATTTGAAAGCTAGTGCTTCCCGTATGGTCCCATAGAAATTTAATCAAAATTGGTGTAGTACATTATTAGAAAATTAACTTTATATTTATAAATGACATTAATGACAAAGTTTAGGGAGCTCATGTATTTGCTAACGGCTGGGCATTATTATTAGATAAAATTATATATTTTTTTTAAATTTATTGTAAATAATTATAAGTATAGACTATTGACATTTTATTTTATATTATTAGAACCTCCTCTTATATAGGGTGACTTTTAATTAGTTCTTGATAATAAAAGATATGCATGTACTGGTGAAGTTGGTCCTCGATACGTAACACGTTAACAAATCTGTAAAGATGTATAGAGCTGAAAAAAATTTTTTTTTCATATTTGACATATAGTTTCTTTGGGAAAGTTGTTTGTAATCACCAGTACACTCATATCCTTTGCTATCAAGAACTAATTAAAAGTCACCCTATATATAGCATATCTCTGATTAGAACATAACATTTTGCATGCAATCCCACTCTATTTATATAAGCTCACTGACTTGGTAAGCGCTTTGGTGTTTACTGTAAGCTGGCCGCGTATTTCTGATTAATAAATAAATAAATAACCCGACTGCGGCAGAAGGAGGGTTATGTTTTACGCGAGTGTATGTAGGTATGTATGTGGATTAATTTATTTGGCACGCTCTGTAACCTAAAAGGGTTGATAGATTTTAGAGTGTAAGGTGTTGCTTGATTCGTCATGGTCCCGTTACTGACTTAGGGTACATTTTCACCTGATTGGCCAAAACAGAGGAGTTAAGAGATAACCATTTTCACCTCTTAAATGTTAAGGGGTTTGGGCCAATTTTTGACAGGCAGTCAGTCAGAACAAAAGCTAGGCTTGTACGTTTCGATTTTTAAATTACTGATTATATTATTTTTTTAAATGGCTGACACAAGTTTTTTTTATGAAAACACATGAACTATAATAAAATTCAACTTTATCGAAAAAACAAAAACGTATAAGCCTAGCTTTTGTTCTGACTAACAACCTTTAAAAAATTGGTACAAATCGGTTAACATTTAAGAGGTGAAAATCGTTGACGCCGTTTGTATGAAAAGTCGCAGCTTCACAATCCTCTTAAGTTTTTATGTAATCGGCTTCTTAATTTTTAGTCTATTAAAACAGATCTTTAAGTTGAAGCATGTACTTTGGTTCGCAATATCTTCACTTCCCAAATACCACAGGCTCTTAAGACCTAGGTCTTCGACCAGTGTATGTTGCCAGTGATGACATACGGAACTAAGACATGGTCGCCTACTATGGGACTAATAAGAAGGCTCAAGGTCACCCAAAGGGCAATGGAGCGTACTATGCTCGGAGTTTCTTTGCGTGATCGAATCCAAAACGGGGAGATCGGTAAGAGAACCAAAGTAACCGACATAGCTCTCAGAGTTGTTAAACTTCAGTGGCAGTGGGCGGGGAACATAGTTCATGGAACAGATGACAGTTAGGGCAGTAAAGTTCTCGAGTGGCGCCTGAAAACGTAGTGTAGTGGCGCCTGAAAACGTAGTGTAGTGGCGCCTGAAAACGTAGTGTAGACTTCCCACGCGGTAGACCGACGACCTGGTGAAGATCGCGGGAAGCCGATGGATGCGGGCAGCGTAGGACCGGTCGTCGTTGAAATACTAGCTGTTTCCCGCGGCTTAATCCGCGTGGACAACGTTTCAATGACTTTTCGAGGGTGCGCAGTGTTCGAGCCGGAAGGTTCGAACGTGGAAAAATGTAGCCTATGTGTCAATCCAGGTCATAATCTATCTACCCACCAAATTTCAGCCAGATCCATTTAGTAGTTTTTGCGTGAAAGAGTAACAAACATACATCAATACATCCATACATTCTTACAAACTTTCCTATTCATAATATTAGTAGGATAGGATGTTGTATCACACATTAAATTTGTCGAGCAGCCAAAAGAGCATATTTTGGAAAAATCTAAATCGACCAAGGTATTGTTGGAAAGATGAAGTCGCCAAAGACCTCAAAGAGTTGGGAGTGACCGAATGGTCAAACTTGGCACAAAATAGGATAGAGTGGCGCACTTTAAGGCCAAGATCCTTTTTTTTTATTGTTTATTCACATTTGGTAAATCCTTGACAACATCTCACCTGGTGGTAAGTGACGATGCTGCCGAATATGGAAGCGGACTTACCAAGATTCCCCAACGTGATGGGGAACTGGCTATCTTATCTTGATGCCGGAACACACCAATGATATCAACATTAATATTTGGCGGCAAGACTTAGATAAGATGGTGGTAGCTAGCCAGGCGGGCTTATAAAAAGGGCCCTACCACCAACCAAACCGAGTCTTACAATTGACCCCGCCGGGAATCGAACCCGCGACCTCCTGTGTAAAGCCAGTGAACTTTGCCTCTGAGCTACGGAGGCGGTTAAAACTTTTGGTCGCTGAGCCAGCGAAGTAGTACCAGTAGTAGTAGTATTGAAATGGTTATTGTGTTACAATAGACAATAAACATCGGCGAGCATGTGGCAGGCCATATCAATATCAAACTTTTTTGATATCCATTTGTCTTTCCTGTTATGGACAAAACAATACAATGGACAATACAGTAAAGTTCTAACTTGTCTGTATTTATATATTTCCAACTTTCCTTACATTTGTCATGTTGTTTAGATTCGCTCGAAGGATAGCACAAACAATATTATATACGAGTACATACCTACAAGGCGTTTGAGGTTTTTTTTTTCATTTGGCGGAAACTCAAAATTGTCCTTAGGACTGAAAGCACAAATTTATATACTCGTATTAGGTGAAGTGTCGACTGATAAGTTATTTCAGTTACTTATCAGCTGTCAAAAACAAAATCTTGTTCTAAAAATGTATGAAATAGGAACGCGTGACGTCATAGTCTTCTAGTGTCATCGGTGTACTAATTTTGTGATAATGTGTAATCAAAAATTGAAGCCTACACGGCGTTTGAGGTTGTTTTTTCTTTTGGTGAAAACTCAAAACTGTCCTTAAGATTGAAAGCACAGATTAATATACTGTGAAACGCTAACTATCGTTTCGAGCCGTTCTCTTTTGTCGCGTTTCATAATTAAATTCTTTTTTGATGTCGTTGCTCTATGGTATTTGAATTTGAAAATAGTTGTTATTTTTTGACAAGGAAAAAAAAAAAGGTTGATCGTGGTCCCGTCGAAACTGATGTGTATTTAATTTTTTTGTACAAATTGTGTTATAAGTTGTTGTTGAGGCCCACCATTTTATTCTGTGGTAAGTAATTTGTATAAGGAAACCGCTTTGCGTGTATTTTTGGTACTGCGGCGGACTACATTTTTATATCTCCGTAGGGTTTCAACCAGCCCCTGCGAGGTTTGACGTCCCCGAAGTTTTACCGGATAAAGGATTAATCCTGGGACGGAGCAGTGCTGATCACCAGCCAGTCCTTTCTACTGCCCGCCCAGCTGCTCGCCATAAGGGAAGTGAATTTATTTTATCTTTTATCCCGAGCGACTCTCTGACTCTCTGACCTTTCTGCCGACCTAGAAGATTTCCTGTTTCCAGTTTCTAACCATTAGTTATTTATTTTAAATTTTAAAAGTGTTTTGTATCTGATACATATTTTGTTAAAAAGATAGGGTAATTCAGATCAAACTGAAATTTTAAACTTAGTAATTTATTTAAGTACCAAAGGGACGGTGACGATCGTTGCCTGCCGGCATACTATAAAATAACCATTTTATATACAAATAAAATTGTAACCTTAAATTTATTTCCGTAAATTCTCCATAAATATATTAGGTCATTGTGTTTTTAATTGTCTACACGGTTAACCAATCTGATCACACCTTTTCTGATATTCTTATTGTTTATTGTTCCTTCTTTTTAAGAAAAAAATCATAAAATATATATATTCTAATTTACCCCATAATATTTTTTTCTTCAAACTCCATTTAGGCCTGAACCTCTAAATCGTACGTATCGTATGTGGCAAATTCCGTGAGGGTTTTTATCCCCAGTTCCCATAATTTTTGTCACATATTTATGGCGCCCGAACAGGGACAGTTCGTGGGTGTATCCGTTTTCCGGATGTTATGGTTCAAGTTTTAATACCTCAAGACCCTTACTTAATTTAATCGTGCAGTTTTCTTTGAAACGTAAGTTTTTTTGTTTGTATGCACGGTATTTTGCTTCTCTTCACACGGGTCGTTTTTTCCCCGGCTTAATGGCATTATACCTCTTTCGGATAATTGCTTACGTGTTGTTGAGTTGTTTTTGCCTGTGTATTCCCTTACGATTCCAAGAGAATTTTTATTTAAGTAGTCAATGGCCAGACTCTAGATTTCTTTCAGTCGAAAGTCGGGACAGACTTACTTTTAGTTCACGATTATTTAACGTTGTTTTAAGGGAAAAATCTTTAAGGGTTACTGTTTGGAATATTTTTACGCGTTGCTTTGCGAGGTACTCCTTAAATTTTTGGCGTACCCTGTTCACTTTTATGTGACAACGTTTCGGTATTCCGCAGTATTGTTTAGATTTCTTGAGGTCTTATAACAATTTTCCATTTTTCAAATTTCTTTCATTAATCTTGCCCTTGTCTTACCTCAAATGGCCTATTTTTCGGTAGAGTTGTCCCTTTAGACTCTTGCGTATCGCGTTTCAGACTTCCGGTGTTAATTTTATCCGTGAGTCGGATTTTCACGCATCCGCCTTTACCGTTTTTGTCCACATTTTGCTGGGGTAACCGACAATGTTTTGCAAGTTTTTGTCAACCCTATTGGTCTTTAATGTTTTAGTAGTTGTTTGATTTCTCCTGTTTTCTTAAGTGACTAGTTTTAGGCTCAATACACAGCGATCCTTTAACGCTAGTGTGTTGTTGGGGTTATTGAGTCTGTTCACTTTTAGATGGAGTTTTTGCCGTTTGTATGTGTAGCTTCGTGTATAAATGTCAATTT
Source organism: Coleophora flavipennella (assembly GCA_947284805.1). Taxonomy (NCBI): domain Eukaryota; kingdom Metazoa; phylum Arthropoda; class Insecta; order Lepidoptera; family Coleophoridae; genus Coleophora; species Coleophora flavipennella. The sequence continues at coordinate 6,884,582 of OX369308.1, forward strand.
CTACCAGCTTCAAGTAAACGTTCGTAGTTAACTAGTTACTTAGAGAGTTTTTATTTTTTTCTTCTTCAGGGCTGTCCAACGTCTATAGGGTTGTCCAAATTTCAAAATTTTTTGGACTTCTCGCCTTTTTTTTGTGAGTTTGTGGGTATTTTGAAACGCTAACTATCGTTTCGAGCCGTTCTCTTTTGTCGCGTTTCATAATTAAATTCTTTTTTGATGTCGTTGCTCTATGGTATTTGAATTTGAAAATAGTTGTTATTTTTTGACAAGGAAAAAAAAAAAGGTTGATCGTGGTCCCGTCGAAACTGATGTGTATTTAAATTTTTTGTACAAATTGTGTTATAAGTTGTTGTTGAGGCCCACCATTTTATTCTGTGGTAAGTAATTTGTATAAGGAAACCGCTTTGCGTGTATTTTTGGTACTGCGGCGGACTACATTTTTATATCTCCGTAGGGTTTCATCCAGCCCCTGCGAGGTTTGACGTCCCCGAAGTTTTACCGGATAAAGGATTAATCCTGGGACGGAGCAGTGCTGATCACCAGCCAGTCCTTTCTACTGCCCGCCCAGCTGCTCGCCATAAGGGAAGTGAATTTATTTTATCTTTTATCCCGAGCGACTCTCTGACTCTCTGACCTTTCTGCCGACCTAGAAGATTTCCTGTTTCCAGTTTCTAACCATTAGTTATTTATTTTAAATTTTAAAAGTGTTTTGTATCTGATACATATTTTGTTAAAAAGATAGGGTAATTCAGATCAAACTGAAATTTTAAACTTAGTAATTTATTTAAGTACCAAAGGGACGGTGACGATCGTTGCCTGCCGGCATACTATAAAATAACCATTTTATATACAAATAAAATTGTAACCTTAAATTTATTTCCGTAAATTCTCCATAAATATATTAGGTCATTGTGTTTTTAATTGTCTACACGGTTAACCAATCTGATCACACCTTTTCTGATATTCTTATTGTTTATTGTTCCTTCTTTTTAAGAAAAAAATCATAAAATATATATATTCTAATTTACCCCATAATATTTTTTTCTTCAAACTCCATTTAGGCCTGAACCTCTAAATCGTACGTATCGTATGTGGCAAATTCCGTGAGGGTTTTTATCCCCAGTTCCCATAATTTTTGTCACAACTGGTAATAAGCAAAGAGTCGACTGATAAGTTATTTCAGTTACTTATCAACTGTCAAAAACAAAATCTTGTTCTAAAAATGTAAGAAATAGGAACGCGTGACGTCATAGTCTTCTAGTGCCATCGGTGTACTAATTTTGTGATATTGTGTAATTAAAAATTGAAGCTCCAGCGCAAAACAAAGTGAGTAAGATTTTCTCAAATTTAGAAATCAATTTAAAAAATCATGTAATTACAATTGCCCACAAAGTTCAACAAGAATCGGTTGAGAAATGCGAACTGTAGTGAACAGCCGGACATCCGCTAGACAGACATAGGAAAGCATTTTTGCCCGAGCTGAATCAGAGTATCGGAGATGCTTCGCTTGCGCTTGTACTGTTATTATCATATGTGGCTTGCCCTTCGTGCTCGCGCGGTCAATTTCTGAAGTTATAATTTTTGTAAAGAAAGGAGAACGTGGGAGGGTAATTTAGGTAATAAAATTTATTGTTATTGCAGTCGAGTAACCTAAAATGACTACATATAGGTGGATTAAGGGAGGAGCTAAGCCCGCTTCTATCTTCGGCATCATCGTTACTTACCAATAGGTGAGATGATGTCAAGGGCTTACCAATTGTTGATAAAAAAACGGCCTAGTGCAAGTCAGACTTGCGCAAAGTAGGGTTCCGTAGTCTTTAAAAAAATAATGTTTATTTTAAAAAACAAAATTATATTTGCAGTTGGAAATAGAACATGTTATAAGGAAAATCTATGAACTTTTACAAATCCAACTGCACATCTTAAGTTGATCGACTATTACTCCTAAAGTAAGAAAGCCTACTTAGCCGTGATAGTTTTCCTTTTAAATTGATTATATGACCTACTATTTAAAAAAAACAGATTTCGTGAAAAACGGTTTAGCTTGTAAGGGGGACGGGGGACGGGGAGGGGACACACCCACACACGCTTGATTCTAAGAAAAATATGCACTTTAAAGCTTAATATTTCGCAAACCGATGCCTGAATCGACAATGGTATTAGCAAACCCTCAATAGGGTACGTCAACGAAAAAAAATCACCCCTTTACTTGTAAGGGAATAAGTACCCTTATTTTTAAATATTTCTACTTATATTTTCATCAAGAAATAATCAATCATTAGTTAATAACGTCAAAATCCAATCCTTGATATAAAACCAATTATATCATTAGAACATACATGAAAACACTATGAAACGAGAAGTTCTACATTAAAAATTAAAATCATTCAATGTCATTAATGCCTTTTACAAGAGTAAGGCCAGTTCACACGGACAGCACCCGGCCACGAGTATAACGCGAGAGTCAGCCATCTGTGATAATAAAATATAAGTAGCAGAGCAGCCTCTTCCAAGAAAAGTTAAATTATGAGCCACTCACTATATTAGTGCCGGTAAGGGTTATAAAGATACTACTAAACGGGTTGGAACATTTTTGTATGGAGGCTGGCATCCCTACTAATATTATAAATGTGAAAGTAACTCTGTCTGTCTGTTACGCTTTCCCGCAAAAACTACTGAACGGATTTGGCTGAAATTTGGTAGGTAGACAGATTAGGACCTGGATTCAGACATAGGCTACTTTTTACCACGCTCGCGAGCCGCTTGCGGCTCGCGCACTGCGCACCCTCGAAAAGTCATAGAAACGTTGTCCACGCGGGTGAAACCGCGGGAAACAGCTAGTAGTGAATAAATGTACATAATATATTTTTTGAAATCCTTCCCACGCGATAGGTTTGACCTAAAGTACCTATAGCATTTCTGAGTTTTTTTTTATTTAGAACACCAATAATTTTTCCCTCTTTCTCTAAAAATACCTTAGTAACGTACAGTCGAGTTCATTAATATATTGGCAGGGCCAATGGTTAAAAACATTGGTAGCGTCGAAATGAACATAAAGTTCTACACAAAAAATTAATGAACCGTTTACATGATAACATTTTATTGATATCTACATATGTTTGTATAGAAATTTATATTAATTTCGACGCTTACAATGTTTTGAACCATTGGCTCTGCCAATATATTAATGAACTCGACTGTACTAAAACATTTTAAGTTTGTATTTACATCTTCTATCGAAATATATAGGTAACTTAATCGTATGCGAAAGATGTCAAACAAAAAAAAAATTGTACATATCTATGCCAGACAGGTTTGTACCCTATTTATAATATAAAAACCGGCTAAGTGCGAGTTGAACTCGCGTGGAAAGTAAAATACAAAATATCAAATTTAAAATCCTCTCAGTAAGACGCGAGTTAGCTACTACCAGCGCTATCTAGTGTGTTTTAGTGAACTATTTTTCGTAAGTGAACGTAGTATACTTAGATTACCACTTTTTTTAATTGATAATCGATAGCAATTGATAGCAATGTACTATTATTTTGTATTTTTATTAAAATTTTAGGCTCAGTAGTTTCGAAGATCAGGGGGGGAGGTCAATTTGCGTCTTCTTTCATAAATAAAATCAAAACTATTTATTTTACAATAATAACAAAAATATATTTGAGTTCCTCATAACGAACCCTTTTATTTGATATATGACAAAGTAAGGTTAGCAAATATTTTTTTAAATTTCCTGATTTGTCCCCCAAAAATTATCCTTATTTAAAAAAAAATATTTACTTTGCACATCTGTATTGAGGTCATAGGATTACACCATCCTACCATCACCTGACTTTGTCCAGTAGATTCGGAGCAAATTGACTGTGACAGACGGACTGACAGACACACAGATGCACGAGTGATCCTATAAGGGTTCCGGTTTTTTTGTACGGAACCCTAAAAAACAAGAAAAGCGGAACTACCTTAATTACATTTTTATATTTTCTTGACTGGAACAACGCATAGTCTAGTTACTGAGCGAAAATTTAATATATTCCACCCTTTCCCATTTCACGAAAGATTGATGATAATATTATGAAATAAGGCGCCGATAAATTGCACCCCATGTTAAGCTTTTAATATTATGTTATTCAATACTTAAAGCATTACCCGAAAATTGTAAAGGACGATAGTTATAGTTCATCGTTAAATTAAAGTAGACCGCCTCCGTGGCGTATTGGGTTCGAATCCCGGAGGGGTCTTACTTTGTGAGACTCGGTTTGGTTGATAATAAGATTCAAGATTCAAGGTATTTATTCAAAATAGGTACAAATTACACTCTTTCTGATTGCCGTAAAATTATCATAACATAATGTCATTGAGATTGAGAGTGTCGGTGGCGCAACGGCAAGGGCCGCTACCTCCTATCCGGGAGTTCGTGGTTCGAGTCCTGCCACGTACCAATGTGTTTTCGAATTTCGATCTCATATGTACGTTTATCCGACGCTCTTACGGTGAAAGAAAAACATCGTGAGGAAACCTGCACACATCTGCGGAGAAACTCGAAGGTAGTGTGTGAAGTTGACCAACCCGCACTGGGCCCGCGTGGTCGACTAAGGCCCGATCACCCTAATTCAGGGTAGGCTCGAGCCCCTCGGTGGGGACGTATGTATGAGCTGATGTGAAAAATGATATTTGTGATATAACCATAAACAATCATTAGTTGATAACGTCAAAATTCAATCCTTGAAATAAACCAGATTATGTCATTAGAACATGAAAACAATATGACACGACAAGTTATACATAAAAATCATTGAATGTCATTAATGCCTTTGACAAGAGTAGGCCAGTTCACACGGGCAGCACCCTGTCACGAGTATTACGCGAGAGTCAGCCATCGCTCCCATCAGTAGGACATTTTTAAAGCCCGCCGGCTAGCCACTACCGTATATCTAAGTCCTGACGCCAAACATCAATATTAACAGCATTGATGTGTTCCACATTGAAGATAAGATAGCCAGGCCCTCATTGCGTTGGATAATTTTGGTAAGCATATTCGGCATCATATGATACAGGCTTAGCTTAGGCTTAGGGATCAGTGTTTTATATATTAACTTGTTTGTTTTCCTGGCAAAGGAAGGCTATTTATTTATTTATTTTCACATAAAATACGAAGAAAATTCCACAATTTCTAGGTATACAAACATTTATTTCGGGTACCATTATGGAGGCATATCGAGTAAAAAAGAATCATAAAAATCGATTCCCAGATTTTAATGATTCTTTTTTACTTTTTTTACTGATATCGCGTAACAAACACACACAAAAACATACAGTCGAAATAAGAACCTCCTCCTTTTTGGAAGTCAATTAAAAATACACTACATTCACTAGAGTACATTATCCCAGAGCAAAATTGACGTCACAGTAATTAGTAGTCTACGTCACTTCCCACCCCCACAACTATATCTGTAAAAAAAAAACACGTGAATCAGTTGTTCCGTTGCGACATACACGTAAAACAAATCAGCAAAAATGATTTTCGAGAAACCTAAAAAGTTTTAGGTACAAGCTTTTAATATTGCATTGTCACGCGATATACATATGCATGCAAAATTTCAGCTCGATCGGAAACCGGTAAGTGGGTCAAATTTAACTTGCAAGATTCCACCCGAACAAACATACATAAATTGCAAATTAAATAAAAGCTTAATAGTTAGTTAAGCTTAATAAAACATTTAGTTAGTTAGTTTAATAAAACATTTTTTTCAATTTCCCCAATAACTGTATCGAACTACGCTATTTTTCACGTGATAAAAAGAAGCCCTTGTCACCTCCCAACTCCTGCGCAAAAAAATCACTTTGGTCTGTTTGCAATGTGAAATAAGGGCAAACAAACAATTTCTCAAACACACTTGTATACATTTATAAAATTAAACATTTACAATCACGTTGATTCGTTGCTCCGTTGAGACGTGAAAGAAGGACAAACAAATATACTTTCACATTTACAATATTAACTAGCTTTCTCCCGCGGTTTCGCTCACGTGGGCATCGTTTTTATGACTGTCTTCGAGCGTGAGTGGTGTTAAACATAAGTTTACTCCAGATCCCTCGGGAACTATATCGTGCTGTTCTGATTAGCATTGTACTCGTATGTCACTTTCCCGCCTTTTTAACTATTTATGTGCAAAAAATCATGTCAATCCGTTGCTCCGTTGCGACGCTGACGTGCGCGAGCCTGGAAGTGAGTTTGTAGGAATGGTGTGTCACTCTCGGAGAGCAAAGGGAGATATCTTCGCCAGACGAGGTGCTATACGTACTACGTAGGGACCGGACGTGGACCAACCGTGAATGGTTGGCAGTACATATACTCGTATGCTCAGTAGCAAAGAAATATTGATAGCGCGTTCTAGATATTTGTACTATCGGTGCTTGCGTTAAAATTCAGTTCAGTTGTACACACGGCGCCACATCAAGCTATATAAAACCAGTATACGCGGGCCTCGCGTATATTGAAACGCAAAGGCGTCGCGCGACTCGCATGGCCTGCTTATACTGGTTTTGTATAGCTTGATGTGTCGCTGTCCGTACATAGGCTTCGTACAATGACAGTGTCACATATGTCGAGGGGTTGATCTAAACTTTATATAGCTTGACGGATAGTTCGTCTTGAGCTGAGGGATACGTAGTTGTTAGTGGCGCGTTACTGCCGATGCCGCCACAAATGTTCTCCAGATCCCTCGGGAACTATCTCTGGCTAAAGTAATTGTAGTCTGTCATTTTGCACCGCCCCTTAACCATCTCTGTGCAAAAAATCCCAACAATCCTATGCTCCGTTGCGATGTTAAAGAAATTAACCAAAAAAAAAGTTTATTTTTTCAGTTCCCTCAGGAACTGTTTCGGACTATTTTCACGGTACAAAAAGTAGCCTATGTGCTACTCCATGACGCAGGCTACCTGCATGCCAAATTTCTTTAAGATTAGTTGAGGTGTTGAAGCGTGAAGAGGTAACAAACAAACACTCACATTTAGTATGGATAATATATCCTAAGTAAGGTTAGGTACCTACCTACTTCTCACATCTTTTGAAGTGAACGGTAAACAGACCCCTCGTTCCCGGTGTTCATTCACGCGAACTGACTCCGAACTGTCTTCGCTTGAGAGATTCCTTGTTAGGCGTGAACCACACCCGGTTTCGGTGAAAATACACGTTCTCGTATAATTTGAACAAATAATTTTGCTTCTTTAGGAAATGTTTTTAAATGTATTGTAGGTAATTAACCGCCTCCGTGGCGTAATGGCTAGTCCATTCGCTTCACACTAGGAGGTCGCGGGTTCGATTACGGCGGGGTCAACTTGTAAGACTCGGTTTGGTTGGTGGTAGGGCATTTTCTAAGCCCGCCTGGCTAGCTACCTCCATCTAGCTACATTCATGACACAAAGTCTTGCCGCCAAACATCAGTGTTAACAACATTGATGTGTTCCGGCTTGAAGATAAGATATATAGCCAGTTCTCCATTGCATTGGGGAATCTTGGTAAGCCCGCTTCCATCTTCGGCATCATCGTCACTTACCATCAGGTGAGATAATGCCAAGGGTTCATTGGTGATTTTTTTTTATTCACAATTGGTTGTGAATAAAAAAAAATAAAAAAAATTGTTTTTGTTTTATAATATGTGACGACTTCCATACTTTTGATATAGTTTTCTGTTACAATAGGGATGACGACAGCATCACAAATAAATTATGAACTCTTGATCACTAAACTAATTTACTCGATTTCTACTTCACTAAAATCACAAAATAAGTTTATAAATGACGCTGCAAAACTATGACGTCACGCCTAGGTATGTTAAACATTTTTAGAACAAAATGTCGTTTTTGAGAGATGTTAAAAAGTAAATCAGATGACTAGCATTCGTCATCCCTATTCAAAACTTTGAATGTACGTAACGGTACAAAAATGAATATTAGACAAAATGTGGCGGAGCCCAAAAGGAGGCTAATGTGTTTGACCTGTATGTTTGCATGCATATTCGTTAGTATGTTCCTTCGTTCCTGCTAAACGGATAAACCGTTTTTTGATAAATGATATGTCTTTAGATTTTTTAAGCTTTTATTTAACTTGGAATGTTTGTATGTTGTTTGTCAAGGTCAAATATAACAAATGAGAGTTTAGAGCAACCTTCAGAAGTTCGATTGAGCTGAAGAATATTCCAGGAGAGAAACAGATCCTTTTTAGGGTTCCATACCCAAAGTGTAAAAACGGGATCCTATTACCAAGACTTCGCTGTCCGTACGTCTGTCACCAGGCTCTATTTCATGAAACGTGATTTGTAATTTTCACAGATAAAGAATTTCTGTTGCCACTTTAACAACAAATGCTAATAAATAGAAAAAGTGAAAAAATAAGAGGGGTCTTCATACAAAAAAAGTGTTATTTTAAACGTGAAGAAACTAGCGCAATCTAGTATGATGATATGGAACCCTTTGTACTAGCGCCATCTAGTATGATGGTACGGAACCCTATGTGTGCGGTTCCGACTCGCGCTTGTCCGGTTTTTTTGAAGTTGATCTGTTGATGAACTTCGGAGGTGGGCTCAAGGTCACAGGATCGTGTTTGGTTTTAATACAATCGTAGAAACTGCTCGCTTTTTTGAATTGAGAAACGTGTATTTTTATTCACATTTGGCGCACTGAATAATTGGCATTTTTGAACATAAAAACTCTTTTCAAATAAAGGCTTGTACTTATAAGTTTTTATGTTCTTCGACGTTAGGTATTTCTTTAGCGCAAGTGTCACTACATACAATAAAATTTAAAAAAAAAAGTTTTTGACGAATTGAGAACCTCCTCCTTTTTTGAAGCCGGTCAAAAAAACTACATGGTGGTTTTTGACGCCACATTGTAGAATTGTTTTTTTTTTCTTCCAATCTCTTTGCGTGGCGTATCAAAATGAATGAGGTATTGATTGGAACAGTTGTCTCTTTTTCTTTACGTGTAAAGAGTAAAGAAAATAACCACACTTTTTAATGGTTTTTCGTTTCAATCAAAAACTACACTGAAAGTATAAACAATAATAATATTATAAGTACTCACTTTTTATTGCAACTCTATTTATGACTAATATTTTGAAGTATACATTTTAAAAAATATACACATTATTGTTGTATATTTTTTTAAATATATACTTCAAAATATTAAAAAAGCGTCGGTGGCTCAACCGGTAACGACTCGGTCCATCTAACCAGAGGTACCGGGTTCAAATCTGGACGGCCAATGTACCAATGAGTTTTTCAAAAACTTACGTACATACTTACCGATTACTTTAACGGTGAAGGAAAACATCGTGAGGAAACCTGCACACGCCTGCGAAGAAACTCGAAGGTTGTGTGTGAAGTCGACCAACCCGCACTGGGCCCGCGTGGTCGACTAAGGCCTAATCGCCCTGATTCAGGGTAGGCTCGAGCCCCTCGGTGGGGACGCATATGAGCTGTAATGATGACTTCAAAATATTAGTCATAACTAGAGTTGCAATGCAAGTAACAGTTTAGACCCATCTTTGGGCTATTTTTCTATCCAGCCAAAACTGCTCAATCGTGTTTTCTAATAGCTTTTGACTTTAAGGAACATCATCAACAATAATGGTATTTTTTATTTCAACCTTGGGTTTTCTATTGTTTAGGAGTAATTGACGTCAAAAATAACGAAAATCTGTAATATTACCGACTTAAAGAGGATATCAAAACTAATATGGCATGACAAATTGTATAATTCAACCTAAGATTAAATTTGAGCAACCCGCATGACCTAAACTCCTCGAAAGATTGGATAAGGTTCTGTCACTAAAGCACGTATAATATTATGTTACCTACCTACATATTAAATCAATGTGGACTTAGAAACCGGCGGGTGTATTCCTACATATTTTATACTAGCTGTTTCCCGCGGCTTCACCCGCGTGGACCACGTTTCTATGACTTATCGAGGGTGCGCACTGCACGAGCCGCATTGCGGTTCGCGAGCGTTAAAAAAAGTAGCCTATGTGTTAAGGTCCTAATCTGTCTACCTACCAAATTTCAGCCAGATCCGTTCGGTAGTTTATGCGTGAAAGAGTAACAAACATACATTCTTAAAAACTTTTGCTTTTATAATATTAGTAGGACGTATTCAAATGGGTTCCGTAGGCTTTTAAGTTTCCTTTAGGTCAAAATTATGTTTATTTTATATTAGTAAATTTTAGTTTTATTTTATGGAAATACGAGGGAACAGATGAACATACATACATACATTGTAGCACGACTAAGGTGGTGGGTGTGGGTTTTAAAAAATAGATGCGTGCGTACAATTTAGTTTATTGGTAAAAATAAAACCCGAAATAGGTCTTTTAGAGAATGTATTAAATAAATATTTTAGAAACAGCTTAGGATGATAAGACGAATTTTGGTTTTTGAGTGATATTTTCAGATGGATGACAGCGCATGCGTGAAAAAGAAATAGATGGAATGAAGAAGGGTCTAATGAAAAAAGAACGCATAACGGAGTGCTGGATTACAACATACATACATACATCATCATGTATGTATGTTGTAACGTGTGAATAATCTATTTTGCGAAAACTTTATAATGGCTTTTTAGATAACTACCTTTTTTTTATATACTTACGTTGTTAAAGCTGTATGTTTTCCGAATAAAATGAAATAAATATAAAATAAAATAAATCATATCAGCCGAAAAACGTCCACTGCCGGACAAAGGCCCCCCTCAAGGATTTCCACTACGACCGGTCCTAAGCTGCCCGAATCCATCGGCTTCCCGCGATCTTCACCAGGTCGTCGGTCCACCGCGTGGGAGGCCTGCCTGCGTTAAGTTTTCCGGTGCGCGGTTGCCACTCGAGAACTTTACTGCATACATACATACATACATAAATACACATACATAAATACATACATATATACATAGACTGTCAAAAACATAGCACTACTTTTTTGTAGTCGGGTAAAAAGGCACGGCCATTTATGTTACACTAGCTGTTGCCCGCGGCTTCGTCTGCACAGTTCCCATTTTGATACTCGCAAGTAAACCAAAACCCACTGAGGCGCTCAAGCCTACCCTGAATTAGTCCGATTGGGCCTTAGTCGACTACGTGAGCCCAGTGCGGGTCGGTCGACTTTACACACAATCTTCGAATTTCTTCGCAGGTGTGTGCAGGTAAGACAATAAATAAGCGTCGGATAAACGTACATATAAAATCGAAATTCAAAAATACGTGGTGCCTGGCAGGATTCTAAGCACGACCTCCCAGACAGGAGGGAGTGGCCCTAACCCTTTATTCGTCCAAGCCCTAACCGTTACGCCACTGACGCACCCGTTGACTAGTAATCATGGAATTTGCAAGAAGCAAGGTCTCACAGCACGAATAAAAGCGAAAATCCGAAATTCGTCGATGTCTGCTATTATCACATTAAAAAATATATAATTTTGCCAATGCAGTCTTAAATTTTCAGTTGGAGAATTGATGGTGACGTATATTAATGTATGGGTGAAACATTTTTTCAACTACAAAGTTAAGTTTGTCCTTTAATCCAATTGTTGTAATCGTTGGTGTTTGTACCCACATGTATTTTGGTACCCTCGGTGTGCGAGTCCGACTCGCACTTGACCGGTTTTTCATACCTTATATTTTCAAAGTATTTTAATTCATAAATAAACTAATTGAAACTTGAAAGTATCATATTATCTAAATCATATGCATTCTTAATAAGACATGCACTTTGTAAGAATATCATCATTATCATATCAGCTGAAAGACGTCCACTGCTGGACAAGGCCTCCCCAAGGATTTGCACGATGACCGGTCCTGCGCTGCCCGCATCCAGCGGCTTCCGGCGACCTTCATTAGGTCGTCGGTCCACCGAGTGGGCTGCCTACGCTACGTCTTACGCTATACTTAATTATTATAATGTAAAAAAGGGGTGTCGTTGACCCCTTCCCTGCCCAAAAGTGAGCTGTCTATAATGTGATGAAAGCAGGCCCCTCACCCTCACGTGAGATTTCTCACATAATTATTATTCAAAATCAATTTCCTCGATGTTTCCCTGTATCTGCTCCAGGCCACTAATGGAAAATTATTATTGTTAGAGTGCGTTAACTTGACGTTAGATGTTTGCTGACCCGAAAGGATTTTGTCAGAGCAATTCTTTTATTTTGAGTTCACAAACTCATGAACTTCCCCAAGGGTTGTTGACAAACGCGCCCTTCATTATAATAATTAAAACTTTATACGTTTAACAAAATCAAAGTTATACCAAAGATTAAAGGCTGTTTACTAAGTAAAAGAAGGTTAACTCCGAAAAATCATTTAAATAAATGGCGAATCTTGCTACGACACATTATAGAGCAAATTCATGTCGCACAGCGCCTATTTTATTACCTACAGCACAGATGAGATACTAGTTACTTACTAGTTACTTCGTAACAGATACTGCACTTCGTTATAAAACGAAAATACCCACGCATTTATTCACCTACTCCTTCTCACTGTCAGACAATACACGGAAACATGGGTATTAAGGCGCTCGACTTATCGGTTACAACTGCGTACACGGGCGGCGCGCAAATTGAGGCGGCGACTGTACGGCATTCTAGCGCTGACGAGCAGAGCGCGGCCTGTAGGCCACGCCAATGTGTAGGTACTTATCTCGCCTGCTCGACCGATTGACGGAGGCCTAGAGTTATATTCACCTACAAGTTGTCTTTTTTTCTATCGCGTAACTGTTACCATCTTCTGACTACTGAATTGCCCCATGCAGGGGGCCGCGCAGCGTAGATCGCGGCGTAGAGCGCGGCGTAGAGCGCGGCGTAGAGCGCGGCGTAGAGCGCGGCGTAGAGCGCGGCGTAGAGCGCGGCGTAGAGCGCGGCGTAGAGCGCGGCGTAGAGCGCGGCGTAGAGCGCGGCGTAGAGCGCGGCGTAGAGCGCGGCGTAGAGCGCGGCGTAGAGCGCGGCGTAGAGCGCGGCGTAGAGCGCGACGTAGAGCGCGACGTAGAGCGTGACGTAGAGCGTGGCGTAGAGCGCGGCGTAGAGCGTGAAGTACAGCGTGACGTAGGGCGTGACGTAGAGCGCGGCGTAGAGCGCGGCGTAGAGCGCGGCGTAGAGCGCGCCGTAGAACGCGGCGTAGAGCGCGGCGTAGAGCGCGGCGTAGAGCGCGGCGTAGAGCGCGGTGTAGAGCGCGGCGTAGAGCGCGGCGTAGAGCGCGACGTAGAGCGCGGCGTAGAGCGCGACGTAAAACACGGTATAGAGCGTGGCGTTGAGCGCGACGTAGGTATATTTTCCGTTGCCGACTCGTTGTCACACCAGATTATCACACCAGTATGACAAACAGGAATTTTTATTCTCGTTTGTCACACTACTTATTTTACCACACCATGTTTATCATAATTGCTAGTGCAGTACATACCTTGTAGAAATAGTCGACCACAAGAATACATGTCAACCAGATGAGAAAGATAATGAATTAGCAATTGCGATACACAAAATACATGAAGTAGCTAGTACTTCTGCGGGTCCAATGCCAAAAATCTACGAGAAAAATATAAGACCTTTAAAAGAAAAAGGGTAGAAAGTACCACAATTTGATAGCGTAAAGTGCAGCCTTTACAATGCAAGTAAACGGAAACTAAAAATCAGCAAGACCGTTTTCAAACATATTAAAGAAGTACAAGTACCTGTTACTTTTGAGAAATTTCTCGTTGCTGACTATCAATATGAGCCAATTCCGACTAAGCATACTAGACTATTAATATTTAGTTGTGAAGAAGCAAAAGAATTATTAAAAAGTGCGAATGAATATTTTATAGATGCGACTTTTTAGAGTTCTCCTCAGCCATTTCTACAATTACTTTCAATCCTCGGCGAATTGGGGAGCACGTCTCAAACAACTTCAGTGATACCGCTAATACATGTGCTTATGAGTGACAAAAAAGAGTCGACGTACGCTGCATTGTTCGATATCCTGAAAACTAAATGTCCCTATTGGCATCCCACTGTATTCCACGCAGATTTCGAGACTGCCGTAGCAAATGCCTTAAGATATTTTTTTCCACAAATATCGATAAAAAAGTGTTACTATCATTATTGTCACAGCTTATGGCGAAAAGCGAAAAAAATTGGTTTGAAAAGTAAACTACATAAAAGAATTGTGGGATTATGTACGGCATTGCCGCTAACTCCACTAGAACTAGTTAGAAACGGATGGGAATACATAAAAACTGAATCTAATGAATTGAGCGGAAAAAATATGAAACTGTTCATAGCATACATGACCCGACAATGGCTTAATGATGAACAAAATATCGCCGACTGGAATGTAGCTGGCCAAAGGCACAGAACCAATAACGTTTGTGAAAGTTGGCATTCCCAATTAAATAAAAAGATAAATAAAAACTACGTAACCATACTAAAATTATTAACAGTATTATTAAATCAAAAGGAAATTGATTTTAAAAATAAAAGAAGGGTCGACCAAACTGATAAAGATAATTTTGTTATTTCCTGCCAGTTAAAACTTTTAAATGGTGAAATATCATTGGGACATTTCCTCGAAACTTTGCGTTAAAAATATAAGCTAATACCTAACCTGAAGGTTTTTTTAATTTAACGGTGTCGGCAACGAGTATAACTGGGACAGCACTAGTTAGGAAATAAATGCAATAAATGGTGTGGAGAAATAAGTAGTGTGACAAACGAGAAAAAAAATCCTGTTTGTCATACTGGTGTGATAATCTGGTGTGACTACGAGTCGGCAACGATATTTTCATGCCTACAGCGCGGAGTGCGACAGGCCCAGTTATAATCGATGAAAATTACATTTTCAGTTTACGAAGACCAAATTTATTATGAGCTCGCAACAACCCATTTATTTTTGCTTTCGCTTCATTTTCCAAATTGTTTCACCAAAAGACAAATTGTTTCATTAAAAGACTCCGGTGAACAAATTAAAGAAAACATTCCGATAATATATAATCATTCTTTGAAACTCCAATTTAGCACAGAGTTTCAGCTTTCTTTCATGAAACGAACAAAGGGGTTTTTATGAACTAAACATAGCGGTCCCACTGTTTGGGTAGGTATCTTTTTCTAAACTCAGTAAGGTTAGCACTGGAGCCGAGTCCGGATTAGTGGAGGTTGTTGGGCTTGTCACGAACTAGTGGCGTAACGTTGGATGCCCAGGGTGGCGCAGGCATAGGGGGCAGCACACTGGCAAGCTGGAAAGACCCTACGGTGGTCTCCACGTTACCAATAAGCTACGGACATTGGGCATCGGCTTTTACTTGTATCTGAAAACAGCGTTTCCCGAATGGTGGTACGGGGAACCCTGGGCTTCTTCTTCTTAAACAAAACTTTTGTAGAAAAAAATCACAAAAGTTCGCGCGCGTTGGCCGACCTATCATCATCATCATATCAGCCGAAAAACGTCCATTGCTGGACAAAGGCCTTCCCCAAGGATTTCTACGACGACGGGTCTTGCGCTGCCCGCATCCAGCAGCTTCCCAGGTCGTCGGTCCATCGCGTGGGAAGCCAAACTATAGCGCGACCGAAAACTGCGCTTGATCGGAGTGTACCTACATTATGTTTTTAATATATTAAAATAAATGTTCTACATTTACATTTGTTCTTTCTTTTCAAATCAAAAATAAATATATACAAACGGCAAGGTTATCATTTTCTGTTCTAAAACTAGGGTTCCTAATTAGGGTTCCGTAGAAACAAAAATGGGAACCTCTGATCTAAAAGATGAATTTTAATGGACTAACCGTTGCGCGCGGCTTCGCCCGCGTGGGTATAATTAACCTTTGCATAAGATATAATATGCCTTCGCGGACGTTTTACAGACCTTTTCAAGCTCTACCGCTTTTCCATAGAAAGCATTCATATACATATCTCTTACCACAGTATTACAAATAGCGGCTTACAGTAGTGCAACGAATGTACTTACGCAGACAGAGCATAAGGGTGCTTGCGAAGCAGCGGGCGGCGGGGCACAGCCTCGCAAACTCCGCGAGTTTGCCAGGCTGACTGTAGGCTAGTATGGGCTAGTAGACCTACGCCGCCGGTGGCGCATCGTGAGACATAAAAGGCGTCGCACTACTGTAAGCCATATCGTAATACTGTGCTCTTTCGTTGACGCAGCGCTCATAAGAAACGCATTCGCTTTACCGCTTTTTCGTCGACTTACGTTGCAAAACTGGTGTTTTGGTAATGTGTTTTACGGCTGGCTGCCGCGTGACGCCAAGGCAGTAGAGCTTAGGTACTTTCATGTCCATTCATTAAGTTTTATACGCTTATGTTTTCAAGTGTATGTGGTGGTGGTGTGTATTTTATGTGTGTATGTCCTCTTGGGTCATCAAGTTCCCTCGGAGGGTTATAATATACATTTTTTTTGAAAAGACTACGGAACCCTCTTGGCCGGGTTTATTTTATTTTAGACGCATCAGTTTCGCTTAAACCAATTAGAGTCACTCCGTTCCGTCTTTTTTGATACGGCGGTGGCGGCGACTCGGCGCAGTCCTTATTCCTTGGAGTTACAGCGAAAGTCTAACAATCTCCGCAATTGGATTAAATCAAAACACAGGCCGGGGCCGAACAGAATACAAATAGGAAATTCGCCGAAATACTTAGAATTAATCCCTCAACACTGTTTATTTGCATTTCGTTAACACTTTCAGAGCTCGTTCGTTGTAAGTAGGCATCTAAGTAACGAGAGGGGGACGCTTTTAGTTTAGTCCTTCTGTTTTACGAAATTGATAATGATAATACTTAGGCATTCTAAAGTATGCTTAGAGTTTCGCTACGTAATCGAATCAGAAATAAAAAGATGCGTAGGAGAACCAAAGTAACCGACACAGATACATACCGACATAGACATAGATACCCTATTTATTTTAGCGAGCTACCAACGCGCATTCTCTATCGCACAGTCACTAACAAATGACAAAGAAAGAAAATGACGCCACAAGGTCAAATGGGCGTCAAGAACTGCAAAGAAATGTAAGATGCGTTCACAATGAGCCTTATTGTAAACGTTTTTTACATTTGCAAACTTTTAAATTAAAATGTTTAAATATAATTACCATTTCTTTTTGAAAGGAAAACAAAAACGCAGATTGAAAAAATGAAATTTTTAAATTTTTAAAATAGTTTCCATCTATACAAATATACTACAAAAAATGCACAATTTCGGCACAAAATCCTTTTTTTTTATTAAATTTCCACATCAGAGCTTTCCGACGTATCGTTGCTATCGTTCTAATTTATATTTTTGGAAGTTATATTTATTATATTTTTTTTATTTATTTATTTATTTAGGATACAAACAGTCTTAAACAAATACATTTTAAAAAACATAACACAAAAAGACCTACAGGTCCATTAATTTATAACAAACAAAAAACATATTGGTTTCGCTAATAAGTGATCAAGTTGATAAGATAAGAAAAATTATCCGTTATTACGTCTATATTCCAGTCCATTTATTTTATTTTGGTTCTATCACATCAGTTACATGTTTCATACATTTTTTCCATTTATCGCTATCAGTTTTTGAATTCCTTCATTTAACAAATCTTTTAGCTGACATTTTAAATGTTTTGTTGTGGGAAGTGACATGACCTTTAACTTGAGCCTAGATAAGTTCTGTTGGGTTTATTTCGCAGTGATATGGTGGAAGCCAGAGGACTGTTTTATTGTTCGCCTTAGCCATTACATCAACAATATGCGTCTCTTATCGCCATTGGTGGCTTTTCACGATATTTAACAGCTCTTTTATAAAGTTCGTCGTGTAATTTCTTGCTTTTTATTTTTTTTGCTGTTGGCACTTATTCTTGTTTTCGTGAGTAATACGAGGCGTTGTCCATTACAATTACACTGTTATCTATCATCCAGCTTTTCCAATGTGGCGCCATACCAATACTCAACACTCAATAATTTATTGCTGTCATATACAAGGTACAGAAGATCTTAAGTGTAATTAGTTACATATAGTATGTATATTACACCCGGCTATGGCACTGCAACTTTAGGTATGTCGATCTATACATATTATGAAACATTTTTTATTATCCAGGACTTATTTAATATAATAAACAATAAAATGCATGCATTAGAATAAATTAATACCAAGTAACTAATTATTTCATTTTATAAGAAATTCTTAAATTAATATCAAAAGTAAGTACAATGTCATTGTTACCTTTAAAAAATCTTGCAAGCTATATGAACAATTTTGATTAGCATTTCCTTTAGCTTTCTTTGAAATATGTTTATCTTTTGCTTAGCTTTAATATGTTCACAGGAATTTTAATACATATTCTTATCATTTTGCAGTAAATTGGGATTGGACCAGTTTTTTTTTATTTCGAAGATTAAAGGAGTGAGTATATTTAGCTAATAAGAAGCAATGTAAGTTTTGTTTTCCAATATGTATAAATAAGGAAGAGTCAAAAGGTGTTTTTTTTATTAATAACGGTTCGCAACTAGTTCTAGAGTCGATATTTTCCAAAATATAAATTTAATAAATAAATGAATCGCTACAGCGCTATCGCCCCATAACATTACGCCGTACCTCAGCCATGCGTATGCATAGGCATAATAATATGCTGACCAAGCTGTTTGAAAATTAGTATTTCTTTTAAAGACACTCGAGGTATACGTGAAACGTGACAGTTTAAATTTAATATACTATACGTCCATAGTTAGGCCCAAGAGTTGGTAATTATTTACTTCGTCTATATTTTGGCTTTTTATTTTAAGTGTGAGGTATTTTTATTTTTATTTTAAACGGGTCTGAATTGAGTAGTTTTAGATTTTTTGGTAATTAATTTCAAGGTTGTGGTCCGCCAGCCAATGCTGAACAGTGTGAAGTGTAGTTTTAAGCCACATATTACATTACTTCCTATCCTTCCTAACAATCTTCAAACACTGCCGCGTTCATATCATAATGATAATCGCCTTGTTTTTCGATACGGACCCGTGCAAACCTTCTTCCAAGGAACCGTCTTCACTTCCAATGTGGATTATTTTTAAACTATTGCCTTCACGTGCAACAATAGATAAAACACACCTAATGGATTGTTTTAGGCCGGCAGATAAATCTTTGATGGAGGCGTCTCGTTTGCTTAAGACAGTTGTATTTAACCAAGTTGTCGATGTGGTTAGCCTTTCATTTAACCATGTTTCATCTAACAAATTTTCTGATTGTTTTTCCTCGCAGTTTTGACGCTTCTCAGAAAATATCGTCTCTGTCAATTAACAAACTATTCCTGTTCCTTTTTTTGTATATAAAGCCGATCTTTTTCAAAAGTTTATAAAAAGTTGATCATTTGTAATTCCCCAATGTTTCGTCATTATTCACAGCCTTCAGGATTTTATCCAACGTGGGAATCTCGTTTCTCAAAAAAAATATTATGCACTTTACAAAATACTTTTCAAAATCGTCAATTTTATCAATGATCCAAATTCTGTACCTTCTTTTCTCAAGAGAACTCACTGCAACATCGTTAGTTTTCTGCTACCTGATAAATTTGTAGATGGACACCTAATATATGCTCATTGAAGATGCAATAGTTTTGCAAAAATCATTATGCAAAGCTGAAGGTGTCTCTTTCTTAAAAGTACGATACATATTACACATCTATGTTTTGTCAGTCGACGAAAAAAGTCTTCGACGTCTTTTCTGAATATCTGAAGAGTTTACGTTGACATCAGCCACTTTCTATAAAACCAAATAAACTATTTAAGTATAAGTAAATAATAAATTCTGAGAGCTATGTCGGTTACTTTGGTTCTCTTACGGATCTCCTCGTTTCTGATTCGATCACGCAGAGAAACTCCAAGCATAGCACGCTCCATTGCCCTTTGGGTGACCTTGAGCCTTCTTATGAGGCCCATAGCAAGCGACCATATCTCAGTTCCGTACGTCATCACTGGCAATACACATTGGTCGAAGACCTTGGTCTTAAGACACTGCGGTATCTGTGACGTAAAGATATTGCGAAGCTTCCCGAACGCTGCCCAGCCGAGTTGGATTCGACGATTGATCTCTTTCTCGAAGTTGGACCTACCTAACTGGACTGTTTGTCCCAGGTATACATATTCGGTAACAACTTCGAGTGTAGAGCCATGATAATAAATACGATAATAGAATATGTATAATAGACCTTAATAATAAATACTAACTTTTGTAAATGGGCACTCAAGCTTTAATTAATTCATGTGTTTATATGCCATTGTTGTGAAATATGTGTAGTTACGGTAACATAAACTACTCAAATAACAAAAGCTTATAATTTGAAACACAGTATTACAAAAAAAAATTTTTTTTACTCCCGAAGTGTATCTACTTACTTGATAAAATCAAAACACACAAAAAAATATTTTATAGTTTTTGGCAAGAACAAAGTAAATAAAATATACAATTTCGAGTATTTAAAGTAATCTGCGTCCAGTATTAAAAATTACGCCAAAGGTATTAGCAATCAATCTCGGAGTCCAGTACACTAAAGTCAGGTAACAATCACAAATCACTAGGTTCACAAAAATCGATCGCAGAGGGGTGGAGACGTCTAAACAGTACGAGTCGCATGAATAGACTGAAAATAAAATACGCACCGTGAACGCGGGTTTAGCGTCATCACTCCGGCCAATCACAAACGAGACGATTTTCTCAGTACTAGCTCGCTAAAATAAATAGGGTATATTAACTTCTCCCCGTTTTCCTAGATTTCGATAAATTCTGATTATTTCACGTTTATATTCAGCGATTTAATCATGAGTATAGTACATCGATGACTATTAATTTGTTAGAAGTTCGTGATTGTCATACAAAGAAGTAGGTCAAAATAAATAATTCCTAGCAAAGATCTATCGGTTGTAACTAATAGTTTTTTAGACCCGTTGCACTAGATTTACATAATTGGTATTAACCTACCGTAAGGTATTTGTTTTACTAATTTCATTATTACTTGCTTTTTCCCGCGGCTTCGCCCGCGTGGACATCGTTTTTATGACTGCCTTTGAGGGCGAGTGGTGGCGGCTCGCGAGCGTGGAAATGAGTTTTCACCAGATCCCATCCCAGATTGGGATATTATGTTAAGCAATCTAACACTCCTCAGCCATTTGTGCAAAAAAATACAAAAATCCATCGTTCCGTTGCGATTTTAAAGAAATTAGCCAAAAAAATAGTATTTTTTTCAGTTCCCCCAGGGACTGCATTGGACTATGCTATTTTCACAGTATAAAAAGTTGCTTAAATTCTTTCCCGTGACACAGGCTACCTGCGTGCCAATTTTTATCAAGATCAGTCAAGTTGTTGAAGCGTGAAAAGGTAACAAACAAACATATCAACAAACAACACATTTTTAATATTAGTAAGAATAATATAAATACCATTTAGTAAAAAATTAAAAGAGATTCATCATCATATCAGCTCATATAATATTATGTTCCCACCGAAGGGCTCGAGCCTACCCTGAATTAGAGCGATCTGGCCTTAGTCAACCACGCTAGCCCAGTGCGGGTTGGTGGACTTCACACACAACCTCCAATTTTCTTTGCAGCCGTGTGCAGGTTTCCTCACGAAGTTTTTCTTCACCGTAAGAGCGTCAGATATGAAACCGAAATATTAGTATTGACAGGAGGTAGAGGCCATAACAGCTCATTATTATGTTCCCACCGAAGGGCTAGAGCCTACCCTGAATTAGAGCGATGGTATTTTTTCACTTTTTCTAATTTTTAGTATTTGTTGTTATATCGGCAACAGAAATATCATCTGGGAAAATTTCAACTGTCTATGTATCATGGTTCATGAAATACAGCCTGGTGACAGACGGACAGCGAAGTCTTAGTAATAGGGTCCCGTTTTTACCCTTTGGGTACAGAACCCTAAAAATGCAGTTAAAATTTATGTACACATCAAAAAATGCTAAAGAAATTCAAGAAAAATGACCGAATAGACAGGCGTTTTGATTTATTTGCAAACTGAACACAATTGCTAACGTTAAACTGTATTATCTCTCGTTTATGTTATACATCAGGTGAAATGATACCAAGGGCTTACCAAATGTGAATAAAAAAAATTTCAACTCTTTGGTTAATGATAGGTACCAATTTAATTTAAAACCTGAAATTTGGCTATAGTATTTTCACGGAACAACGAAACTAGTAACAAATATGTATAATTTGTATTTTCAAAGTGAATTAAAGTGAAACTTTTATTATTTATTATTTTTTGGTCTGTCTGTCTTTTTATGTCACGTGACGGTCGCTTTCGTCTGACGGTATGATCGTTTCGTCCTCTGTACCGTAGCGAGAGCAGCCATGATCGTTTCGTCCTCTGTAAAGTTTCACTTTTACCATGGTTTCATAAAACCACACACTTACTTTTTTTTTGGTAGTTGCTGAAATCACAAAACCTGACATTAAAGACTAAGAAAATATAATGGGTGGCGCCAAACATTATTACGGCTCTGAAGTTGGTCGCGAGATGCGTCGCAGTAGCAAACTTTTGGTGTTAGTAGGACATAAAGGTACCTACTACTCGGTTATACCGGCGCAGTAAGCACTCGCATCGCAGTTCAGATCGGCAATAAAGTTTGGCGCGAGCTGTACACTATTTCTGATAAAAAAAGACGTGTGGCACTCGGAGACTGCCGCGGTACTGCTATTGCATAACTTTTAACACTAAGAAAGTTACACCCCTAAAATGGACTAAGTCCTTTTAGTACCGCAAATCGCTAATAGATGGCACTGTAAGTTTTTTTAGAACGCGGTAACGTTACGTCACGCTCGGCCGAGCCAGTAAAATTGACTAAGTCCTTTTAGTACCGCAAATCGCTAATAGATGGCACTGTAAGTTTTTTTAGAACGCGGTAACTTTACGTCACGCTCGGCCGAGCCAGTAAAATTGACTAAGTCCCTTTATTACCGCAAAGCGCTAATAGATGGCACTGTAAGTTTTTTTTTAGAACTCGGTAACGTTACGTCACGCTCGGCCGAGCCAGTAAAATTGACTAAGTCCTTTTAGTACCGCAAATCGCTAATAGATGGCACTGTAAGTTTTTTTAGAACGCGATAAGTGTTAGGTTTTTTTCGTTACGGAATTTCTTGATTCGGTCGCCGTGCTCAAAGCCCGCGATAAAAGCAATGCAATAGCTTTAAAATCGTAAATCCTAGCTGAGGCTCAGAAAGGTAGTACAGGTCTCATGAATACTAAAGTGTATCGAGCTTCATGCTTTGTATATGTCGCAGGATAATCGCAAAATCCGTCGTTTTGCGAAAATCCTAGGAATATTGCACAGTATGGAGCAGAAAACTCCGAATAAAACCAAGTCGGACTGAGCCCCGCTTCGTTGGGTAGGTTAGGTTTGGTTAGCATGTCTTTTTCTACCGTAAAAAGTTCGATTTGGTTTTATTCGGAGTTTTCTACTCCACAGTTTGCCGACGACCGAGAAACGACGGATTTTGCTGTTATCCTGCGACATATATAAGTTGTTTTCCCATATCGACTTTCGTACCTCCCCTACCCGTCTCCCCCCTGTGCTTTACCTCCTAAAAATACGGGGTAAAAGTACCTAGCTGAATTTATTATGACAAGGTTTTTTATTGCCTACACATTTCGCTAAACGCTAAATCAATTTCGTTTTTTAGGGTTCCATATCCAAAGGGTAAAAACGGAACCCTATTCTATTACTAAGACTCCGCTGTCAGTCCGTCCGTCCGTCACCAGGCTGTATTTCATGAACCGTGATAGCTAGACAGTTGAAATTTAAAAAAATGATATATATATGTTGCCGCTATAACAATAAATAGTAAAAATTTCAAAAAGTGAAAGTCTCCATACAAAAAACGTGTTTTTTTTAAAACGTGAAGAAACTAGCGCCATCTAGTATGATGATACGGAACCCTTTGTGTGCGGTTCTGGCTCGCACTTAACCGGTTTTCATATTAAATTGAAGTTGAGATTTCGATGGGGATCTATCATTGTCTTACACTATAATAGAGTCTAAAGAATAAAAAAATTGTGAATAAAAAAGAACAGTAAATCAAAAATATTGTGCGAATGTACCTATGTATGTCTGTTCGGTGCTCTATTGCCTAAGCTGCTGGACAGATTTGGATGTAATTTGTAGAGAGAGCAACAGTTTAAAAAAAACCACATAATTACTAACTGAATTTTGAATACACGCAAAGTAGGGTTTATTTAATATGTACTTTAAAAAACATAAAACATAGTTATTTTTAAAGGTGGTAAAAAAAAATACGGAAAATATATTAACTTTTTACCCGACTTCGCCAGACGGAGGCTTATGCTTTTCGAGTGTATGTGTGTATGTTTATTTCTTTGGCACGGCCTTTAGCCTAAACGGCTTGGTGTATTTTGCAGTTCGAGTTATCGTTAGATTTGTCTTGATTGTGTAAGTGATATAAGATATTTTTTACACGACTAGCCAAAAAAGGGGTTATTTAATACTTTGGCACGCTGTATAGCCTAAACGAATTAATGAACTTTGTGATGCGAGGTATCGATAATTCGTCTTAATCCCGTGAGTGACACAGAATACATTTTTACCCGACTGGCCAAAAAATAGGGGTTAAGCTTTTATGCAGTCAGGTTTTTAATTCATTATCAATTCCTTAAGTTATTACAATTCCAACGCGGTTGCGACTCGAGAACTTTACTGCTACAACGGCCATCAGTTCGAGGTATTGTGCCACGCCTACTGCCACTTAAGTTTAGTGATTCTGAGAAGTTCATCGCATACTTTAGTTCTCCCTAAAATAAAATCTGTTACATATGTTTTAATATTGTTTCCTATAACTAATTTGATTTGATAGGGTCATTTAAATTTGTATATTGATGTAATTAACATTACAATAAATTATGAAATTTTTAACGCAATGTATGTTCCTAAGAAGTTAATAAACTTGAACTTGACAAATGACTTATCAGAGAGTTTACGATGATGATCCTGGAAGACTAAGATTTTCACATAGTACCCATCGTGGGTACCATATAAAAAGTGTCTGTGTCAACTTCGACGCACGGCTGGAGTTTACACATGGGCACACATGTGAAAACATCGGCAGGCATGTGAACACATGTACACATAATAATTTACACACATTTACACACATGTACACGCATGTGTACACACGTACACACATATGCACATATTAGCATACATGTGCATAAATTTGATAACATGTACATACATGTGCACATATGTACATATAAGTGCACACTTGTGCACATTTTTACACACATTTGCACACGTGCACACATGTACATACATACACACATACATGCCTACATACATACATACTAAAATTTAACCTCTCTCGGCGGAGACGGGTATCAATAACTATACTTAGTACGAGTATACAACTATCGCTTAACGCATAACGTTTTGATTTTATTCCCCATAAATTTTCATATCCCGGGCTTAAACATACATATATGAAAATCGATTCTTAAGGAGGTAAACTCCAAAAACCGGCCAAGTGTGGGTTGGCCTCGCACACCGAGAATTCCGTACTACACACCTCTTACTTCACACAGGTATAATAATACCTATTCATTAAAAACGATTATGGCGGCAATATTACGGATTTTCGTTATTTTTGACGCCAATTACTCCTAAACGATAAAAAATCCAAGGTTGAAAAAAAATACCCTTATTGTTGATGATGTTCCTTAACGTCAAAAGCTAATAATACCTATTCATTAAAAACGATTATGGCGGCAATATTACGGATTTTCGTTATTTTTGACGCCAATTACTCCTAAACGATAAAAAATCCAAGGTTGAAAAAAAATACCCTTATTGTTGATGATGTTCCTTAACGTCAAAAGCTATTAGAAACGCGATTGAGCAGTTTTGGCTTAATAGAAAAAAATCCTAGAGATAGGTCTACACCCTTAATTTCAACTCTAGATAAGACTAATATTTTGAAGAATAAATTTGAAAAATATACAACATAATTTGTTACGATAATACAAACTGAGTAATGTTATTATTTTTGATGTGTAACATCTTTGCTCTCGCTTTCCTGTAATTTGTGGGAGTGATTTCGTGAAATGGGACGGAAAAGTGTCCCAGGGAGTCGCGTTTTTTCAGGCTTTAAAAGCGCGGAAAAGGCAAAGGTATCTATGACCATATAGCCTAGTCTGCCGTATCTTTGCCGTCCTTTTTTCAGACTTTAAAAGCGCGGAAAAGGCAAAGGTCTCTATGACCATACAGCCTAGTCTGCCGTATCTTTGCCGTCCTTTTTTCAGGCTTTAAAAGCGCGGAAAAGGCAAAGGTATCTATGACCGTACAGCCTAGTCTGCCGTATCTTTGCCGTCCTTTTATAAAGTATTATGTCACATGTTACACATCATATGCGAGTACTCTAGGTCTCGCTCGAATTTTTTTTATACTTTCATTGTAGTTTTTGTTTGACGAGAAAAACCATTGAAAAAGTGTGGTTATTTTCTTTACTCTTTACACGTAAAGAAAAAGTCAGAGACGACTGTTAAAATCAATACCTCGCCTTAAGTTCAGACTCCTTAGCGCGAGGAGCACACTTGGCCAGTTTTTACTATTTATTGTTTTAAAACAATAAATAGGTAGATATTGATACTTAAGTACCTACTTCAACATCCGAATTATATTATCACAACAATTTTTACACTTGTAGGTATTATCAAACGTTTTTACTATAGAACAAAAAACTTATGAAAAACACGTTTATTGTATAGGATTATTTTTTTTGAGTAAATCCTTTAAATTCTGTGAAAAAATCGGCCAGCTGCCTATTACGATTCCAACGATACAACCATTAAAAGTCGGACGGACAGACAGACAGATAGCAGATTAGTAATAGAGTCACCTTATCTGGTACAGAACCCAAAAAATCGTCAAACAAATAAAATAAAACAACACGTTATTGACAAAGATGCCCTCGGCAACAACAAGCTTAGCACCAATAAATTTAAAAGAGATCTTGCTGACGACAGGAGGGAAAACAAGATACTAAAATGCCAACAATACACCTATCGAATTTCCTTATTTTATATGCAAAAGAATATTGTTTTTATATTGGCGAACGGTACACAATGATAAATATCGCGATCCGTGTCGATATTTTATTAGCGTATCTGTGGCGTATCCAATTCAAGGCGTAGGTATCTCAGTCGAAAGCCGAGTGAGCCTCTCTGACCAAGGATAGTTTCCTCAGAGCAATAACTAAAGCATAGAGGGAGCGTCAAAATTACAATATATATTTACTCTTCTTTCTTATTATCGAACATTGTACAGTAAAAAAATATAAATATATAAGATCATTTTATGCTTATAGCTACATGGACACTCCAAAATTGTCAAATGGTCCACTTGGTCCATAAACTTATCTTATATATTTATCTTTTTTTACCGTAAAATGTTCGATAATAAGAAAGAAGAGTAAAGATATATTGTCATTTTGACGCTCCCTCTATGCTTTAGTTATTGCTCTGAGGATAGTTTTCTTGGTCAAAGGCGAGCTAACACTTTCAGTATCTACGGATCACGTCTAGTTATCATGTTTTGACGGCTCTAGGTACTAAGCCTTTTAAAGCCAAAGAAATGTCAGATGTAAGGACACAAAATACAGTACCAGCGGAAATCCTTGGGCGAGTCCTTTGTCCAGCAGTAGACGTCTTTCTGCTGATATGATGATGATAATCAGACTTGATGAAAAATTTACAAATAATTTAAGTTTGTATGGGAGGTACCTCTAACCAGAGGTACCGGGTTCAAATCTGGACGGCCAATGTACCAATGAGTTTTTCAAAAACTTACGTACATACTTACCGATTGCTTTAACGGTGAAGGAAAACATCGTGAGGAAACCTGCACGCGCCTGCGAAGAAACTCGAAGGTTGTGTGTGAAGTCGACCAACCCGCACTGGGCCCGCGTGGTCGACTAAGGCCTAATCGCCCTGATTCAGGGTAGGCTCGAGCCCCTCGGTGGGGACGTATATGAGCTGTAATGATGATGGGAGGTACCCTATACGATTTTTCTTAGAAAATCGTTAGAGCCATTTTTGATAAAAAGTAAAAAAAAATCTAGATTGGTATTCACCTTATCCCGATTTTTTCTGAAATAACGAACTACTGCGTGCTGTCTCCACGAAATAATAAAATATAAAGTACCTAGTTTTACCAAAATCGTCAACCATTAAAAAAAACTATATTTTTACTATTGCAGCAACCATAAAAAATTAAGTTAGAGGAATTTCGAAAAAATGGTTAGATAAATAATGATAATATTGGAGTAGTCAATTATTAAAGTACTTGTAGAAGAAAAATATTTTGTTTATGTTTTAAATATTATTTTTAGTTGGGTAAAATTACGAGTTACAAATCAAAGAAGTTACTGGAGTTAAATAAGTGTAGGTAAATAAAAATGTATCATGAAAAACGTCAAAATTAATTGTTTACTGTATGTCTCGAAAGTCCCGGGAAATTTAGCTGGAGACATCTCGAGGCCCGAGACTTTCGAAACCTCCAGACTTGACAAACCCTATGAAAATGAACTTTGACGTCGATTGGACATTTATTAAAATACGAATAATTATAAAAAACTACCATATTTCCGTCTGTTACTAAAATTTACTAAAATTACATTTTATATATATTAAATACTTTTTATGCGTACTAAACATTTATTTTCAAGAAAATATATTTTGTTTGTTAGAGGACAGGACAAGGAGTAGGAAGGACAACTAAAAGTTGATCGACCCTACATACTATAAGCATAGTAAAAGGAAAGATATTCGTTCTGTTATAAATACGTACATAAATAGCTATGAATCTAAATATATATAACTCAAAGGTGACTGACTGACTGACATAGTGATCTATCAACGCACAGCCCAAACCACTGGACGGATCGGGCTGAACTTTGGCGCGCAGGTAGATGTTATGACGTAAGCATCCGCTAAAAAATGAATTTGGGAAATTCCTACGGGAACCGCAAAAATCGGGATCTGCGCGGGCGAAACTGAGGGCATCCACTAGTTTTATATATAAATCGTCGAGTACAAATGATGTCCACTCTCCGGGTCCACTCCACGCTCCCTGGTAGAGTCCTCTCATTGCAGCGAAGATACCTTAAGCCGTCAGTCAACCTTAGGCTGGTCAGCCGTCGTTGGTGAGTCTGCTCGACTGACAATGAGTAAATCCCCATCCAACGTAACCTTGATGTATCTCCATCCATCTGTTGCCTTAGGCACAGTATTATGATATGGCTTACAGTAGCGCAACGTTGATGTCGCACGATGCGCCACTACTACTAGCCCATACTAACCTAACTCGCGGAGTTCGCCAGGCTGTACCTTGCCAGCCGTTGCCCACAAGTACCCTTCCGTTGCTTGCGCTACTGTAAGCCGCTAAATTTTAATTAGGTCACCTGGTAACATGTTATTTATGTCGCAGCTATATCCAAGAATTAGCAGTTTTACAAAACGGTGAGCCACTTTGACAAACGTCGCTGTCTTTGTTATGCGGCTATCTCACTTTCAGCCGGATTTCAATTCGGCTGAAATAAAGTACGCCGCTTTTTATGAGAACTTCGCGTTATTCAAGCGGCTTAGTAAC
Source organism: Coleophora flavipennella (assembly GCA_947284805.1). Lineage (NCBI taxonomy): Eukaryota > Metazoa > Arthropoda > Insecta > Lepidoptera > Coleophoridae > Coleophora > Coleophora flavipennella. The sequence goes on from OX369308.1 coordinate 6,914,248, forward strand.
GTCACACCCTGGACACTTCATACGACGAGCCAGAAATGACATTTCAAAAACGGAATGACGGAACAAACAAAATGGCGGCGAAATCCTATACGTTCGACAACCAAACTGTAACCAATCTGTATCAATCTGGATGACGAGGGGGTGAGGTCGCAATCTAGAGAGCGGCACGGAGTGTCAATACTGTATGTTAGTACTAATATATATACTTTGGTAACGTGGAGCCTACATACAAATGGGCGCGTCGCTTTGTAAAACTACTGAGTAAAAAAACTCAGAATAAAAACGAGTAGAAAGGAGCCTTACCTCGAAGGACACCTTTTCACGATAGAACAAGAACATCCTAACCCAACCTAACCTAACCGTTTGTCCGCCCGCTCATCCGACTCGGTTTGCTGTCAATAAAGCTCAACGTTGGACGCTGCTTTGTAGAACGTATCGCCACCCAATCTGGCTGAACATCAGGCAGGTAGCTGCATCACAAAACAGCGACGTTTTTCAATCCTGGCAAGCCTACTTGTAATACAGCGTGATATACGAGTAAGATATGGCTGCGACATTTCTATATGTAGGTATTTTATGCTTGGGTAAGGCAAGTAGGGTTTAAGGGACTTAGGGGTCAGGACTTTAGGAACTTAGGCTTCGTTTGTTTCACCTCTATATAAAGTGTACAGTATTGTGGCTTTGGGGTGACCCCACATTACGTTACCAAGCCTATAACTGGGCAGTGTCCTAATTTTATATACTTATCCTATCCTATTCTATACTAAATCGCAACGAAAAAATGTATTGGTGTGATTTTTAGCATAGAGATGAGGTGAAAAATGATATAATTTACTAATAAGTATATCCTGACATAGTTCCCGAGGGATCTGGGGACAACTGTTTTCTACGCTCGCGCACGTCGGTGGCGTCGCAACGGAGCAACGGATTAAAGTGATTTTTTTGTATAGAATTTGTTGAGGGGGTGGGTAGTGACCCGAATAGCCCGATACAGTTCCTGAGGTACCTGGAGAAAACTCATGTCCACGCTTGCGAGCTGATTGCGGCTCGCGCACCACTCACCCTCAAAAATAAAAGCTATGTCCACGCGGGCGAAGCCGCGGGCAAAAGCTAGTTTATATTTTATTTGTAATCACGTTCTTGAAAAAGGCCCTTCCGATTTTGATAAAATGAAATGAAATTTCGCCTTTTGCGCGCAATAAAAAGGTCGGTGATTTCACTGCATCAGATATTATGTAAGCGATAGGCCGGTGCTCAAAGCGTAGGACTTCCAGTTCGTAGATAATGAGTTCGGTCCTCCGTCCGATCGATTCTTTTGTATTATTTTTAGGGTTCCGTACCTCAAAAGGTAAAAACGAAACCCTTATAGTATCACTCGTGTGTCTGTCTGTCCGTCCCTCTGTCACAGCCAATTTGCTCAGAAACTACTGGACCGATTGAGTTAAAAATTTTAACATTTGACTTCTATTTAAAAAAGCTAAGTGATTTTGTTACTTTATGCATTTTGGTTCTCAAATGATATTAATCTTCTTACGAGTATGTGCCGGTACTCAGTCGGGAAAAAACATAATAGTATATTTGGGTACTTGACAGCATCAAAAATAAATAATGAAGTAAAATTCACGAAATAGCCCTTGTTCTGAAATTTCATTTCATTTCATTTGGTATTCCATAAACATTTTATAATTTTAATTTATCAAAAACACATAGTTAGTGCGTCAACGGCAATGCAAAATATTATGACGTCATAATTCAATATTTCTAACATATTTAGAACAAAATCTCGTTTTTGACAGTTCATCAAAAAGTAAGTCAGATGACTAGTAGGCAAGTACCAAAATGCGTTTTAACTATTTTTATAGTACGTATGCCAGTAAGAAAGATAGTGTATAAAAATATACAAACTTTTTGGTAACAAAGTAATATCGACCGAAACAAGTCCACTGCTGGACAAAGACCTCCCCGAAGAATTTCTACAACGATCGGTCCTGCACTGCTCGCATCAAGCAGCTTTTCGCGACCTTCACCAGGTCGTCGGTCCAACGAGTGGGAGGCCTGCCTACGCTACGTCTTCCAGTGTGCGATTACCACTAGAGAACTTTACTACCCCAACGGCTACCAGTTCTTCGAACTATAAGCACCGCCCGCTGTCACTTAAGTTGAGAAAATCTGATAGCTATGTCGGTTACTTTGGTTGATTCTCCTACGGATCTCCTCGTTTCTGGTTCGATCGATCGTGCAGTAATATTGTAATGTTTGTAAAAAAAAATACAGCGACTTTTTGTGTTTTTTTAGCATTTTTAGATGTCAACAACAAGAAAATTCAAATACACAATATGCAGTCTATGCGCCCAAGTCTCCAGGTCAACGACCCCCTACCAGCCGAAACAAAACTAAAAGAGGTTTAGGTGTGTGGTTTAACCGCCTCCGTGGCGTAATGGTTAGTCCATTCGCTTCACACCAGGACGTTGCGGGTTCGATTTCCGGTGGGGTCAACTTGTAAGTCTGTCTGTTTGGCGGCAGGTCACCGCAGGACGTAGGCGCGAGCACCGCCCCACCCTTCTGCAACCCGTCTTTCGCCCAGAATGATCATGGCGTCAAGGGTAATTCGCCTAGGCACGGACTACATGCATAATATATTACTATTTAGAATATTCCTATAAAAAATATTTTTTTAAGGGTACAATTTTTTATTGGTTTTCGACTCTATACATGATGACCAGTTTCAAGGCTGCAGGTGTTTAACCTAACAGCCTGTATAATATATTATTACTAACGTACCTTAACCCTTCTTATAAGGCCCATAGTAACCAACTAGTGTTTTTTTTTACCTCCTACATACAAACGAACATACAAACTTTACCTCTTTATAATATTAGTTTAGAAATATATACAAAAACGAACATGAAATTTTTGCTTCAGGTATAAATGACTTTAACGTTTACAATACGTTGAGAAGAGTAGGGATTATTACAAGTGAAGATAGATTACTTTGTGATAGCAAACATGCGAATTTAAACTTACTTACAATATTGCTAACGTTCTTAATATCTTGCACGGCACGGATGCCCGCCGCAGCGCGGAGTACGACAGGCCTGGAACAGGTAACTTCACAGCGTTTTTAAGGTTCCGTATCAGATAAAGGGAATAAAACGAAATAATACAATGATCAGTATATTGTCTGTCTGTCTGTCAAGACCCTTTTTCTCAGGACGAGTTTGTAGGGTTTACGGTCCTTCAAAGGTATGCAAAACGCAAGCTTCTAAGTGTACGCAAAAAAAAATACGATTATTTTTGTCACATCTTATAAAACTGCAAACTCACTCATCAATTTCGAATGTTACGTATTGACTACGTTTGGACTAGTTTGGAGTTATTTCATTTTTTTATATGGTAGCAGGTAAATGATAATTATAATTAGCGGCTTGCGAACGCGGATATAAGTAGCCTATATGTTAATCCAAGGTCTGATTTGTCTATCAACCAAATTTCATTCAGATACGTAGAGTAGTTTTTGCGTGCAAGAGTAACAAACTTTCGCGTTTATAATATTAGTAAGGATAAATAACTTATCCTCTCTTTTATCGCTTGCGTTTTCATTTTCACTTTTGCGTTTCGATTCTTCATTTTAAGCTTCGTAGCAGAACTGGTCGTCATGGAAATCCTTGGGGGAGTCCTATGTCCAGCAGTGGACGTCCTTCGGCTGATATGATGATGATGAATGAAGCTTCGTAGATGTAAATCGCTGTTTTTTTATTTGCTCCTCTTTTCTCTTTCCGTCTTTTCATTTCAAAACCGTTCCGTAATCAACAAGGAACCCTAAAAGAATCATGAAGTTTGGCAAGAAGCAAGGTCTCACAGCAAAAGTTAAGGAAACTATCCAAAAATCGTTAATTTAAAGTCATATTACATATAAACCGTAACTAAAATTGTGGTGGTACAGAACTCTTGGTGCGTGAGTCCGACTCGCACTTGACCGATTTTTTTTATCTCTGTCATTATTAGTAGTTTACGGTCACACATCTAATAAATAATACTTCATACGATGCGAGACCAGCTCTGACGTGCGTCCCACTGTACTTCACTCTAAAATAAAGCGAACAAACTTGAGAATCGATATGAAAAGTTTAAAATAGCTGCGAGGGTTTTCCGTAATCACTGCGATTTCCATTAATTTTAAATGTTGATTTCGAATGTTACGTAACTGGGTTTGGATTTATTTGAATTGTTTTCCAATGGCAGCGTAGGGCAATGATAATTATTGCTTATTTATTCAATACTAGATTTTGCCAGTGGCTTCGCTCGCTTGAACATAGTTTCTACGACTGTCTTTGAGGGTGCGGCTCCCGAGCGTGGAAAAAAGGAGCCTATATATTAATCCAAGTCCTAATCTGTCTACCTACCAAATTTGAGCCAGATATGTTCAGTAGTTACTTAGTTTTATGGCCGTAGCTAGGGGGGGAGGGCATTGTGGGGCAATGTCCTAACTTGAAATTACAATTCCCTACCTTAAAAATACCAAAAACTAAGATAAATTATTATAATTTAATTGTTTGTTCATAGTTCAAGATAAAAAAAATATAGCGATAGGTATCTAAACTTTTGCGAACATACCACAGTTTGTGACATTCATTTCATATTATAATAATTCTTTGTTCTCTGTATAGATAACAATTGAAGCGCCATAACATGAAGCGAGATGGGTCTATTTAATTATAATATCTGTGATGCCCTACTTTAAATTCGACTCTAGCTACAGCCCAGGTTAGTTTTCACGTGAACATAGTTTTTATGCCTGTCGTGCTGTCGAGCGTGGAAACTAGGTCAACTCTAGATCCCTTGGGAACTATGTCGGGCTAGGCTAATTAGTAGTCAATTAGATAATCAGTATTAATTAAAACGTCAATCCTTCGCTTCATTGCGACGTGATATAAATTAACAAAGAAGAGAGAGTTAATAGCTATCCCACGGGAACCACTTAAGAAACCGGAATAAAAAGTAGCCTTTATGTTAATCCAGGATCTAACCTATATGTGTGCCAAGTTTCATCCCGATCCGTCCAGCGGTTGAAGCGTGAAAGAGTAACAAACATCCATCCATACATACAAACTTTCACATTTATAATATTAAGTAGGATAATTAATAAGCTATCCTCTTTTTTATCACTTGCGTTTTCATTTTCACTTTTTTAAGATTTCATTTCTTCATTCTTCAAGTTTCGTTGATGTACATCGCCGTTTTCACCTTTTCTCCTCTTTTCTCTTTCCGTCTTTTTATTTCAAACCTATTCTTTTTTAGTGTTCCGTAGTAAACAAGGAACCCTAATAGATTCGCCATGTCTGTCTGTCTGTCCACGGCTTAGCTTAGATACTCTTATCTTAGTATTAAAAATATTTAATTTGACATGGATATACACATTAATCACGCCGACAAAGTGATAAAATAAAAACTTTAAATGACTCGGTTTGGTTGGTGAAATGGCATTTTCTAAGCCTGCCTGGCTAACTACTTCCATCTTATCTAAGTCTTGCCGCCAAGCATCAATGTTAACAGTGATGTATCTTGACTTAAAGATAAGATAGCCAGTATCCCAATTACGTTGGATAATCTTGTTAAGCTCGCTTTCATTTTCGGCATCACGTTACCTACTATCCGGTGAGATGATGTCAAGGTATTACCAATAGTGGATAAAAAGAACTTGGATTTTGAGCTGATCGATTTGACTATGAGTAACAAAAAAACTGACAAAAAAATGTTATTTCAGCAAAGTTGTTGAACAGAAGTGGTTTGTAAAAGCACCAGTCAAGAGGGTCATGCTTTTTTAAGAACTAAATTAAATTATTTTAACAAGCTAAAAGTCAAACAGTGCTGTGGAGAGAGCTATGCTCGGAGTTTCTCTGCGGAATGGAATCCAAAACGAAGACGTTTGCTAAAGAACCAAAGTGACTAATATAACTTGGAGAATCAACCGGCTGAAGTAGCAATGGGCCGGACACAATAGGGGATCGGACTGCTAGTCATTTGAGTTACATTTTCGAAACGAAATTTTGTTTTAAAATGTTTGAAATATCCACAAGTGACGACATAGATTAAAATTTATTGCGTCATTGACTGACTAATTTTGTTAATTTGAACGATTAAAAATTGAAGACGTGATGGAAAAACAAAACAAGTTTAGTTTTTTGAAACTTCAAGAGGAGAGCAATTTAGGAAATCATATTTCAGAATTTATTTTTGATGCAGTCCGATCCCCTTATTGTCGCAGAACCGATAACCAATGAATAAAGCGAACTCTGGAGTGGAAACCGCGTTTAGGCAAACATAGAGTGGGACGCTCCCCGGCTAGGTGTAGCGACGAGTTGCTGGCAGGGCGGAAGATCGGTATAAGTGTTGAGCCTTAAGGGAAAGCATATGTCCAGCAGTATACTTACACGGGCTGATGATTCACTAAATGAAATTAATTAAATTTAATTTATTAATAATAGAAGAAGCCATGGAACAAGATCAGCAAAATAAGTAACTATAATATCTACCTACATAAGTACTTTATCACGCTAAAAATGTAAAGGCTCTCAAATGTATCTTGGCCTTGTTGCCTCCAACGCCACTTGAAAAATATGATTATAATCTTCTTACTCTTATCTATGGAGTAATCGCCAATTCTCCCTATCCTCAGCCATCATCTTAAAAGTTTTGATACAAGACGACAGCAGCCTTCTCCTTTATTTACTCTATGTAATTTCGCCTTGGTCTTCGTCTGCCTGTTCTTCCCTCTATCTTTCCTTCTGTGATGATTTTCAGAAAGCTATCGTATTTGGTGTCAATTCCTCTTCTATTTTTAATCCTTTCTCTTCTCAATCACCTTATCCTATATGTCTATGATTTTTTTTGTATTTGACATTATTATACAAGAGATGGTCCTCGTTGTCTGGAACCCGTCTATGAGAAGATATACTTTAAAATCGTAGTCGTTAAGCGTAAGAAATGCTATCTTCATCTTCTTGTTATCAGCTCATATACGTCCCCACCGAGGGACTCGCTCGAGCCTATCCTGAATGAGGGCGGAAAAATGCGATCAGATCAAATAAAAGTTCGTATAGATGCTGCTAAATGTCAAGTTGAAGCCACTTTCTGAAGCATGTATGCGGTGGTATCGATGTTTTAAATGTGTGTGTCGTGCGTGTCTATGACGACGTCCTAGCACATACGACAGAATTACTATATGGCTTACAGTAGCGCAACGCCTTTGATGTTGCACGATGCCGCCACGGCGTAGGTACTAGCAGTACTAGCCTGTAGCATAGCCAGCCTGGCAAACTCGCGCAGTTTGCCAGGCTGCGCCCCGCCGCCCGCTGCCCCGCAAGTACCCTTCCGTTGCTCTGCGTAAGTACATTGGTTACACTACGGTAAGCCGCTATATTGTAATACTGTGCACATACTATCGAGTGTTTTGGAGTGGCTTTGATGTCTATGTGTGCATGTACAGTTTACGTACAGATTTTGATTGGCTTCGCATTGAATCTACGTGAGATTCTATCTTAACGATTATTGGGCAAAAGCGGTAGACTCCTGCAGCTGACCTGGCCTATTCGCACGTTATCAACTTGTCGTTCTTAGTGGGTTCAGCCAGTTAACCGCCTCCGTGGCGTAATGGTTAGTCCATTCGCTTCACACCAGGAGGTCGCGGGTTCGATTCCGGCGGGGTCAACTTGTAGGACTCGGTTTGGTTGGTGGTAGGGCATTTTTTAAGCCCGCCTGGCTAGCTACCACCATCTTATCTAAGTCTTGCCGCCAAACATCAGTGTTAACAACATTGATGTGTTCCGGCTTGAAGATAAGATAGCCAGTTCTCCATTGCATTGGGGAATCTTGGAAAGCCCGCTTCCATCTTCGGCATCATCGTCACTCACCATCAGGTGAGATGATGCCAAGGGCTTACCAATTGTGAATAAAAAAAAATAAAAAAAAAGTTAGGCTGAATGGTGACGCAGGACCTAGGCAGCCCTGTGTACCCGGGCAAATAAAAAAAAATTAAAACTGTATGGGAGGTATCTTATCTGATTTTTTTCACAATTTGAATAAATCGGCTGGAGATGTTAAACCTTGACCAAATTTTACCAAAAATCGGTCCGGTGCGACGCTAATTACCGGGTCGGATATACACACACACACACACACACACACACACACACACACACACACAAACATTTACTTACTTTTATTTTAAATTATTGCATTATTGCAAGTACAACACAATCCATTGCCAATTTAAACTTTAATTTAAAAACGCGCGTCAATAATAGTAGGGATGACGACCAGCATCAGAAATAAATTATGAACAATTGATCACTAAATTGCCCTCCTACTTAAACTTCGAAAAACCTTACTCGTTTTGTTTTCCATCGAGTCTTCGATTTTTAGTGCACCAAAATCACAAAATGACGCTGCTAAACTATGACGTCACGCCTAGGTATTTCAAACATTTTTAGAACAAAATGTCGTTTTTGACAGACGAATAAAAGTAAATCAGATGATTAGCATTCGTCATCCCTATTCTGTATTGACTATTCTAAAATCAAACACCTTAGAGCATATTATATACTGGTAGTTATGTAATCTAAGCCTCGGTAGCATAACGACAAGGGCTGCTACCTCCTGTCCGGGAGGTCATGGTTCGAATCATGCCACGAACCGACGTGTTTTTGTATTTTGATTCCATACGTACGTTTATCCGACGCCTATACGGCGTAGGAAAACATCGTAAGGAAACCTGCAAACGCCCTGAAGAAACACGATTTCTCAAGGTAGGCTCCAGCCCCTCGTTGGGGACGTATATAGCTGATATGATGAATCTAAGTCTAATACACGATTATATTTCCAAAGATCAAATTTATCCCTAGCTTAATTAGTTAATTAATGTTGCTTACATAACAATGCGTGATACTTACTCATTCTTGAAATTTTAATGACAGTTTCAAATAGCTAAACCGGAGTCCATTCCTTGGTTATTTCTTACCCGTATTAAATATAAGTACTCCGGACTCCGGGACGGGGCCTAAGCACAAAACACGTTCCTTATATAACAAAGTATCCAACCTCGCCTTAATGGTTTCCTTTATGGAGCGCCATCAAGTGCGAATTACCATTTTGTAATAGATAGACATGTCTTGAATGATGCCTTAGGAACATTAAGGCGAGATAAATAAATAGGTACATAAATATTTATAGTACAAGAGAAAGATTTACAGAGAACTATGAACCTTAAGTGTGAAACAAGGTAGAAACCTGTATTTCAGGAGTTAATGAATCCAAAAACATTATATAGTGCACATACTCGTTAATAAGATTAGTTACAGAAGTAAAATAAATAAAAAAACTAAATTACTCGTAAGAATTAAACATATGTCTAGAACATAAAAAAACAAGAAATAGTTCTTATGAATATTTGAGTTTGTTGGGATGTGAGTGAGTGTGTGTGGTGTCTGTGTTAGTGTGTGTGTGGTGCGCGTGTGCGTTTGCACGTGCTCGGGCGCGTGCCTATGAGTGTACGTGTACGTATGCGCATGAGTTTGTGTGTGTTTGTGTGATACCTACTAAAAATCAACGTTAAAAAATTCTATGAAAAAATCCGACAGGCAGATTGAGCATATATTTTCTTAGTCTTAGGATACTTTATTAAATAACTCATAAATATCCTATTCACATGAGCAATTAGACAATAACAGTGAAGGATTGACTTTGACAAAAAAATTGCATAAGTTGTTTATCCAAAGCAGATCATTATAAGAAGTGACCGCACTGGGCCCGCATGGTCGACTAAGACTCGATCGCCCTAATTCAGGGTAGGCTCTAGCTCCTCGGTGGGGACTGATAGGATAACTACCCACAAAATAAAATTTTTCGTGTTGGAAAATAAATACATCTGTTGATTTTTTATTGATTTTTCTAAATGGTCTTTAAAATATGAACATTTACTTTTCAAAATAATTTTGATATAATTGGGTATTAGTGTTTTGTGTAACCTTTCTGAAAAGTTTTTGTGTTATTGTGGTTAAAGTTTACAGAAAACAAACCACGAAAGTTTTACAAATGTAACCAAAATTTAACTTTAAATGAGGATGCTTTCAACTGTCGCTAAGCTTGGTACTTTATAGAGATTTTAGTTTATTTCATCAGTCTCTTTGTCAGAGTATCTAACGGTCTCGCAAACTCATAGTAAGTACCTAGTACCTATCAATAATTGTATCGGGTAGGTATTTAAGACAGCCCGAAGTCGCACTTTTTTGAGATTTTCACTTGTTGAGGATTTTTTATCTGTGACTTATAGACACATGTTGCGCTAGTCAAAAAGAAACACCAATTTCACTAACTCATCTCATTATCGATATTTTGCAGAAACTCCAAAGTAGTTTACTCTTAGGAGTAGGTGTACCTGTATACTTAGCCAGTTCATTCTCACATTTGGAGACCCCCAGGCTGTAAACAACATAAAATACCATCAAATAACAAAACAAGACCTTAAAACTTTTTAACAGTTCAGTTTTTGTAATTTCCCAAAACTTTGTTTTACTGGAATTGTGGGGTTTTTGAAATACCTGATTCAATTACTATGATTTACGCTTATCACTGACTCAGTGACTGATTGAATGACTAAGTGATAACTACAGGATAACGCTGTAAAAATGACCCTGTAACGCGAATAGACTGTCAACAAAAAAACTTTAATTGCAAATAAAATGTAATTTATATATATATATAAATAGGTAAACAAGAAGATTTTTAAGGGACACATAGGTGCTTTAGAGCTATTAGTGTCACAAAAAATTGTGTGGCAATAGGAGTTACTTTCAGGTGGATTTGCAATCGTGAAACGTTTAGAATCTAGAAAATAAAATTCCATCCAAGTGAATTGGACACCGTTTCAGAGTTGAAAATTTCTACACAGAAAATGAAATTCCATCCATTGAATTAGACACCGCTTCAGAGTTGAAAATATCTACACAGAAAATAAAATTCCATCCAAAGAATTAGACACTGCTTCAGAGTTGAAAATATCTACACAGAAAATAAAATTCCATCCAATGAATTAGACACCGCTTCAGAGTTGAAAATATCTACACAGAAAATAAAATTCCATCAAAGTGAATTAGACACCGCTTCAGAGTTGAAAATATCTACACAGAAAATAAAATTCCATCCAATGAATTAGACACCGCTTCAGAGTTGAAAATATCTACACAGAAAATAAAATTCCATCCAATGAATTAGACACCGCTTCAGAGTTGAAAATATCTACACAGAAAATTAAATTCCATACAAGTGAATTAGACACCGCTTCAGAGTTGAAAATAACTATACAGAAAATAAAATTAACTAATTGATAACAGTATCGGTATCGCCGATATTTTAATAAGAGTATCGGTATCGGCAAAAAGGCGTATCGATGCATCCTTGGTGTAATCCTTCTAGATTACTTTTTAATTTTTGATAGAAAATCACGTTAAAAATACCGACTTCAATCGCAATAACCAAGTAAAATTTTTCACTTTTTTGTTTTTGTTCATTTAAAAAAAAAGTAAGTTTCTGTTTTTCTCTATATATCTTCGCATTCGATGGAACTTCTGAAAAAATCTGTGGGCCCATTCTTCCTTAGGGCTCTTTACTACAGCATTTTCGAATGCAGTCACCTCACCGCATCTTCAGCGCTCCTAAACCAAATACCTCGAAGTTTATCTTTGATTCTTGGGAATAAATGAAAGTAGCAGGGTGCCAGGTCGAGGCTATATGGTGGATGACTCATTGTCTCGACACCTATCATACTTACTATATTCAATTTCTCGTTTTGTGGAGTGTGCAGAAGCGCAGTCGTGGTGAAGGAGGGTCCTGCTTAGAGAGCGCTGCTGTCGAATATTTTCCAAGACAACAGGCAAACAAAAGTTAACATACCAGTCTGCAGTAACTTCCTTTCATCTTCTAGCACAACTGTCGGAAAATAACCTTTAAAAACTTTTAATAACGAGGGAGGTAATCATCCTTTTTCAAACTATTCTCCAAACGTATGCACCGGAAAACTCAAGCTGTCCTAATCCATCTATCGGGAACTTCTCCTGTCAGTCCTGTGGTAGACTGTGCCAGTCTTGCATCGGATTGTACAGTACCAAAAACATTGTATCCGAGTCACTGACTAAATCGTCTGTTACAGACGCATAAGGCCACTGATAATCATCTTTTTTCCTTGACTTTCTTTACTTTAGATAGCCGATCCTCAAAAAGAAACACCCATTAAACAGATTATCTTTTGGTTTCGGGTTCGATTCCAGCTTACCTCATCTTTGACAATGTCAAATACAGCATTCAAGTCACCTCCGTTGAACTATTCTAACATTTCGCGACACCAATTCATGCGAAGGCGTTTTTGGTCTTCGGTCAAAGTATGGGGAATCCATCCGGTACAAAGCTTCCTGACGCCTAAATGTTCGTGTAATATTTTTGTACCTGACTCATACCAATACGTAAGCTTTTCCGAATCTTGTAGGTATCTCTCTTATCTTTCTCTGTCATGCGTCGCACAGCACTGATGTTACCTTCAGATGTCGCTGTTGAAGGACGTCCCTCACGCAGATCATCACTGAGATTGGCTCGGGATGAGGCTTCATTATTAAATGCCAATCGAAGTCTATCATAGCTTTGTTGTTGAGTAAGACCACAACGAAAGTCGTAATAAATCATGGACTGAAATTTTTAGGTGTACCTAACAAGACCTCTGTGAATTGCCGCCAATTGACAAAAACAAATGACGAATGAATGCAATATAACACATTCGGTTACCAAGGAGTTCTATAATCAAAATTTAAAAGAAGTTTTCAATGGCAAATATAACTTTGCTGAAATCGCAAAAAATATTTAACTCTTCACAAAAATCGATCGACTGATCGACCAATTTCGTGGTGGGTGCAATTTTTCATTTTTGAGAATTAACTATGGGTTTCTTTGGGAAAATTCAGTATGATGAGTAGAACCCCCCCCCCCCCCCCCCCAGTTAAAGAGTCCTACACAAATTTTGTTACAAACTATATACGTCATCCGATTATCGATATAAAATTATTTTAAAATCGTATGTTTGGTTAACAAAGGTATCAAATACTACGTTTTCGTGGAATCAATGAACTTCTGCGGTCTCTTCATTTTTAGACATCGGACAGGGCATCGCAATAATGAACGAGCGATCGACTCAGTAGATTCTTCTTTTAACTCAGGCAATGACAGTGGGGGCTACTTGACTTTAGGCCGAGAATAACAAAATCTGTGTAAAGCTGACTGGATGGAGCAGACGATTGTCTTGCTTTTGTTTCTAAATCTTTAGTTTCATCATCATCATACCAGCCGAAAAACGTCTACTGCTGGACAAAGGCCTCCCCCAAAGATTTGCACGACCACCGGTCCTGCGCTGCCCGCATCCATCGGCTTCCCGCGATTTTCACCAGGTCGTCGGTCCACCGCATGGAAGGCCTTCCTACGCTGCGTTTTCCGGGTGCACGGTCGCCACTCAAGAGCTTTACTGCCCCAACGGCAATCTGTTCTACGAGCTATGTGCCCTGCCCACTGCCACTTCAGTTTAGCGATTCTGTGAGCTATGTCGGTTATTTTTCTTCAGATGCTTATAATTTTTTAACGTGAGCTTTGATATCACAACGCAAGGGGTTAAAAAGATTTATGTTTTTCATTTTAAGTTAAATCACAAACGATTTTATATTAAGTAAATTTTTTTTTGTTCCTGAATTCTGACAAATTTCTTTTTACAAATATTCAGATACGGCGTTGGAACTTGTTCATCGCCTCTCAGTGTGAAATCCAGAGGTTTTGTAAGTCATTGAAAATGAATTCACGTTCGTGAGATAATTATTATAAATTGTGAGCTATTTTGAAAAGCTTCATTTTATTAAAGGTAATACCAACTGTCGTCACAACTAAACATGATCAAAAAACGACCAAGCGCGAGTCGGACTCGCACATGAAGGGTTCCGTAACATTGTAAAAAAACACGTTTTTTTATTTTTTTTATTGTTGTTATGGCGGCAATAGAAATACACACTGTGAAAATTTCATCTGTCTACCTATTACAGTTCATGATATACCTACCACCCGCTGACAGACAGACGGAGAGCGCAGGCTTAGTAATATGGTCGAGATGGTCATCCTTTGGTTGTACGGTCACAGATTAGGTAATAGGTACGGTACCCTAAAAACTCGATCGCGCTTGACAGCGGACAGCAGAACCCGGACCGGAGCAACGGTCTTATTCCTTTACTTTTACACGGAAAAAAATATTACAATATTACGTGCGGAATTTGATAGAATTTCGTACGAAATACGATTTTATTAATAACTAGCTGTTTCCCGCGGTTTCACCCGCGTGGACAAAGTTTCTATGACTTTTCGAGGGTGCGCAGTGCGCGAGCCGCAAGCGGCTCGCGAGCGTGGTAAAAAGTAGCCTATGTCTGAATCCAGGTCCTAATCTATCTACCTACCAAATTTCAGCCAAATCCATTCAGTAGTTTTTGCGGGAAAGCGTAACAGACAGACAGAGTTACTTTCACATTTATAATATTAGTAGGGACTAGCTGTTTGATAATGTAAGGTTTAAGGAATCAATGTTGTTCTCGGCAACGGGTTCTGAATGCGTCTTATCTTAAATGAAGACAACATCTCTTGCGATAATAATCGCTCGAGGATTTTGGAAAACATGGAGACGATATGCTTTACTTTCTGTGGCACAGCCTCCGAAAATGCACTTTTTTGTCTTCGAATCAAGTTTAGAGCGCTTTTAATTCGTTACGAAAACGTGAGCTTCGCTACCGAAAACTCTCAAGTGAGAAAGATCGACTTTCTTTCCTGTTCACAGTTCTTCTGGGATTTTATTGACAATTAACTGTGAAGGCACTCTATTTTTGATGTAAATCGCCGTATTCACTGCTTCTGCCCAATACGCTCTTGGTAGCTGCGAGTCCTGAAGCATGGATCTGGCTTTTTCAATTATAGTACGATGTACGACTCCGCTGTAAAAGCGCCGAGCGCACCGGGAACCGTGGTTTGATGCACGATGCCGTTCTCCTTCAAAAAATTGACAAATCCACAGATTTGGACAGAAGGATCCGCCTGTCTCCATATTTCACTCAGATTGTCTTCATACAAGCAAAAAGTAGCGCCATCTGACATAATTCGTACGAACTAGCGTGGGCGAAAGCTGGCGTCAGTGCCGCGTTATTAAAAGAGCCTTGGTAGAATTGTCACTATTTATTTAATTTGTTTACAAGAAAAAATACAATGTAAGGTTACTTAACGATGATACGACACCCCATGTTTCTTTTTAGCTTTTCTTTCATGATTTTTACAGCCTCTCGAACACAATAAGAAATTTTTATATGGAATATCTTTCCACCGCACTGTACAATTTGCCGCAGACGACTGAGTCGCGAGTGTGCAAAACTTTCGATTTTCGCACCAATTTGCTGGGAGCATTAGTCGCGCGCGTTGGCCGGGTCCTTACGCCAGTAATATATAAGTCATTGGACCAATCTTTGTTTACGTATTCGCGACCGTCGTCCGTACGTAGCACCTTGATCCGTTCGCCAGTCCGATTTTCTACCAAATGTTTGAATTCTACAAATTTTAAAAAAAACGTATTTCTGCTTTAAAAGATATCCAAAGGTTATACGACTAAAATAGTCTGTAAATGTTAACAAATAAAGTGAAGTGCCATAATTACCAGAGATATCGATATTTTTTTTTGCTGTGTAATATTATTTTCCATGGACGTGATCGGATGAAAGGATTGATAAAATTAAAAGCAAATCAATTTCTACTTTGCTCAGGTAGGTTGAGGTTATTAGAATAAGAATACATTTTTATTTGACTTCTCACATAAACGGGTGTTTTGTTCTTGGTATCATATGGCTAATCGGCTTAAGTATTTTAAAGAATTGTAAGTTACAATTAGGTTTGTTTGTTTATCTGCTTTTTTGGGTTCTTTAGCCACTCAGCCGCCCGTGGTGAGCGCTGTTACCATCCGGCCGTTGTGGGGAATACGTTCAAACTATTGGATTTTCGACGAAGTTAGCTCAAGTTAGTACAAAATAATGAAACTAGATGACGCTAAATTAAATTTTCTAACTATTCTATTTTACGTTTGCTTTAGTATGGCAACAAAATTCTTCAGAAAAAAAAAGGAAGTTGATTTTTTGTCTGCCTGTGTAGTGTCTATGATTTGTTGGTTTCTCGGTACGCGCGTGCTTGTTAAATTACAAAATTTTTTTTGGTTTTCCTCCATAGCACTTTTCCTACAGAAGTATTTCTCAAAAGAAAACGAAATTACTCACTGCACTTCATTGCGTTATAAAAAGGGGAAAAGCCCATAACCAGTATTTAAGTACGCAGTTTTTATTCGGAAAAATCGCTGAATGACAGAATTGTTTTGTATAAAATTTAAAGAATCTTTCAAAAAATGGACAGGGTGTTGGTATAGCTACCAAAGAGCTACTAACACACAGTGACCCACGTCTTATCGCTACAGCAGCGCAATTAAAAGTATCATGGCGGGCGGCGGCTGCTATATTCGACTTTTTAAGTTCAGACGGTAGCGGCGAGGCCCTGGCATCTGCTACACTTGAATGCGACAGGTCGCTACGCTTAAGATTATTCACACCATACGAGATCTTTGACATGGCCTGGCTTCGCCGAAAATGAGTATTAATATTTACGGTGTATCAGCCTACCTAATCTTAACATTGTATTTCGTTTTATGCGAGCCTTTTAATCAATGTGTTAGAAAAGGTAAAAAAACTCCCCCTTATTTAAAGGTAAAGGGAAGAAATCGGAAATAAAATCATACAGGCCGATATCACTCGTCGCCTGCCTTAGTAAGGTCCTCGAGGTGGTCATTTATCAGCGCTTACTCCGTTATTTGGCAGAGAACAATACGTTATCTGATAGGCAATATGCCAAAGATCGGGTCGCTCCACTACCGACTTGGTGCAGGAGGTGGCATGGAGGATGCTGTGTGCGCGGGACAGAGGGCGTCACGTGGCACTCGTCTGCTGCGATTTATCGCGTGCCTTTGATACTGCCGACCATCATCCTATCGCAGAAAAACTCTGCCACTATGCTATCCGCGGCCCTGCATTAGATTTGATAGTTTTTATGTCCGACAGAAGCCAGATGGTTTCTGGTGATCGCGGTTGCGTCTTGTCCTCCGAGTTGACTAGTCCGATAGGTGTTCCTCAAGGATCCTGTCTCTCCAACATTCTGTTTAGCCTGCTTCTGAACGATCTACCTTCCGAGGTCAAGGACGCGGAATTATTTATGTACGTGAATAAAGTTGCGGCTGCGGTCACTGGCTCACTGCGCGATCTCTTTCCGAGCTCGAGTTTGCGACTAAATGCGGTGATCGGGCAGCTCGCGGGTTGGTTCAGGGTAAATCTAGAGGAGACAAATTTTATATTCTTTAGTATTGAGGGCAGGATTCCGTCTAGGCTGTCCGTCCAGGTGAATAGACTACCGTTGCAGCAAATTGGCTCAACCAGACTGTTAGGATTCGAGCTTGGCGGCGCACTCAAAAGGGAGTCACATATTGACAATTCATGTACCAGCCTGAGCCAGATCTTCTTCGCGCTGTGACGTCTCACAGAGACCGTGCAACTACTCCACGGTCCAATTCGGCAGGAGCTGTGGGCGGGTGCCGCTGACTGGAATAGAGCTTTTGTGATGCACGGCTGGGGCAGCAGCTGACGTATTCGCTAGAGACCTATTTAGAAAATATAATATAATGAAACGCTCATGCTTTTTAATTTACTCTGTTGCTACTTTTACCAACCAGAACCTTGATACATTTACCAAAAGAGGGGAAGGGCACTCATACAATACTAAGCACAAGTACAAACTATGCTCTGTGCCGCATAATTTGGCCAAATCTGAGAAATCTGTATATGTCCATGGCCCTATGGCTTACAATCAGCTCCCAGACCGAGTGAAGGATGCACCATCACACCAGGCATTTAAGGCAGGACGCAAGTCGTGGTTGCTAGAAAAGCAATTTTAAGCCTTGAAGGACTTTTTTCATCCACCCAATATTTTATAACGAAAAATTGACTTTTTTTATTGTTTTTGTAAAGTATGTGTGGGTACTTAATTAAGTATTATGACTATTATAATCAATAAATTTATTATTATTATTTTAGAAACTACTAACCTGTAAATTTACTTTTACCAATAAATTATTGTATTTTATTGTATTGTAAAGTCGACTGGCGATGACTGGAAATGATGCTTCGTGATGTGATGTATCATCATCATATCTGCTCATATACGTGTAAAGAGTATAAAAATAACCTCACTTTTGCACTAATTAAATGTTTTTTTCGTTATCAAATAATAACATATCTCACATTGCATTATCATATCAAATATTATTGTATATTTTTTAAAATTTATACTTCTAAATATTAGTCTTAACTAGAGTTGAAAGTAACGGTTTAGACCTATCTTTGGGTTTTTTTTCTATCAAGACAAAACTGCTCAATCATGTTTCTAATAGCTTTCGACTTTAAGGGACATCATCAATAATTAGGGTTTTTTTCAACCTTGGGTTTTCTATCGTTTAGAAATAATTGACGTGAAAAATAACGAAAATCTGTAATATTACCGCCTTAAAGCGGAACTACGTTTGTATGGAAACTCCCCATTGAGGTGTCATGAAGATCAAAATATGGTCAACTAATAAACGTTTTGGATGCACAGGGATATTAAAACAGGTACACTCTTCAACAGTTTTACTTGGAGTATGAACATTTTTCTTTGAAAAACATTTCACCCTCGTATTTAGGTGCCCTAGAAATCGAAAAGTCTAAATTTAGGATACCTACGTACTATATCTAGCCGCTCCGTTAGCGCAGTTGATTTATTCTCACGTTCAAATGCTGTTAGGATATGACCTTTTGGAATGGAGCGGCATATGACGTCAACTGAAGCCTGTCAGTACCATTAGCAAAGCTGTCGGGAAAGCGCGTGACGTGACACGTGAGTGACGAATTATTTCTTTTTAAATTATATTTATTGGTACTTTTGTGACAAAAATAAGTGAAAAAAATCACTTTCGCGTAACGCAACTCTAAAAGGTCGTATACTAACGGCATTTGAACCAGATAATATGTGAACTGGAAGTATTTCGTGTATATCTGGAACGGCATATGACGTCAACTGACGCCTGTCAGTACCATAAGCAAAGCTGTCGGGAAAGCGCGTGACGTGACACGACACGTGAGTGATGAATTATTTCTTTTTAATAAATTTATTGGTACTTTTGTGACAAAAATGATTGCGAAAAATCACTTTCGCGTAACACAACTCCAAAAGGTCGTATCCTAACGGCATTTGAACCGGATAATACGTAAACTGGAAGCAGTGAGTGTATATATGTTCAGCGTAGTGGATCTATAAAACAGCTTCTATCTGTTGAGAGCAAATCTAACGAGAAACGGCGACAAATCCAGATTCAATGTGTAATTTAGATTTCTAAAGGCGTTTTCCTCTACAGGGAATCGGGTTTTGTTGTTTCATCCTGAAATTTTATACTTTATTAGCTAACACTCAGATTTCAGTAGTCCTCCTAGGAACAATTTTCTTTTTATCAAACTTCTTTAGTACCTAACAAATTTGAGGTTTTATTCCTAGTAGACTAGTTATTTATCAGAAAGTCACTTTTAATGCCCATTTACTCAGATTGACGACAAATCTTTAATTTGGTTGGTATGGACTGTTAACCTTCGGCCGCTAACTTCACATCAGTTAGAACACCGGACACACACACAGACAGATATACGTACATACATTTTGTTAATTTTTAGTTTTTAGGGTTCTGTACCCAAAGGGTAAAAACGGTACCCTATTACTAAGACTCCGCTGTCCGTCTGTCACCAGGCTGTTATTCATGAACGGTGATAGCTAGACAGTTGTAATATTCACAGATTATGTATTTCTGTTGCCGCTATGACAAGAAATACTAAAAACTGAACAAAATAAATGTTTAAGGGGAGCTCCCATACAATAAAATGTGATTTCGTGAAGACAACATCTAGTAAGATGGTACGGAATCCTTTTGTGCGATTGTGAATCGCATTTGGTCGGTTTTTTGACTTTATTAGTGTAAGGCTATCGATTCCCATCAAAATCTCAACTTCTATTTTTTTTGCCACAACAATAAGGATAAGTCCGCCTATGTACTTAAGCTTTTTATTTTTAAATCATTTTAAGTGTATATTTTGTACAATAAAAAGTTCACAAACAAACAATACCAAGTACAAGGGTGTAACTAAATTGGTGTAGGACCCGTTAACTGGAGGTTTTACTCATCGTACTGAACAACTTTCCCCAAAGAACCCATAGTCAATTCTCAAAAAAAAAATTAGACCCTCCATACTAAAATGCACAAAATTACTAAAATCAGCTGATCGATTTGTATGAAAGTATTTTTTTTTTTTGCGATTTCAGCGAAGTTACTGAACAAAATTTGTTCAGAATGATGGGTAGAAGCCCCAGTTAACGGGACCTACACCAATTTTGTTACACCCTGTATACTGTGACAATACCTTCTTAATTTGCATACAACGCTCGTTTACGCTCACTCCTCAGTCGCTCAAAAGTAAAAAAAATAATCATTTCTTGTGCTCGCCTGGAGAGATGTGGTGTTACAAAACTCTCTGTGTGCGATTCCGACTCGCACTTGGCCAGTTATTTTAATTAAGGGGCTATCCCTAGTTAAATAGCGCCGCCATCAGTACCGCTGAGTACCTACATACTTACTTAAACCAAAATTTTAAACGATTAATTTCAAGAATAGGTACGAGTAGATCATCATATCAGCCGACGGACGTCCACTGCTGGACATACCTCCCCCAAGGATTTCCACGACGACCAGTTCTGCGCTACTCGCATCCAGCGGCTTCCCGCGACCTTCACCAGGTCATCGGTCCAGTACGAGTAGATACTGTAATTTATTTAGAAACTATTGATTCCCTAACACACAGTTCGCTGTTGTTACAAATAGCATAAGTACTTAAAGCGGCCACTTTCAAAATAAACTACAACTAAATAAATTATGTTTTTTAAAGTGAAAACTTCTTTAGGAGCGATGGGCATTTTTTGAGATGGGAAACAACCATGGAAATCGCGACACACTTACCGTTACCGACACAGTTATGTTACCGACATTATTGCGTTACCGACACCTTATCAGGAACACTCGTAGGGACAAAACTTTGTTAACCTAGTAGCACAGTATAATAAAGAGTACTAGTTACGAAGTAACTAGTAGTTCGCCAGGATCACTATATACCATAAATAATTTTGGTTCCAAGGGAGATCCCCTTAACGTAAATTGCGTGGTCAATTATAAATTATAATGCTTTGTAGAAAATAAACTATAAAGATGCCTACCCACCCAATCTAAGTTTTATAAAAGATTGTCCTATTAGAAGGCTCAAGGTCACCCAAAGGGCAATGTAGCGTGCTGTGCTAGGAGTTTCCCTGCGTGATAGAATCAGAAACGAGGAGAACCAAAGTAACCGACATAGCTCTCAGAATCGCTAAATTTGAGTGGCAGTGGGCAAGGCACATAGTTTTAGTACAGATGGCTGTTAGGGTAGTAACTTTCTCGAGTGGCGACCGCATACCGGAAAACGGATTACCTGGTGATGGTCGCGGGAAGCCGCTGGATGTGGACAGTGCAGAACCGGTCGTCGTGGAAATCCTTGGGGGAGGTCTGTGCCCAGCAATCGAAGGGACTGATATGCTGATGATGATAATTTCCATTAGAAACCTCCATGTGCTTTGTGTGACCGAGAATCAAGTACCTAATAACTGTAAACACTGAACACGTTAAAAAACCGACTTCCGTTGCAACAACTTAGTACATTTTGGTTTTTGTTTATTTTCTAATAAATTACTACACTGATTTTGATACAATTTATATGGGACCACACTAAAAGTACCAGTTTTCAAATAAAACAATTATCATCAAAATGGGTTCACCCAGTCGAAAGTTCTAAAGTAACAAACTTAAAAAAAATACTGTCGATTCAAGAACCTCCTGGACTCCTTTTTGGAAGTCGGTTGTAAATTATTTTCTAATTTAATGTGTTTATGAGGGCGATAAACACCAAATATAAAAGTGTGTTCGGGAAGCTTCGCAATATCTTTACGTCCCAGTGTCTTAAGACCAAGGTCTTCGACCAGTGTGTGTTGCCAGTGATGACATACGGAATTGAGATATGGTCGCTTACTATGGGCCTCACAAGAAGGCTCAAGGTCACCCAAAGGGCAATGGAGCGTGCTATGGTCGGAGTTTCTCTGCGTAATGAAAGTAACCGACATAGCTCTCAGAATTGCTAAACTTAAGTGGCAGTGGGCGGGGCACATTGTTCGTAGAACAGATGGCCGTTGGGGCAGTAAAGTTCTCGAGTGGCGACCACGCACCGGAAAGCGTATTGTAGGCAGGCCTCCCACTCGGTGGACCGATGACCTGGTGAAGGTCGCGGGAAGCCGCTGGATGCGGGCAGCGCAGAACCGGTCGTCGTGGAGATCCTTGGGGAGGCCTATGTCCAGCAGTGGACGTCCTTCGGTTGATATGATGATGAGGGCGATAATGATGTTTTCGATGTGGACGGCGACGACGTGAGAACGCTCTCATTTCGTTGATACCGGAATAAAAGCTTCTATCGATCCGTTCCGCGTCAAGCCTTGGAGCATGTATTTTCTCCCAAAAATATCAAGGGCCTCTGGTTTATTCATCACTCTGTGTGACGTCACTAAGGCAGCTTGTAACGCGGCGCGGGCAAGCTTTCGCCGCGACACGACAACACGAAAAATTATTGCCATTGTTATTTCACCCCGCTTCGGGTGGCCATGATTTTGTTGTTTTCGGGATTTCCAAAAATTAATTCAGGTTTGTTATGTTCAGTCAGTTGCCGCAAATACCTGTCCTTCCGTGCATACTTTGTCAGTGTAAACACGGGGACCATTACGTAAACTACTACCCGTATACTAAAAGAATAGACCTCGCTGGAATGTGATCCCTCTCCCGCTTCCCCCGCTCACCTCCCCGCGTTCTCCTGTCGCGTTAGTACGGTTCGCATCTTTGTCATCGATACGCGTCTACTTTCGTCTCTGACATAATGTTCAGTTTTTTTAATTAATTTTTTTGGTGAATTGTCGGCTTCATACCGACCGAATACCGCTGTGTCTGGTCTTATTATTATTATTATTCCAATTATGAAGTCTAACAAAACATACCAAGAGTTTTCGCAAACATTTGTATAAGTTTCATAAATGTTTTTAATGGTGATTTTTTGCACACCGTACTAATATGTCGCTAGTGACGTCATCGACGCCAGGTCCATTCTTTTAGTAATCGGGTAGTACTAGCTATATTGACGACTAGTTGTTGCCCGCGGCTTCGCCCCCGTGGATATCGAGAGTGAGCGGCTTCTTTTTAATCTATGTCCATCCTGAAATTCTACTCTTAGTATTGTGAAAGATGTTTTTAAATCGGATGAGAAGTTTCGAAGATTATACTTCCTATATGTTAGCAATTCTTCTATATACAAAATTGGTGTAGGTCTCGTTAACTGGGGGTTCTAATCATCATACTGAACAACTTTCCCCAAGGAACCCATACTCAATTCTCAAAAAAAAATTGGACCCTTCGTACTAAAATGCACAAAATTGGTTGATTGATTTGTATGAACAGTTAAAATTTGTTTTGCGATTTCAGCAAAGTTATAGAACAAAAGTTGTTCAGTATGATGAGCAGAAGCCCCAGTTAACGGTACAATTTTGTTACAACCTGTATATAAAATTCTCGTGTCACAGTGTTAGTTGCCATACTCTTCGGAAACGGCTGGACGGATTTCCATAAGGTTTTCTGTGTATATTCAGTAGGTCTGAGAATAGGTATGGAAAATTTTTCACCAGGATCTGAGCGGGCGAAGTCGTGGGAAACAGCTAGTATTATAATATAAAAAAGTGTCTGATTGCTAATTGTAATACAATCCTCAGAGTATATTATTGAGTGTCAGATTACTAAGTATTGTTATAAGTTGTTCGTTATAAGTTTTTTGTTATGGACAATTACGGAAGTAAACAATAATAAGTGCGTGTCCAACCACGTACACTGTGGAGTTCAATATTATCGATATTCATATTTATTCAATCTAAAAATAATGTAAATTTTGTAGGACCTGAAAAATAGGTGCATTTACTAAATTATAATAAATGCTATAAAAAAGTAAGTAATCAAAAGTAACATAGAAAGTAATAATTTTAATTTTAAATCTTATCTAATTCCAAATATCAAAATAATAAAATTCAACGCTCAAAATGTATTTGTTATAAAATCATCTATACTAAACTATAGATACAGTTGTACAACATCCACGGTCTTGACTTATAACTCCCTTGGAAACTAATCATCACAGGATACTTACCCGAAATTATTTTCATTGACCCTAGAGTGCTCGCGCTATGAGCATTTTGCCGCTCTTGACAAATAATGTATTAGTACATTACTGCAGCGTCCAGCAAAAGAGGCATTGATCGCAAAGAGACGTAAGTCCATCAATGCCTAGTGGTGGCCAAGGCTTGTAAAGTACTTTTCATCTCTCCTGTTCGGAAAGTTTAATTTTCATGAGTAGATAGTCGGGTGGAACATTGCTTTTCCATCCCTAGGGTAGAAAGTATTTCCATCCCTAGGGTGGAAAGTATTGTCATCCCTAGGGTGGAAAGTAATTTTTTTTTATTGCCAGCCACGGAGTCGAACTAAGAGGTTTTCATATATCTAAACTCAGCTATACATTAAACGACGGGTTTATTATGATCTACAGATTGATATTAAATCATTTTATAGTTGGTCTATATTTTTCACAATTACAGAAGATTAAAATTTAAAAGCATTCCTCTATTCTGCTGCGCGCCATAATGCCATGATAACATGACACTTGTTTTTCAATTTTCGGCATGGCCACCTAGATGCACGTCGTGACCAACTCGATTAGTTTCAATCTAGACGGCCGTGGCAAGCGGCCATTGCGAAAAGGTTGGAGGTTGGATATAGGTAAAACTAATTTATTGATATCTAGTTAATATTTTATATCATATAAACAATTAAATTACAGTAAATACATTTCCTCATAGTCGAAATGAAAAGTAGAGTGTTTAACTCGGGTGAAATGACCCATTTCACCCTCGAACTATTGGCGCTCTCACTTCGTTCGAGCGCCAGAAATATCTCCAGTGAAATGGGTCACTTTCTTCCCTTGATTAACAATCTACTATTTCTCAAATAATGCGCGGAAATTAAAACTTCAATAATAACTTTAAAAAATCAAAGACATTCAACGAACAATCATAATTTTTCACGCGCTAAAGTGTTCATTGGTCTTTTTTTCAATAAACAGCGTTCTATTTGCAAGTCAGTTCGATATGTAAATAAAACCTTTGATAGGTTGCCATGTTTAGGAGTAAAATATAGTTCCATTTTTGAATGATACAACAGATATGAGTTTATATAGTAATTTATTTGGCCGCTAAACACAACAGATATGGATTTACATACAAATTTTGCCGGCCGCTGCTCGCATGTATTTGCCCAGTACAGCAATTTCGATTTATCTCGAAGAAGGTTGTCAAAATAATGCTCAAATTTCGAAGCATGTTTGAGAAAAATATTTTATAAACTATGCACTCGCCATGGTCAAGCCTCCCAGTAGCTGCTCCTGTGATTTTTCGTACTAATTTTTTCCCACAAAAGTACCAATAAATATAATTCAAAAACAAATACTTCCGATGAAGTTTTATTCGTCACTCACGTGTCACGCGCTTTCCCGATAGGTTTGCTTATGGTACTGAAAGGCGTCAGTTAACGCCATATGCCGTTCCATTCCAAAAGGTCATATCCTAACAATATTTGAACCTGAGAATAAATCAACTGCGCTAACGGAGCGGCTAGATATAGTACGTAGGTATCCTATGCCACCGACAAATCTAGACTTTTCGATATCTTGGGCACCTAAATACGAGGGTGAAATTTTTTCAAAGAAATACTCCAAGCAGAGCTGTTAAAGAGTGTGCTTGTTTTGATAGCAGGTAATATCCCTGTGCATTCACAACGTTTATCAGTTGACGATATTTCGATCTTTATGACACCTTAAGGGGAGTTTTCATACAAACATAGTTCCGCTTTAAGGCGGTAATATTACAGATTTTCGTTATTTTTAACGTCAATTACTCCTAAACGATAGAAAACTATTAATTTATATTATAGTGTTTCTACCACACACATTTATATTTTATTAAAACATGTTTCATAAATGAAATTTTCCACTTCACTTGATTTACTAGGGACTAACATTTGTGAATAATAATATATTTTTCCACTAGGCATTAAGTGCACGTATACATACGTGTAATGTTATTTTTTTCCTTTATTAGGTATTCTTTTACTCGAGGTGAATAGTTTCTGTATAATATTGGAAATGTTAAATGATAACCATCATTTTATCAGCCGAAAGATTTCCAAGGCCCCAAGGAGTTCCGTTTCCGGATTCTGCGCGGCCCGTGCCCATAGGCTTCCTGTGACTTTCCCGTGATCCTCGAGTGGGACAACGCTAAGTCTTCCGATGTGTGGTCACCACTCGAGAATGTTACTACCCCAAAGGTCATATTTCTATTTGCCCTGCACACAGCGATTAGCTTAGCGATTCTCAGGGCTATGTGTTGCTTTGGTTCTCCTACAGATCTCCTCATTTCTGATTCGATCACGTATAAGAATTCCCTTAAATTCTAGTGATGTTGAAAACCCCGAAAGTGCAAGCGGGTAGTATGGAAGTGGCTATCTTCATTCCTAATAATAATTTTATTTAAAAAAATCTCTTATCTTAGTTTTAACTTTTCATCAGCTTAGAAAATGTCCTCTAATTAACAAATCTAAGAACCATACAAACCAATTCCTATAACCTATTGTAAAGTCTACCCACTACTTCACCAAACGTCACGGGGCTCGGCGTATCACATAAGTTGCATAAATTTACAGTGAGTAAATCGATTTATTTATTATTATTATATCAGCTCATATACGTGTCCCCACCGAGGGGCTCGAGCCTACCCTGAATCAGGGCGATTAGGCCTTAGTCGACAATTTCAATTTCAATTTAAATTTTTTTCAATTTCAATATTTATTAATAATTTAAAGCAAATTACAAGTCATTTTAAACATAAGATTAGTCATAAGTTTGTTATATTTTATTTTAACCTAATTAAATGTTATAAAGCATTTCGCTGTTATTACAGTATTTTATTCAAAATAAATTCGTCCACAGTATAATAAGCCTGTGCTATCAAAAAGCTTTTTAGTTTGGCTAAGAACACAGAGTTGCTCGGTGCGTCTCTAATGTCAGCCGAAATTGAATTATAGATTTTGGGACCCATGAATTGTATACATTTTTGCGACTTAGTTAGCCTGCACCTAGGTACCCTCAGCTCGTTACGGCTTCTGGTGTTATGTGAGTGGACATCACTATTTATAGAGAAGTCGCTAAGATTGAATCTGACTAGTTTAGCGATCAGGAGTATAACAAGTGATGGAAACGTTAGTATTTTAAGTTTTATGAATAATTCTTTCGCGGGGTGGTCCCATTCTACTCCCGAGATAATACGGATGGCGCGTTTTTGTACTCTGAACATCCTATCTCTGTCAGCGGCCAGCCCCCATAGGTCAGCCCCATAAGAAAGGAGAGAGTGGAAGTAGCCGTAGTAGGCTTTCATTGTGTTATTAAGATTTAAACTTGGTCTAAGTCTCTGTAAGGCATAACAGGCAGATGACAACCGGGAGTGTGTAAAGTCGATATGGGGTGACCAGGTTAGGGCCGCGTCCACCATAAATCCGAGATACTTAACTTCGTCAGCCTGAGGGACAGGTATGCCGCTGCAAAGAATCTCCAACTTAGGGTTAATTATGCTATTTAAATTAAACTGAATTATGTTGGTTTTATCAACATTCAGTTTCATGCCATTGGCAGTGAACCATTTTGCAATTTCGTTCATTACATTTTGAAGTTTGGCGTTTAGCTCGACTTGTTTGTTTGCGCATACAATTACACAGCCATCATCGGCAAACATTACATATTCAGCCAAGGATGAAGAGCTGGTGAAATCATTCATTAGTACTAAAAAAAGGAAATTTCCCATTACAGAGCCCTGGGGCACTGCGTAGTCACCAATTTTTTGTAGTTCAGAGCGTTCTTTTTTTACAAATGTGAGCTGTTCTCGGTCTTTTAGAAATGATTTTATGGTTTCAAGAAAAACACCAGTAACACCGTAGTG
Source organism: Coleophora flavipennella (assembly GCA_947284805.1). NCBI lineage: Eukaryota > Metazoa > Arthropoda > Insecta > Lepidoptera > Coleophoridae > Coleophora > Coleophora flavipennella. The sequence continues at coordinate 6,942,673 of OX369308.1, forward strand.
GTTCAGCTTTTCAATAAGGAGGGAGTGGTTGACCAACTCGAAGGCACGCGACAGGTCACAGAATATCGCGGCGACCCGTCGCCCGCCGTCAAGGTGACGCATCACCCTATTTATTACGTCACGTGTTGCATCAATAGTGGACCTGCCCCTCTGGTAGGCATATTGCTGTTTATTTAGTAATTTGTTAGCACTAAAATACGAAGTTAACCTGTTGCACATTAGTCTCTCAAATATTTTCGATATTATCGGAATAAGCGAAATGGGTCTAAAGTTTTTAAGTTCATCCATTTGTCCTTTACCTTTATATACCGGTAGGACCTTGATTTGTTTCAAGCATTGGGGGTAGGTGCCACTTTCGACGGATTTATTTATAAGTTCAAGTATTATGGCAAACATGAATGGTGGTAAATAATCATAGATTTTGGTGGACATATCATTAATATCAGATGAGTTTTTACGCTTAATTTTCTTAACGGCTGTTAATATTTCATCTAGAGAGAATCGTTCAAATTCTAAGTGGTGAGGTGGGGGCTTGAGATGAAAGTTTAGGTACGTCATTGCATCGGCAGTGGATAGTGTGTTAAATGTATTATTCGCATTGATGTAAAACTGGTTTAGCGCGTCAGCTGTTTGAGCGGCAGCGCGCTGCGTAGTGCAGTCGTCGTCAGATGATTTGTTTATCAGTATATCAATTGCACTTGATTTGTTATTATTACGGCATGTTTCTGATGCGATCACATTCCACACACTTTTACATATATTGTTGCTCTTTGATATGGTCGAGTTTATATAATTTTTACGGGCGGAGCGTAATTCCGTTTTGTATTCAGACTCAAGTACAATAATTTCATCAAAGTCATTTTGTGTATTGTTACAATTATGAGAAAAGTTTTGTTTCAATTTTCTAAGTTGTTTCCGAGTGTTAACTACCTGCTCTGTGACCCACAAATTTTGTGAGTTACGTACGGGGTATTTTTTTAAGGGAAAACTAATGTTGAAGAAATGCTTTATAACATTCAATACAGATTCAAACATTTTGTTAGGGTGCGTCATTTTAATATACAATGAGTTCCAGTCATACAAATACAAATTATTGCAAAATTGATCAATATTTGATTTAGAAAATAATCTTTTAAATATAATATTGTTTGATTGAACAGCTTTGTCCATCCTAACAGTTAGTATTACAGCTAAATGATCAGATAGCTGTAAGTCAAGCGGATCTACATTTATAATGTCACGTTTGTTTATGTTGGTATAGACGTGATCAAGGCATGTTTTAGTTGTCTTTGAAATTCTCGTAGGAAACTTAACAATAGATGAGTAGCCAAGTGGTTTTAGGAGGTCAAAGAGTTTCTTTTTAGTAGCGTTATTTTTAAGTAAGTCAATATTTATGTCACCTAAAACTAAAACTTTATAGTGTTGCATGGAGTTTAATGACAGCAGTTCGGATAATTTAGATAAAAAACGGGATACGTTACATTTTCCGTCTTCGGCTGGAGGTTTGTACACACATGCCACGATCAGGTCCAGGCCGACATATTCAGCCGCACACACTTCGCAGCACATTTCCACTGCAAGATTAGACACATCTGTACGTTCCACAGTGAGTAATGAAGGGCTTGAGAAAATGCACACTCCACCACCTTCGCGGCTGGGCCTGCAGTATTTTGCGCTGAGGTTGTAGTTCATGACTCTCGTGCCGAGAAGTTCATCACTGGTTAACCAGTGCTCGGAGATACAGAGCACTTCAGCGTGGTGTTTGTTTACTTGTAGCTCACACTCGAGCCTAAATGTTTTGTTCTTCAAACGGTTGACGTTATGGTGAATTATTGTTAGGGTTGTGCAATCAGCTGCAACGCTCACTACTGCCGCAGTGTGACTAGTTTGATCCAGAGCTCTCTTTGGTGTTGGTGGCTTGGGTTCTTTTCGCGAACAGAAAGGGCTGCCATGGTGATATGCTGGTGTTCACAGGCCAGGCGGATGGGTTTAAAAACTGGTCATAAACTGATGCTGGGATACCTATTTTAAATGAACTATAGGTATCATGCCTCGACGGTATTTGTTCAGCGGTGTAATTGTATCCATCATGTTTATTCTTTAGGTAGTTTTTTATATCATCTTGGGTCGTACTCTTTTTGAAGTGACAGCCATGGAGGAACCGAGTAAATTCAACACCTTCGAGGCTTGCATCAGTTGCCGATCCCTTGATGGTAGACTGGTTAATTATTTTGCGTCGTGATCTCCTTGTCTTTTGTATCTGGAAACTTCCATCGTCAAAAGTTGAGATGTTTTTCTGCAATTCGGATAGTTCCTCATCATTTTCCGTAGATTTATTTTGTGATTTAGGAGTCAATGTGGGTGTGTTGACCGATTTGATATCATCGGTCTGAATATGCGCTTTTTGCGCTTTATTTGCTTTCGCCAGCTTTGATTTAGCGGTTGTGATAGCCGCGATCTTCTCTCTCGTATGCATCGCGACGGCTCGCTTCGGGCGCACATTACCGACCGCTGGTTGGAGCGAGACAGCTGACGCATACGTTGGAGTGGATGTGCTTGCAGCCGTTGTCATTGGGAGTTTTGCAGCGCTGGAGTTCTGATTTATTTTATTTGAATCAGCTTCACGGGTATTTTTAGCGTTCAACGATATTTTTATGGTTTTAAAATCTTCTTGTAAACTGTTAATTTTAATGCACAGTTGATCCAATTTTTTGATTATGGGACCAAGGGCGCTGTTCACAGCTTTTTCTATTTGGTCGCTGGTAATTTGCGACATTTTAAAGTATTATTTTGAACGATTTACGAACAGCACCGACCCGCACACCGTTGCCGCAGCGCGCAAACTGGCCGCGCTGGCCCAGTGCGGGTTGGTCGACTTCACACACAACCTTCGAGTTTCTTCGCAGGCGTGTTTAGGTTTCCTCATGATGTTTTCCTTCACCGTTAAAGCAATCGGTAAGTGTATATGTACGTAAGTTTTTTTTAAAAAACTCATTGGTACATTGGCCGTCCAGATTTGAACCCGGTACCTCTGGTTAGATGGACCGAGTCGTTACCGGTTGAGCCACCGACGCTTTAGATTTGTCGGTGGTAAATCGATTTACATTTATGTTATTACTTACTTGATTCAGTTGTAACGCCTTAACATTTTTACATAATACGATTTTTATTTACAATATATATTGGATTTTTGATGTGTAACATCTTTGCTCTCGCTTTCCTGCAATTTGTGGGAGTGATTTCGTGAAATGGGACGGAAATGTGTAACAGGAAATGCGAACGTTTTTTAATTCTCGAAAACTAAGGTTGTCAAAGCCATGCCGCCTAGTGTGATGACAAAGGCAAAGATGACATACTACTATTCGAAGGGTCGGCCCGTGAATGTACGACCCGATAATTAATTTCATAAGTATTTTGTCACATGTTACACATCATATGCGAGTACTGTAGGTCTCGTTTTTTTTATCTTCATATTATACGTTTTCACAGTGTGATATGCAGTTACAATCACGGTCCCTCTGTATTAACTTTAGTATATCTAAATAGTCTTTATTTTTTGGTATAGCAACAATAAGATATGAATAAACTTTTGATTTCAGAAAAACAAATAGTTTCTACAATAGTTAAGTTCTAACGGAGACGCTTTCAATCTTGTGATTATCATAATTAATCTAAATTAGGATTTTTATGTCAGTTCACTTATAAATACAAATGAAGATTTGTGCTGAATTTATTGTGGTAATATGGATACTTTGTGCACTCCACCTACCTTTAAGCGTTCAAGCACAGATTACTAATTAGTTACTACGTAACAGATACTTCACTCAGTAGTAAATTTCCAATACCTACTGCTATAATAGCCTACTCCATCGCGTCAGCAACCGCAGTACTTGCTTCATACCGCGCGATCGCAGGGCTGCCTCTTCGATAAAATTAAATTAACATAACTTTTTGTGTCTATGTTATTGAGAACTGTGAATATGTTTTGACTTATAGGTGGTAGTTTAAAATTGTATCATTTATCTATCTATCTATAATATAAAAATGAATCGCAAAATGTGTTGGTAAGCGCATAACTCGAGAACGGCTGGACCGATTTGGCTAATTCTTTTTTGTCGAGTTCGTTATTGTCAGGAGAAGGTTCTTATGTAGGGTAAGGTAGGGTAGGGTAGGGTATGGCAGTGTAGTGTAGTGTAGTGTAGAGTAGGGTAGGGTAGTGTAGGGTAGGGTAGTGTAGGGTAGGGTAGTGTAGGGTAGGGTAGTGTAGGGTAGGGTAGTGTAGGGTAGGTTAGGGTAGTGTAGGGTAGGGTAGGGTATTCATATTTATCAATTTATTATTACTATAACACTGGGTAACTATTTAGTAATCTGTCACTGGGCAAGCTCAAGAATTGTTTGACGATATCAAGTGAACCCTTTGCATTATTTTATTTTTTTATAACTTCAAACATCTTTTAATTAATTTTTCTTTACAAAAACATTTACTTACAGAAGGTAGGTTTTTTCGAAAAATAAATGTGTATTTTTAAAAAAAACAAAACTATATTTGCAGTTGTTAAAAGACCATTATGTATGGAAAATCTATGAACTTTTTGCAAATCCAACCGCTCATCTTACTCCTAAACTAAGAAAGCCTACTTAGCCGTGATAGTTTTCCTTTTGAATTCATTATAATATAGACTACTTTCATGATTTTTTTCAAATTTTTAAATACAGCGGTTTAGTAGTTAGGGGGTGGGGACACCCGACTCCAACAAAATTTAGCACTTTCAAGCCAATTTTATCGAAAACGGAACCCTAAAATTTAAAATGGTGTTAGAAGACTCACAACAGTTTATTAAGCTCTAACCAACGGTATACCACACGACTAGGTTTGACGAGAAAAAAAAAATCATCCCCACTTTACTTGTAGGGGAGGTACCCTTAAAGTTTCTTTTTCAAAAAAAAATTCTACAGTTCTCTCCGCGTTATTATTATATCCTTAAAGTTTCTTTTTCAAAAAAAAATTCTACAGTTCTCTCCGCGTTATTATTATATATATCTTTGCCAAATTTCAGCTCTTAACTACTAATAGTCTAGGAGCTAGGCCGCGGACAGACGGACAGACGGACGGACGGACAGACGGACAGATGGACAGACAGACATGACGAAACTATAAGGGTTCCTTGTTGTACTACGGAACCCTAAAAAAAACGATAGGTCTGTAGATATCTTAGCACTATTGAGCGAGAGGCCATATGGAAAGACAAAGAGCATTATTACTATTATTATTTTATTAATTGACTGAATTATGCATTTAATGAATGATAGCAGCACACAACTTGTTTTTTTTTAAGTCAGCATGTTTTTTCTTTTTTTCCTTTTTCATTTGAAAATCGGTCAGTAAGTTTAGTTTCCACACACTATTTATAACGTTTATTTCAACAACTTCTAGCAACTTTAGACCTATGGTCTCCGTACAATTTTTAGTTTGTATAGTGATATACAATCGAAATAACAAAAAAAAATTTTTTAAGAAAAAGTCATATCTCCGGAGTACATACTCCAGGACCTATCATTTTTTCTTTTTTAACACGCAATTTTTATTTTCTCTAAAATTGAGATCACGGTTCCTAAGAGCGCTTTGCTCTATATCATAATTTAGAAATTCCTCATAGAAAAAATTCACCATGTATATTTTTTACAAATCGCATAAAACCGAATCACAAGCACAGATTACTAAATAGTTATGTCACAAGTGTTTGTGTGCGCTAACAGCACGACAAGTTGAGACAGGTCGCCGCGCCTGCGACTCACATATTATCACAATTTTATTTTAATAAAAATAGCTTTTTAAACGTTGTTAAAATAGTGTTTAAGGTAAGTATGACGTTTCTATGTAACAAAAAAATGTAAATCTGTGTCTGAAAGGCAAGCTAATGCCACAGTGTAATAAAGAGAACTAGCTAATGCTTAGTATACCTAGTATTAAAAATAATTTTAAAACGACAAAAAATAGTAATAGTTTCTCACTTAACTTTCTTCATTGACAGGTAAATGGAAAAATGTTAGGTGTTTATCTCTTCTTTTGCTTGATTTGCACCCATCTACAGCACATAAGGCACCAGACGGCATCGTAGGTACGCGTACGAACGAATGAAACGATTTAAATTGAAATACGTGCGTGCGCTTCGTTTGTGAAAACCGCACTGAATTGGGTCCGCAAACGGCCCGAGAACGCTCGGCCGGGCGGTAGGTTATTATAGCGCGCAAGTACATGGAGTGACGGAGGCCTGGTTCAAGGCGTAAGCTATTTTAGCAGTATCATAAACTTTCTCCAGGTTTTTTTCTGGCAAGCTATAAACGAGCCATTTGACCAAACCATTTTTGACCCGTGCGAAGCCGGGACGGGCCACTATCCTTACTTAAAATTATAAATGTGAATATGTGTTTATTTGTTTGTTTGTTTGTTACCTCTTCACGCTTCAACGCCTTAACCAATCTTGATGAAATTGGCATGTAGGTAGCCTGTGTCACTAGAAAGGACATAGGCTACTTTTTATCCCGTGAAAATAGCATAGCCGATGCAGTTCCTGAGGGAACTGAAAATATACTCTTATATTTGGTTAGTTTCTTAAACATTCCAACGGAAAAATGGATTGCTGTGATTTTTTGCATAGAGATTGCTGAGGTGGTGTGGGAAATGACATAATTTACTAATTAGCATATCCTGACATGGTTACCGAGGGATCTGGGGAATACGCATTTCTGCGTTCGCGCATGTCAGCGTCTCTATGGACTGAAGTGGTTTTTTGTATAGAATTGGTTGAGGGGGTGGGAAGTGACATAAACTTCTGATCAGAATAGCCCGATACCAATTGTGAATGAATAAAAAAAAGCCATAGTCAGAAGTTAGTATTCCATATGTTTTTAAAATAGGTACTATTGTCTCAACATTTAATAATCACTTGTCACCCTACATCAGTAGCTCGATCGCGCAGTCGCGCCACTTCGTCTCCGAAGTATCTCCGTTCTCTCCTCCTGACGCGCCCGATATTTGTATCTTCCATCCCTTTCTCTTGTTCAGAACTAATGCTTTCAGGAGAGTCGTGAAATGAATTGTCTGAGCTGATGTTCTTTGAATGCTAATGAATTGGTTTGATGTCTGTCTAGGTTTGTAAGTCTTGTCTTTGGTGGTTATGTTATAAATACATAAATCAGGACATTACAGAAGAAACTCCGCTAGCTTGATCGCTTTTTTGAGGATATCTGCCAAACACTCGATTTCACTCCCAATTTATAAATCGTTTCGTAAGGAGTAATTATTATATCAGCTCAAATACGTCCCCACCGAGGGGCTCGAGAGCCTACCCTGAATCAGGGCGATTAGGCCTTAGTCGACCACGCGTGCCCAGTGCGGGTTGGTCGACTTCACACACAACCTTCGAGTTTCTTCGCAGGCGTGTGCAGGTTTCCTCACGATGTTTTCCTTCACCGTTAAAGCAATCGGTAAGTATATGTACGTAAGTTTTTGAAAAACTCATTGGTACATTGGCCGTCCAGATTTGAACCCGATACCTCTGGTTAGATGGACCGAGTCGTTACCGGTTGAGCCACCGACGCTTTTTTAGTCGTAAGGAGTAAACTCCAGCAATAATACAGAAAAACTACATAACAGACGCAGTTGCAGTAGAGTAGGTCACACTTCAGTCGCATTCAGTTGTAGTTTAATCGCATTTCAGTCACTTTTCAGTCGCACGTGAGTCGCATTTCAGTTTAAAATCATTCATTTGCAGCAGTACAATCAAATTTTACAGTGCAATGCAGATACAATTGGGTCGCGGTTCAATCATAAATAAGCCGCAATAAGTCACACTTCTATCGCAATACAGTAACATTTCAGACACAGTTTAGGTGCATTTCAGTTGCAGTTCTATCGCAGTTTGGTCGCAGATCAGATCAGACACATTCCAGTCGCATTTAAGTCGTAGTTCAATCGCAGTTCAGTCGCATTTTTAGCACAGTCCAGACGTACTAAGTAGCAGACTAGATGCAGTCAGCCGCATTCAGTCGCATTTCAAGCACAGTCAGGACGTACTTAGTAGCAGACTAGATGCAGTTAGCCCCATTCATTCGTAGTTCAGTGCATTTTAGCTGCACTTGAGTCGAAGGTCAGACAAATTCAGATGCATTTTTAATAGTATAGGAGTATTACCTACTAACAATTAGTAGATAATTCTCCTTACCCTTTTTCTCCGTGCATTCACCTAGCATTTACTAAACCTACATGTTTATCTACCTATCATCCACCCCTGTATTCATCATCATCATCATATCAGCTGAAGGACGTCCACTGCTGGAAATAGGATTTCCACTACGACCGGTTCTGCGCTGCCCGCATCCAGCGGCTTCCCAGGAAAAAACGCTATGTTATAGTTTAGGTAACAATGTTCATCCAATGGAACTCCTTGCCTGCGTCAGTGTTTCCCGATTCCTATAATTTGGGGATCTTCAAGGCAAGAGTGAATAGGCATTATTTGAGTTTGCGTGTACCATCCTCGACTGCATCATCCCTTACCATCAGGTGAGTTGCAGTCAAAGGCACTCAAATTTTTAATTAAAAAAAAATTAAAAAAAAATTCCTCCAAATCATTGAAACAAAAGAACCTAGTAATAAGACAATGTGGTACAAAAATTTGAACAATAATTAAAACAATGTGTATGTATAGTAAAACAAAAGTTATTTATGATACAAATGTGGTAAAAAGGTAAATAACAAACGAGTGACATTTGTAAGCCCGAGCCGCAGGCGAGGACTTACCATCGTCACGAGTTTGTTATTTCCTTTTACACCCATGTATCACATTTAAAAAATTAAAGGTTAAATAAAAAACGAGAGTGACAGTAAAAAAAAATACATGGGTACATACCTATCAAAGTTTCGGCAACCAAAGTTCATTTTACGCAACATGTAGCTCATTTTATTTGGCCGGGGAGTAATCCTACTTTGTTTTTTCCTATACAATACACATAAGTATATTTTTGACGTGATAACGTCTTATAAATCGATAAACGCCGGCTGTACTCACGAAAAAGCGTGACTCATTGTCACGTCCTCATTTTTCACATCCCGCCTGAGCCGAGCGTGTAAGCGAGAGCGCGGAAAAAGCGATAAAGAGGCACGATCGGCCTAAGCGTTCGGCTTGTGACACGTTATCACGTAAAATTACGAGTCGCAAACCGACTTTAAGGACAACCAGTTTTTTAATAATTGCATGTGATCTTTTTCGTGACTTGGAAAAGCATTTTATTTTTTTTATTACACGTATATTAACTATTCACAGTTTTATTTGTATTCACAACTAAAATAACTAAATTCAGTTTTACAAAAATTGCGCCATATTGAATTTAGCTAGGCATACGTACGCGTCCGTCAGTTTTTTTTTTAAATAAGATTACACTAAGGCTTGGGATAACAACACTATATCGTTCTCCCTCTACGTTTTACTACACTTGTTCAATTTCAACATAAAATTCAATTTAATTGGGTGGTTGCTATGTGTTAATCACAACTAAAAGGCAAAGATGACCTATTATTACAAGTGTACAAGAGGCAAATATGCGAAATTAAACTTGAAGTTAAGCAAGTTAGTGAAGTTAGGCCTATTGTAAACACTGAAAATATTGACAGCCAAAGATTAGAATGTTAGAATGTGGTCTTTCATTTTTTTTTAAAGTTGTAATGTGAAACGTGTGCGGTAAAATCTATTTTACGCACACTTGACTGGCATTTAAAGGACTACTTTTCGAGCAACTGTATTGAAAATACCTTTAATCTACAGTTAACAATTGACTGTGTGTGCGTGTGTGTATAATGACCTGGTGAAGGTCGCGGGAAGCCGCTGGATGCGGGTAGCGCAGAACCGGTGGTGGTCGTGGAACTCCTTGGGGAAGGCCTTTGTCCAGCAGTGGACGTCCTTCGGCTGATATGATGATGATGATGATATACATATTTGAATAACATTACAACTTTTCCCAACCGAGCCAGCACAAACTTTCCATTCCGTACACAAGCATTAATATAGAACAAACTATCTATAATGCAAGAAAAACTTTTGCAGGCCGAAGATGGGCCATATTTAGGACGAGAAAAGTGCCTGTTTAATAGTAATACTATTACTAAAACAGAAACGGAAATACCGGTCAAGTGCGAGTCGGACTCGCACACTAAGATTCCGTACCATTCTTAGAACATTTTAAACTTTTAAATGGAATAAAAATAAGGACGTTGGTAGCGTAACGGCACTGGCAACTGCTAGGGCCGCTGCCTCCTGCCTGTGCCTGGGAGCTCGTTTCGAGCTCTGCCGCTTACAAATGTGATTTCGTTTCATATGTATGTTTATCCGACGCTTTTACGGTAAAGGAAAACATCGTGAGGAAACCTGCACACGCCTGCGAAGAATCTCGCAGGTTGTGTGTGAAGTCGACCAACCCGCACTGGGCCCGCGTGGTCGACTAAGGCCCCATCGCCCTAATTCAGGGTAGGCTCGAGCCCCTCGGTGGCGACGAATATGCTAATGTGATGACTTTTTAAATATATTTCTCGTTTTAAAAAATCACTTTTTTAGGTATATAAATTTAAATTGTATTTATTTTTTTATTTGGTGTTATAGCGGCAATATACACTCTGTGAAAATTTCAAGTATCTACCTGTAACGTTTCAAGAATTGCAGCCCGCTGACAGACATACAGACAGACAGACAGGTATCATCGTCACTTACCATCAGGTGAGATGATGCTAAGGGCTTATCATTAGTAAAAAAAAGACTTTAGTTACAAAAAAAAAGAACTGTTCATCAGTGTTTCCAAGTGTTTACGAACATTTACGGAATCCTAGCGCAGGCGCAACCTATAACGTCCCCACTGTACGGATCCCTCCCCAAAATGGGTAGGCTAGACCTTACAACACATAGAGGCCAAGTCTGGATTGGTAAAAGTTGTCGTAGGCCTCTGAAACGGCTAATTGATTGCCATCTAGTGATATCAACTGGCACCAACGGCTTGACATGTCCGGTGAAGCACGGAAACGATCAAGACAAATGCCACTAACAGTCAAACACATCCAGGTAACGAACGCGCCTATGGTCAGTTAACTTGCGTGATCGACGTGACAACGATACTCACATTGTCTTACGCCACTTCCTTCTGGTCCGGGATGAAATTGTAATAGCCTTATTTTGCCTTTTTTTTGAGATTATGAAATGGCCAGCCATATTATGCAATAAAAACCTCACGTAACCTGCCATCCACCACCCAGGGTCATCACCGTATCATCATCAAACAAAACTCACCAATTATCGCTCGCTTCGCTCGCTAATCTTAGATGTTAATGATTTCATGATCTTGCCAATATCCACCCGACTATTTCATTAAATGTAAAAATTTTATTTTATCTCCACGACATCAGCTATACTAGTAATACCATAAAGAGGTAAACAAACTTTGTATACAAGAGCAAATCTCCGAAATTACTCATCCGATTTCCAAAAATATTTCCCCAATCATCATCATCATATCAGCCGAAGGACGTCCACTGCTGGACGTAGGCCTCCCACAAGGATTTCCATGACGACCGGTTCTGTGCTGCCCGCAATAAGCAGCTTCCTGCGACCTTCACCAGTTCATCGGTCCACCAAGTGGAGGCCTACGCTACGTTTTCCGGTGCGCGGTTGCCATTCGAGAACTTTACTGCCGCCACGGCCATATGTTGTACGAGCTGCCCCGCCCCAATAGTTAGAATGAATCTTCAGGATGAACAATGAAAACACCTTCGATATCCATGCGGGCAACAGCTCGTGCTTAGTAAATAGGCATAGATCGACGCCAATCAAATCTAGGTAAAGAAGTATTTCTTATCTCTTAAGTGTGTAAAGGCTAAAAACCCGCTAAGTGCAAGTAAGGTTCCGTATAGTTTTCAAAAACCAAATTTAAAAAAAAAACTATATTTGTTGGTAATAGAACATTTTTTATGGAAAATCTATGTACTTTTTACAACTTACACACACCTTAAGTTGGTCGACTATTTCTTGTAAACTAGAAAAGCCTACTTAGCCGTCAAAGTTTTTCTTTTAAACTGATTATATGTACCACTATTTACAATATTTTTCAGATATGCAGTTAAATGAGCGAACAAACTATACTACTTGACTCCACGTATCGAGCCTTGAAAAGACAAATTTCAATAGCCAAAAAATGGAGTGGTTAAAGTTTTGCATTTCAAAGATTCCAATTCTGTACTCAGTCGCTAATTTTAGCACTCCTCTTATATATTTACTTAACCAAAACAAGGTTAATTATATTCGAAGCTAGTATGCCTGTCATTACGACATACGAGTACATTAGTAATAAATTCTCATCTGAGCTACTAAATACGGGCCTGATCGGAGCATAAAAGTTACGATCACTTTGATATAAGTCAAAGACAGAGTATAAGAGTGTTTCTTTAGGACTAGAATCGATACACAATGTTAATACAGGCGAGACCAAAGACCTTAGACTTTATAAGGATTAGGTCCTCGGAATTTATGAACTCCTAACGAACACTGCTTGGGTCAACATACATATATTTCAACATCAAAACTTTTTTCAACGGTAGCTCCATCACGGTTTTTTATGTTAACTTGACGTACTTAGGGACGCAAATTTTTTGAAAGCTTTCATGCCTAGATCTTGAATTTTTATTCTAGAAACACTGGACCTCGATCTTTTAGAATCGTATTTACTAAATAGTATACAAAAAGGTAAAATTAATTGAACGAAATCAATGAGTTCTCGAGTTAAGATGGGTATGCCTCAAGGTTCTATTTTAGGACCTTTCCTTTTTTTACTTTATATTAATGATTTACCATTCATGTTTAAATCACTGACGAAAATTGTGTTGTTTGCGGATGATAAATCACTAGTTTTTAAGGTTTTCAGAAAAACTGATATGTTTGACGAAGTAAACGACACTCTTTCAAAAGCATGCAATTGGTTTACTATAAATAACTTACTTATTGATAATTTTTCTTCTCCTTTCTAGAACCCTTACCCTTGTAGATAGGAGTCACTTTTATTTGATTGATAGACTTGGGATAGTGTCCAACAGATGCGGATCTTTTAACCAATTTACAGATTACCGCTAGAAAATTTAGGGGTAAATTATGGATTATGTACTAACATAATATAATACCTACTAAGGTAATTCATAAATATCTTTCGTACCCTTAGGGCTGATTCTTTGTAACCTCCGACGCAAAAAGAGTTTTAATAAGTTTGACGCCAATGTCTGTGTGCGTGCGTGTGTGTGTGTGTGTGTTTCTGTCTGTCTGTGGCATCGTAGTTCTCGAACGGATGGACCGATTTTAATTCGTTTTCTTTTACGTGAAAGACAGTAGTTCTTAGCTATAATTGATTAAGATCTGTTCAGCCGTTTGATTATCATCAGCTCTTATCAAGGTGATGAAGGGATCTGGGCAACTTATACAGGTCTGATCGATTAAAAATTTGGTGCCCTGTTACTGTAATAATTATGCAAAACCATGGTAACCTTGAAGTGATGCTGCAGCATCGGCTGGAATCTTCAGGATACCCAGTTCCTCGCCATCTTATAGCAGAGGTAGTCTCAATGAATAGGTTTTAGATAGCATATAGTAACCTTGACCTGATGCTGCAGCATCTCCTGTAATCTTCAGGATATCCAACAGCTACAAAAAAATGGCTGCCATTTAGAGGGGAGAAGGATATGGCCCATATGGGTCTGGAATGGGGGGTTTTCGTCGATGAAATATGGTGGTGGTGTGGTGCCCCTAAAATATAGGTAACGCTATCCGTCACACACTGTACATATACAGGGTGACTTGTAAGTAGTGAAAATCCTTTTCATCATCATTATTTATAATTATAATTATTATACAAAATTTTAAGAAACATTATTTTCATGTTTTTTTTATTCCAAGATTTATGATGTTTTTCACATTAACAGACATGTATGACCGTCTATTATCTAATACCTTTAAACGAGCAATTCTTGTATACAGAAATAATATATGTAAGGTGTAACAAAATTAGCTGAAACTATGTTAACTGATGCTTCTACCCATTAAACTAAACAATTTTCCCCATGGAACCCATAGTCAAATCGCAAGAAAAATTTTGGCTCTCCCATACTAACTCGATCAGCTGATCAGCCACCTATGGGAAGTTCAAAATATTTTTTGAGATTTGACTATGGGTTTCATGGCAAAAGTTGTTCAGTTTCATGGGTAGAAGCACCAGTTAAAATAGTTTCAGCTAATTTTGTTAGACCTTATATAATCTAAATCTCGGAAACGGCTCCAACGATTTGCTTGAAAATTGGTATACGGGGATTTTTGGGGGCTAATAATCGATCTAGATAGGTCTCGTCTCTGAGCAAAGCTCGGTCCCCAAAATTAACGCCAAAATTTAATTAAATATCAATACGAAAGCAATCCATATAAGCTTTGTAGCTTGGGGTTTTATAAGTGTGAATACCTTTAATTGCACGCTCTATAATATTACTAGTAGACTATTGTTTCCTGTTCCCGTGTCCATAGCAAAGTATATACATATATTAGTACTAACATACAGTCTCTAGATTGCGACCTCACCCCCTCGTCACCCAGATTGATACAGATTGGTTAGAGTTTGGTTGTCGAACATATAGGATTTCGCCGCCATTTTGTTTCATCCCTTTTTTGAAATGTCATTTCTGGCCCGTTGTATGAAGTGTCCAGGGTGTTCACATAAAGTATGTTCCAACATCCCTCTAGCTAGTAATTTCGCGTCCCTACTCTACGTAATGATTGGATTATACAACAGACAGTACGTTAAGTATTATCCCAAAGTACAGAACTTTCGGCAGTATACAACAGTTGTCCCCACAATTAATTGTCCCGAGTGTCCCTAAAGCGAGCAAATAAATCAAGGGAACGCTGACAGGCCCGAGGTACGTGCTCTTAAACTTAAACAAATTAAACTATTTTATACGTCTGTCTGTTGCTTTGTTTGAACTATATCCTTACTAATATTATTAATGTGTAAATGTGTTTGTTTGTTACCTTTTCACGCTTCAACGCCTCCACCAAACTTGACGAAATTTGGCACGGAGGAAGCCTGTGTCACGGGGAAGGACATCATCATCATATCAGCCAAAAATCGTCCACTGCTGGACAAAGGCCGCTGTTTTGACTTTTTGAAGAAGAAGTTCATCATAAAGAGACTCTCCTTCTCCATAAAGTCAGCCAGCATCTGGCCACGTGCATTTCTTACTTCATATCCAAATTGCCCCACTCTCAGCTCACCATCGCTTCGTTTGCCCAGTTTCGCGTTAAAGTCCCCCATAACAACGGTATAATGGGTCCTGGTGCTATGTAATGCTGTAGAGATGTCCTCATACATAGTCTCTACCTCGTCATTGGAGTGTTCCGTAGTCGGCGCGTATACCTGTGTGAGCTTCATCGAGTACCGTTTGGTGATTCTGAGTATAAGGTATCCTAACCCTTATCGAAACGCTCACGATTTAGACCACATTGTTAATGAGGGACTTGTGGACGAGAAACCCGACACCACCCTGGGACTGTTGGTTGCCCTCCCGGAAATAGAGCAGGTTTCCGGATTTAAGGATCATGGTGTCCTCTCCCTCCCTTCGGACTTCACATTAACCTACGATGTCCCACCGTAACCTGCTCAATACTTCTTGGAGTTCTGTAAGTTTCTCGTCAGTCCGCAGTGTGCGCGTGTTGTAAGTTGCCAGGGCCAAAGATCGTTGGGTTTGGTAGCCTCGCATCTGCCGAGGATTCTTCGCACCCCTCACCCCGCCGTTACCATGACTGCTACCGGAGCCAGGAATAGCGGGGTCGCCGGGGACTAGGGGCCGTTTTCTGGGTGTGGATTTCATAGGGAGGTTTTGCCGTAATCGCCACGCTTTGCAGGCAAGTTGGCGATCGCAGTTTGATTGCAGGTGTGTTGCAATGTACGGAAAGACGCTGCTGCCCATCCTCCAGTTTTAAGTCCCTTAGTCATCTCTTACGACACCCATTAGAAGAGATGGGATGGTCCTATTCTTAGCTGGGAACCATACGGCCATAGGCCATAGGCTACTTTTTATCCCTATACTTTTTTTATAGGAAGGACATAGGCTACTTTTTATCCCGTGAAAATAGCATAGTCCGATACAGTTCCTGAAGGAACTAAAAAAATACTCTTTTTTAGGGTTCCGTAGTACAACAAGGAACCCTTATAGTTTCGTCATGTCTGTGTGTCCGTCTGTTCGTCTGTCTGTCCGCGGCCTAGCTCCTAGACTATTAGTAGTTAAGAGCTGAAATTTGGTAAAGAAATATATAATAACGCGGAGATAACTGTAATAAAAATTTTGGAAAAAAACCTTTGTAAGGGTACCTTCCCTACAAGTAAAGTGGGGATGATTTTTTTCTCGTCAAACCCAGTTGTGTGGGGTATCGTTGTTTAGAGCTTGAAAAATAGTTGTGAGTCTTCTAAGACCATTTAATAATTTAGGGTTTCGTTTTCAAAAAACTAGACTTGAAAATGCTAAATTTTGTTGGAGTCGAGTGTCCCCACCCCCTAACAACTAATACGCTGTATTTGGAAATTTTAAAATTAGATAATATGGACGCGATAATGGCAACTACGGAACTCTACATTGCGCATGGCCCGACACACACTCGGCCGTTTTTGGTTGATTTCTTCAACAACGCAACATAGCAACAGATTGTTGTGATTTTTTGCACAGAGAGGATTGAGGGGGTGGTAAATGACATAATTTACTAATAAGCATATCCTGACATAGTTTGGGTAAAACTCATTTCCAGGCTCGCTCACTTTGGTGTCGTAAAATAGCAACGGATTGACTTGATTTTTTGCATAGAAATAGTTGAAGGGGTAGGAAGTGACATAGACTGCAATCTGTATAGCCCGATATAGTTCCCGAGGGATATGAAACCAATTTTTGCCTACGCGTGCGAGCCGCTTGCTTTCAAAGACAATCGTGAAAACGGTGTCCACGCGGACGAAGCCGCGAGCAACAGCTAGTTTTCTAATAAAAAGAAACTATAGTTACAAAATGTTAAGAGCGTATTCAAAATATCGTTTCCCATACAATCTTAAAATTACTACTTCTTGAAAATGAATGGGCCGATTCTAATGAAACTTTATACACATAGGCAAGACATAAATATCTAGTTATTTAATAGATTACATTTTCAAAATACTTTATTATGAAAAACAATTAGGGAATTTTAAGATTATACTTTGAAAACCTTAAATCACTTTTATTTAGTGACAACACCATTTTTCTGAAAATTTTATCTATCCTCAAACTAGAATTTTGTGCCTTGCTTGTGTATAAAGTTTCATTAGAATTGGCACATCCGTTTTCAAAAAGTAGGTAGTAACTTTGAGTTTGTATGGGAAACGATTTTGTAAATACGCTCCTCAAGTCAAAGTATTTAGTGCGCTTGGAAAACATATTAAAATACCTATTGTTCTATCGAATTAACCTGCTCTTTCTCTTTAACCCTTTCACGAGCAACGCAACGACGGCGAACAAGAGAAAACTGAACCTTATTCGAGGTTAATACAGATTAATATTGACACAGCATCCCTGGCAAACATATTGCCAATGGTTGCGAAAGGGACCACCTCCGCAGCGTAAAGGTTAATCCATTCGCTTCAAACCAGAAGATCGTGGGTTCGATTTCCGGCTGAGTTTAACTTTGTAACACTCGGTTTACTTGGTGGTAAGGCATTTTTAAGACAGCTTGGTTTGCTACCACAATCTTATCTAAGTCTTGCCGTCAAACATCAACTTTAACACCATTGACGTATTCCGGCTTGAAGATAAGAAAGCCAGTTTTTCATTGCGTTGGCAATCTCGATAAGCTCGCTTCCAACTACGGCATTATCGTCACTTACCATCAGGTGAGATGATGCCAAGGGCTTACCAATTATGAATAAAAGTAAAAACCTATAGTATTGGCAAAGTATATATATATATATAATAGTACTAGTATTTGCACAGTATTACAATATAGCGGCTTACAGTAGCGCAACGAATGTACTTACAAAGAGCAACGGAAGGATACTTGCGAGTTTGTGAGGCTGGCTACAGGCTAGTATGGGCTAGTACCTACGCCGGGGGCATCGTGCGACATCAAAGGTGTTCGTTATACTGTGGTATTTGCAAGGGCTAATGCAAAAAAAAAATACTTTTGATCTGCATAAATACTTTATTCCTGTTTTGTTGCTATCATAGTATGTAAAAAAAAATTGGCGCAATTAGCAGCTGGAGTCCTTCCAAGCATCAAAATTGACTGTTGGTATGTTCGCACAGCTAGTCATCTCATTCCTGAAAGATAATAATAATAATTAAAAAATCAAAATTCATTTTTTTAATTATATCCTATGACTCTTCTCCCAGGATCGAGACAAATCTAACGACACCTCGCACACCAGAATCTATCGAGCCGTCAAGGCTACAGACCAAAAACAGACAAACATAGATCCACACGAAATTATTACTCGCCTTCTTGGGTAATCGGATGGTGATATTTGTGGCGCTAGGAAACTGAGGAGCCCCTCCTTTACGCACCGGTTCTAAATTTTCTATTCTACTTTATATTCTCCCGTAAGAAAAATAGAGTGTGTGGTTTTATGAAACCATGGTAAAAGTGAAACTTATTTTTTGACATTATAGACATTTACAGAGCACGAAACTATCACGGCTGCTCTCGTCTTGGAGGTACGGTACAGAGGGCAAAACATCATGTAATAAAAGTTTCACTCCTCTTGAAGCTACTGTACAGAGAACGAAACGATCATGGCTGCTCTGTCGAAAAAGTTTGAGACGATGTAATAATCTCTTTGCCGTCACGCAACACAGACGAAAAAGCTTGAGACGATGTAAAAAAAGTTTCACTTTAAAAGAGAGAGATCGACCAAAGTATACTTGGTGCAGTACTGCGGCACTTGAAGCCTTCGGAGAAGGCCAGAGCTAGGAAAAACTTTGACAGAGATTATCAATGTCGGCACTGATCGTAAGGAGTGGAAAGCTGTAGTTGAGGCCTTGTGCTCCTCGAGGAGTTATGGCAACTATAAGACATTACACATTCATTGGTTCCTTGGCACCAAACACACTTACACAATATTAGAACGAATCAAACAACCACAGAAAAAAATGATTAATGGTTCCTTGGCACCAAACACACTTACACAATATTAGAACGAATCAAAAAACTACAGAAAAAAATGATTAACAGTAACAATACAACTGGGAAAAAAAACAACAACAGTAAAATAAAATAACTACCAAAGTGTGCTGTGTGTGTGTGTGTGTGTGTGTCTGGTGCGTGTGGTGCAAGAATCATATTCGAACCAAAAAGAAGAAGATTTGCAGATATGATGTACTCACCCAGGTCCTGCCCGGAGATAAGCATGCGGCTGGATTTCAGAAACGTTGTCTCCGACATCACAAACCAGCTGGGCTACCGTAGCTTTGCGAACTTCTTTTAGTTGCTCTGAAATCATCATCATCATTCATCATTCATTTATTTTCAGACCAAAGATCCATTTTTTTTTAGTAAGAACACAACTTAACCTATATTAGTAGAAGCAAATACAATTTTGAGTCAAACGGATCAGAGTTAGTTTCTGATGCAGACATACGGACTGCGTAGCAGGCCCACCCAGTGTTTCAGGATAGGCCCCTCACACCTATCAGCAATCATCTTCAGAATCCCGTTGGTGCTACCCCGCCATCTTACCATTAAGGAGTTTACTTTTTTACGCATAATCGCATAAAAATCATCAGTGCGGGCGTCAGCAAACATCCCTGAGGCACTGCAGAAGTATATATATATAAATATTTACTGACGGTCACATATTCGACATTGCAACTAACGTGTTAAAATTACTCTTCCTTGAAAATGGATGCGCCGATTCTAATGAAACTTTATACACATGAGCAAGTCACGAAATTCTAGTTTGTGTCGAAATAATTTACCTTAAAAAAGGTTCAGTGAAACTATTCAGCAAAAACCCATTTTTTTTAGAAATTTTAACCTATCCACTAACAAGAAAGAATTTCGTGACTTGCGTATACTACAAATTTTCATTAGAATCTGCGCATCCATTTTCAATAAATACCTAGGAATTTTAAATTTGTATGGGAAACGATTTTGTGACTACGCTATTGATGAGGCAAACGAGCTGAATGCTCGGTATTTCACTCCTAGATCGCGTGCCGAACATCGCAAGTCGTGAAAAAGTTTTCAATGAAGGCAGACGCATTACTAGTTTAAGGCGGAATTGGGTAGGATATTTGACTAGACGAGAAGATGACTCGAGGACGAAGTCTGTAGTGAATTAGTGACCAAAAACAGGTCAACGATCAGAAACTAGACCACCAATCAGACCGATTCGTTTCATACCCGGAGGTCGCAGTTCGATTCCCCCAGTGTGGTTAAATCTTACGGTAAATGAAATTTTACAATGGCACAACTGGTAGTTCTACGGGAAACGCGCGGTTTGAGGGACTCGGTTTGGTTGGTGGTAGAGCATTTTCTGGCTAGCTGCCACCATCTTATCTAAGTTTTTCCGCCAAATATCAAAGTTTCCAGCACGAATGTATCGCTGTTTGAATAAAAGATAGCTAGTTCCCGATTACCTTAGGGAACCATTAGGTGATGTGATGGCAAAGTACAATTATTGTGGATAAAAAGACGAATAGACGAGTTTAACGAGGGACTGGAAAGCATGGCATGAAAAGAAAGGCCTAGCAGTTGATCGATAGCAGTTTAAGATGGTGCTGATGATAAAAAAGATTAAAAACCGACCAAGTGCCAGTCAGCCTCTCGCAAAATAGTCTTCCGCAGCCTTTTCAAAAAATAAATATTTATTTTGAAAAACAAAATTATCTTTGCAGTTGTTAATAGAACATTTTCTATGGGAAATCTTTAAACTTTTTACAAATCCAACTGCAATTCTTAAGTTGGTCCACTATTCATTACTCCTAAACTAAGAAAGCCTATTTAGCCGTGATAGTTTTTCTTTTAAATTGATTATATATCCCACTATTTCAATATTTTTTGATGTCCTGATATAGCCGTTTAGCTGGTGGGGGGAGGGGGGGGGGGGGAGAACTTGACTGTAAACTTTACTAGACTGTAACAAAAATTAGCACTTTAAGGCTTAATATTTCGCAAACGAATAACTGAATCAAAAAATGTTTTTTGCAAACCCTCTGAAGTTTTAAAAGGCAGTCAACGATACCTGATACGATAGGGTACGGCAACGAAAAAAAAATAGTAGGGGAGGTATATAGGTATATCCTATTCTGCAATTCTTTTCTAAGATTTCGTTGTATAATTTAGTCGGCGTGATTATACTCGTATGTCTACCCATGCCAAATTACAGCTTTTTAGTACCAATAGTCTTTGAGCAAACAAACAGACATGGCGAACCTATAAGGGTTCCTCGTTGATCTCGCAACCCTAAAACGGTTAACTTACCTGCTGTGAAAGCATTGGGACGGTTTGGTCTCTCAAACCAGTGTCTATCAGAGGCGATGGTGTTGTAGAGCTGCTCTCGCATAATGCAATACATCGTAGCGGGGATGTGGCCGCCCGGCACACTGTTCTCCAGCCAGAGACCAGACAGCAACTCGATGTCTTCAACGTTTTCGTAATTATCTTTCAGCAGCTGGATCCGCTATGGGTCCAACAAAGCTAGGTATAAGAATTTTAATTTTCATGCAGGGCAAGGCAGACAAAAAATATAAAGATTTAGAGGTGAGTTGCACCATGTAACTATAACGATAACCAAACCGTCAAATCGTCGGTATTTGACCGTAACAATAACAATAACCGGTCAAAATTGAGCGGTGAACGTAAGCGTTAAGTTATGACGTACTTTAACCGCTGTTGAAATGGTGTAACCCATATATAACCATGGTTGCACCATATAACTATAACGATACTCAAACCGTAACCAGCCGTCAAATCGCCAGTATTTGACCATAACAATAACAATAACCGGGCAAAATTGAGCGGTTGACGTAAGCGTTAAGTAATGACGTCATTTTAACCGTTGTTGAAATGGTGCAACCCATATATAACCATGGTTGCACCATATAACTATAACGATACCCAAAGCGTAACCAGCCGTCAAATCGCCGATACTGGACCATAAAAATAACAATTACCGGTCATAATCGAGCGGTTAACGTTAGCGTAAAGTTATGACGTCATTTTAACCGTTGTTAAAATGGTGCAACCCATATATAAGCGGCGATTTGACGGCTGATTACGGTGTGGTTATCGTTACAGTTATATGGTGCAATGACTTTGTAGTGACCGACCTGAAGCACTGTCATGACCTGGATGAGTTTGACTGTGAGTGACATTTTTGTCGACCGATTCCGTGCTTTGCAAGGCACGTAAAGCCCGAGGTACCGGTCGCTATCACTAGATGGCAGTAGTTAAGACGTACCGTGTCAGAGGCCTTATAGGCAGATTGAGAAACGTTTGAAAGTGGGGTTCGCCACTAGCCCTACAATCTCCATCACCTATGACATGGCCCCCGTGTTTGGAGTCACTAGCCGATATATTCAGTTTGTCACCTCATATACTTCCCCACCGAGGGGCTCGAGCCTACCCTGAATTATTGCCGTCGGGCCTTAGTCGACCACGAAGGGCCCAGTGAGGATTGGTCGACTTCACACACAACCTTCGAGTTTCTTCGCAGGCGTGTGCAGGTTTCCTCACAATGTTTTCCTTAACCGTAAGAGCGTCGAATAAACGTACATATGAAATCTAAATTCGCAAACACATTGGCATAGGTGAGATACTAGTTACCTCTCGGACAGGAGGTAGCGGTCCAAACCGTTACACCACCGACGCTCTTTTGATTGGTTTTGCTCACAAGACCGTTTACCAATTGAAGTTTTTATAAAAATATGGTTCATCACATCAGCCGAAGGACGTCCACTGCTGGACATAGGCCTCCCCAAGGATTTCCACGATGACCGGTCTAGCGGCTTCCCGCGACCTTCACCAGGTCATCGGTCAACCGAGTGGGAGGCCTGCCTACGCTACACTTTCCGGTTCGCGGTTGCCACTCGAGAACTTTACTGACCCAACGGCCATCCGTTCTACGAGCTATGTGCCCCGCCCACTACCACTGAAGTTTAACAATTCTGAGAGCTATGTCGGTTACTTTGGTTCTCCTACGGATCTCCTCGTTTCTGATTCTATTACGCAGAGAAACTCCGAGCATAGCACGCTCCATTGCCCTTTGGGTGACCTTGAGCCTTCTTATTAGGCCCATAGTAAGCGACCATTTCTCAGTTCCGTATGCCATCACTGGCAACACAGACTGGTCGAAGACCTTGGTCTGGGTTGTATGTTCTAAGGTACTTTAGTCTATTTGCTCCATGTCTAAGGCTTCCACACAAAGATTATCTGTGTAAAGTACACTAATAAAAGGATACTAAGATATTGGTGTGCGTGAATGAGCCTTAGTGTGTGTTGTATACGTGTGCATGTGTGTGCGTGTGTATGTATTATTAATACTTACTTCCGGTGTAATGACTTCAGCTAAATCTTCAAATGACTTGTGAGCTTTGCCAGTACAGTATTCTCTGTAGTGTGTGTAAGGCGGTAGACCAAAGAGTCCATCCTTCTGCAGGTCATTCGATAGGATGTCGATGAAGTCTTGACTGCTTCCCATGCCAATGGTTACCATCTAAATTAACAAAGAAAGGTGGTTCGTTATTTTAAACTAACACATCATCTAATCATAATCATCATATTGTATCATCCATCATCATCATCATATCAGCCGCAAAACGTCCACTGCAGGATTTCCACGATGACCAGTCCTGCGCTGCCCGCATCCATCGGCTTCCCGCGATATTCACCAGGTCGTCGGTCCACCGCGTGGGAGGCCTGCCTACGCTTCGTTTTACCATCTTCCCAAGGATTTCCACAGCGACCGGTCCTGTGTTGCCCTCATCCAGCGGCTACCCGCGACCTTCACCAGGTCAGTCCATCAAATGGGAGGCCTATGCCTCTACTATGACATTACACATCGTTATTAATAACTAATAAGTCACTAACGTAAAAAAAAGGCAAGTGCGACTCGAGGTCACACAAACTTGGTTCCGCACCAAAACTTCAACTACCAACATAACAAGCAAAATTACATGACATGATGTCGTGTGACATATCAAATGAAAGGGCTTGTTCTAAGAATCTCAAAAAAATTTTTACTATTTTAGGATAAATAGTTTTGAAGTTATATTTAAGTAAATAGTAAAACAAAAAAGCGTCGGTGGCTCAACCGGTAACGACTCGGTCCATCTAACCAGAGGTACCGGGTTCAAATCTGGACGGCCAATGTACCAATGAGTTTTTCAAATACTTACGTACATACGACTTACCGATTGCTTTAACGGTGAAGGAAAACATCGTGAGGAAACCTGCACACGCCTGCGAAGAAACTCGAAGGTTGTGTGTGAAGTCGACCAACCCGCACTGGGCCCGCGTGGTCGACTAAGGCCTAATCGCCCTGATTCAGGGTAGGCTCGAGCCCCTCGGTGGGGACGTATATGAGCTGTTATAATAATAATAATAAAATAAATAGTAAACACCCAACTAATTAACATATTGCAAAAAATACTTTTTGACAGGTATGTGGTGAAAAACAAAGCAACTCACATCGCGATCAACCATATTGTCGAAATTGGCGCATCCCTGTCGGAAGCTGCCTTGAGTGAACCATTCCACGTAGTCATCCTGGTACAGGAGTCCAGTGTGAGAAGTCATGTTCACTAAAGGATAATTCTTCATATAATTTCCCGAAGCATCATACAGTCTGAAAGGTAATATTAAATTATGTGAGGATCCGACAAGATAAGACTCTAATGTCTTTCTTGATATGGTTTAGTTCCGTCTAACAGCATAGGCATGAAACAGAAGTTTAGTTCGTTTACTTTTATCTGACTTAAAAACTAAGTCGAGTTAAAATGTATCCTATGTCACTTTCGGTATCGAGACAAATATAACGACACCTCGCACTTCAAAATCCATTAAGCCGTTTAAGCTACAGGCTTAGATAAAGATATATATATAATATATTATCCTCCTTTTTGGTCAGTTAGGTGAATAATCAGAGGTCACTCTACTTTCAAACTGACTTCTTGCTTGAGTATAAACATAAAAAACTAAGTGTTAGGTATCCATTACCACATGTGACCCACTTATCGCCTGAAGAATAGCGTACTATGCGTTAAATCAGGTATCCTTTACACATATGTGACCCACTTGTCGCCTGAAGAAGAACGTACCATGCGTTTAATCAGATATTTTTACACATATGTGATCCACTAGTCGCCTGCAGAGGAACGTACCATGCGTTAATTCAGGTAGCCTTTACACATATGTGACCCACTTGTCGCCTGAAGAGGAGCGTACAATGCGTTAAATCAGGTATTTTTACACATATGTAACCGATTTGTCGCCTAAAGAGGAACGTACCATGCGTTAAATCAGGATTTTTTACACATATGCTACCCACTTGTCGCCTTAAGAGCAGCGTACCATGCATTAAATCCGATAAGCCTGAATTTTTGCCGAGTTGCCTATGACGTTAGCCTAATGATTATCTAAGTATTCGACTTCGACCACCGAAACGAACCTTGTCAAAATTTAAAACTAAACGTCAGTTCTTTAATTGTTGTCGTTGTCGATAAAAAACAAAATATGTTGCTCTGTGAAATCAAATCCATCTATACGATAAACCGCTGCGGCTTACTTATTAAATATTTTTTACCTTATTAACGCGTTTCGCGGTGTAAGTATATCTTGGAAACGGTTCACCTGATTGAATAAGTTTATTGGGTAATCAACGGCAGATCATGAGAATCCGACAGATCGCGATCTCCCCAAATATTCCGAAGCAGATCGTGAAAAAACCTCTAAAAAGTAGAAAATAATATGTTTTGGCGCTTTATGTTTAAATAGGAGCGTACAATGCGTTTCAGTTTTATTTTATTTTTACAGTCATCGCGTAGGGGGACCGTTAAGTTGTGAAAGTACATATTAGTAATTAGTTGTAGTGCAGTAAAACAGTGGTATTCTGTTTTTATTTTATTTACTTAGCGGTCCCCCTACGCGACGACTCTTAGATCAAACTATAACTACGGGCAAAGACATGTTATTTTCTACTTTTTAAAGTTTTTTTCGGGGGTTTTTTACATTAATTTTAAGTTTAATATCATGCTTTTTCAATTTTACGTATTCCAAACACGATATCCCTGCTGTAGAATGATAAGGAGTTGGGTGTCCTGTAGATATCAGGAGTTGAGGCAGCATCAGTTCAAGGTTACCACCATGTTCTATTTAAAACCTATTCATTGAGACTATTCTAATGAGCCCAAACAAGATACCTATGCTCTAAGTTGGTGAGGAGTTGTGTATCCTGCAGATTCCAGGAGATGCTGCAGCATCACATCAGGTCAAGGTTGCCATTGTTTTGCAATTTTATTACAGTTACAAGGCAATAAATTTCGAATCGATTAGACCACTAGACCACAATCGAGGTGCCCACATCCCTTCACCACCTAGATAAGGGCTGATAATCTTCAAACGGCTGATCAGATCTTCATAAATTATAGCTAAGAACCATAAAAAACAATAAAATTCAAACAATAAAAACCGCATCAAAATCGGCCTATTTTTTTAAGAACTACGATGCCATAGACAGACATACAGATACACATGTTAAAATTATTACACCGCTCTTTTTGCGTCGGGAGTCTAAAGGAAAATTATACTTTGAGTATTAAATATGTTCTTAGAAAAGAAATGACACCCCCATATAACGGGATGCACTCGAAAAAAATATAAATCCCCTTTGTCATGCATAGAAGGTACCTTCAAAACAAAAGTTAATTACTCAAAATGGAGATCTATATTCATTCTTATTATGTCACAAACTTCGTGCCATTCGTTTCAAAAATATATAATTGAAAACGCTAAACACGTTACAAAGCCGACTTCCATCGGAACAACTTAGTTAATTTTGTGCATTATTATTTTTGGTTTTTGTTAATTTTTGATAAAATTTGTATGGGACCACACGGGAAGCACTAGCTTTCAAATAAAAAAAGAATCATAAAAATCGGTTCACCCAGCCAAAAGTTCTGAGGTAACACACATACGAAAAAAAACATACAGTCGAATTGAGTACCTCCTCCTTTTCGGAAGTCGGTTGAAAAGTCATGATTCTGAAGGACGCTCCGAACTATTTCATAAGGGTTCCTCTACACACGAAACCCTAAAATTTTTGATGCTGGTATGTGGTTGGTATTACCATAATCAAGATACAAAATGGAGCGGGTCCTGACGAAACCGGAAGACCCCTTTGATGCCTTGTTATTAGTCTGATTTCTATGCCTTTGATAAGATGTGTCAAATAGTGTCTTGGGAAGTCGATGCATATACTGGGCATGCTTAATCTCTTAAAAAACCAACCAAGGCGGACTCACGCGAGCTAGGGTTCCGTAAATTAAAAAAATATATATTATATTTGCAGTTGGTAATAGAACATTTTGTATGGAAAATTGCCAGTGATGACGTACGGAACTGAGACATGGTCGCTTACTATGGGCCTCATAAGAAGGCTCAAGGTCACCCAAAGGGCAATGGAGCGTGCTATGCTCGGAGTTTCTCAGCGTGATCGAATCAGAAACGAGGAGATCCATAAGAGAACCAAAGTAACCGACATAGCTCTCAGAATTGCTAAACTTAAGTGGCAGTGGGCGGGACACTTTGCTCGTAGAACAGATGGCCGTTGGGGCAGTAAAGTTCTCGAGTAGCGACCACGCACCGGAAAGCGTAGTGTAGGCAGGCCTCCCACTCGGTGGACCGATGACCTGGTGAAGGTCGCGAGAAGCCGCTGGATGCGGGCAGCGCAGAACCGGTCGTCGTGGAGATCCTTGGGGGAGGCCTATGTCCAGCAGTGGACTTCCTTCGGCTGATATGATGATGATGATGATGTATGGATAATTTATAAACTTTTTACAAATCCATCTGAACATATTAAGTTGGTCGACTATTACTCCTAAAATAAGACAGCCTACTTAGCCGTGATAGTTTCCCTTTTAAATTGATTACATGTCCTACTATTTAATATTAAGATTTAGGATGTTCTAAAATAGCGGTTTAGCTGGTACGAGGGACGGAGGGACACTAGACTCGAACAAAGGGTATCACTTTAAAGCTTAACATATCGCAAACGGTTTTAGTAATCCCTCAATACTTTTGAAAGACCTATTTAACGAGTTTCCACACAAAAAGGTACGGTAACGTAAAAATAATTCATGCCCTTTTTTCATGTAGGGGAGGTTAAGGTTAAGGTTATCACTTTAAAGCTTAACATTTCGCAAACGGATCCCTAAATCGAAATATGGTTTTAGTAATCCCTCAATACTTTTGAAAGACCTATTTAACGAGTTTCCACACAAAAAGGTACGGTAACGTAAAAATAATTCGTGCCCTTTTTTCATGTAGGGGAGATAAGTACTCTTAAAAACCACTTTGTTAGCGTGATTAATATTAATACACATGCCAAATTACAGCTTTTAGTACTAACAGTCTCTGAGCTAAACCGCGGACAGACAGACCTGCAGACAGACAGACGGATAGACATGGGGAAACTATCAGGATTCCTTATTGACTAAGGAACTCTAAAAAACGTTTCAACCATATGTTAACAATAAACGCGCAACACTTCTAGCATGGCCAATATTTTTAGACTTTTCATACAAATGGTGTATGTTTTTTTGAAGAACTATTAAAAAAGTGTAGAGTAGAAATTTTTGAGTAAAGCAAGTTCTATATTTACCCCCCCAGTTCTTATAAATTAGTTTAGTATTAAGTGGTTTTTTGTAAAAACGCGCGGAAATACAAAATTGTGTTTTTATATTGTCATAGAAGGATGGCACAGATTGTATGAAGTCAGTAGAACCCATGTTTGTAAGAACTGAGAAGATACTCGTAAATATAGCAGTTGCCCATTCGGTAGTTTTTATACCCTGTACTGCACATGCCTTATATAATTTTTCAATACAGTTGCTCGAAAAGTGGTACCTTATATGCCAGTCAAGTTTGTGCAAAATTGATTTTACCGCACACGTGGTTTTACTTTGCCACTTTTTTTTAATTTCTTGCTCGGAGGAACAAGACATTTCTAGCAAATAAAAAATATATTAACCAAAGGTACAGAATCTTCTTTAAGACTTTTAAAAGGAGAATTTTAAAAGAGATTGGTTGTACCTCCGTGAGGTTAGTATATAACTCTAGCTGATTAGATTCCTTTATATCTTTGTGAAGACAGAAGAATAAATATGAATGAAGAGCATAGGTTACAGGAAGGAATAGGTCATCTTTACCAAGGAGGTTTTAATGCTTACATTAATATTGTTCCAAGCCTTATGGTAATATATTTATGGTAATATTTTAAAAAAAAACTTACGCATGCGTACGTGTGCCTAGTTAAATTAAATATGGCGCAATTTTCTTAAACTGAATTGTGTGGTTTTGAATACAAACAAAATTATGAATATACGTATAATAAAAAATATACTTATGTGTATTTGTATAAGAAAAAACAAAGTGAGATTACTCTCCGGACTTCAAAACGAGCCAAAATTCGCGTAAAATTAACTTTAGTTGGCGAAACCTTGATAGATATGTACCCATGTATTTTATTTTTCTGTCACGGTTATTTTTTATTTTAACAGTTTTCTCACAACTGTATTGAAAAATTTTGTATGATACATGGGTGTAAAAGAAAATTACAAACTCGTGACCCCTCGCCGGCGGCTCGGGCTCACAAATATCACTCGTTTGTTATTGACCTTTTTACTACCCTTGTATCATAAATAACTATTAATAGCTTTTCAAGAAAACAACTCTTCAGAAAACCTGGCTAGCTACCACCATCTTATCTAAGTCTTGCCGCCAAATATCAATGTTGTTATCATTGGTGTGTTTCGGCATGAAGATAAGATAGCCAGTTCCCCATTGCGTTGGGGAATCTTGGTAAGCCCGCTTCCATCTTCGGCAACATCGTCACTTACCACCAGGTGAGATGTTGTCAAGGGTTTACCAATTGTTAATAATAATAATAATAAAAAAAACCATGTTTTGCATGAAAATTTTTAAAAAATCCCTAAGCAATGTTGAACAGTGAGCTTACTTCAAATTACTGTGCTGGATGACGTGGAACCAACGCGTCACGTAAATAGCTTCCACGCTTTGTCGGGGAATCACATCCTCGTCGTGAATGTCTCTGAATCCCGGAGATGACGATAGTAATTTATCGTTGATGAGGTTTTCGTATCCTGGGAAATATGGAAAATATGTGTGTTTCATCGAAAATATTAATGTCAAAAACATAAACGCATATTAAAAATAAGTACCAATATAGAGTGTAAAAATAGATTGTACGACAGCTTGCACTTAACTTTCTCGACAACTTTTTTCCTTAATTTATTTTAATACAAAAATTGTTTTTTTTTTTAATAATTTTGATGAATTCATACTGCATGACCAAACATGTAGTTACTTATTCGTTAATCCATATATATTCAATAGCTCTAACCATTTGTGAGTAAATCGCAAGTTTCAATTAAATTTGTAGAAGAACCATACAAACACGGTTTTTACCCAGACCAATGGGTAATAACATTAGCAACTCCGACATGCAAACTTTTATTAAAAACGTTAGAGCTATTTTTGAGAAAAATAAAATTTCAGTTTTTGTTGTATGATAGCTACTCTTCGGTTTGACGGTACGAAGAAAAAAACACTCGATGAAATAATATAAAACTCTAAAAATTCCAAACTTGGCCTCCAGAGTCAGTCATGATGGACAGACGCACGCACGCGCGGACGCACGTACGGAGTTGAGTTTTTCGGTACAATATGTTAATGGTATAGAACATATTTTTACGAAAATTGGAAAAAAAAATTGTCGCGGTAACAATACTTCCTCTACCCTACCTACGTCTGAGACCTACGTACGTACCTCACAACGAGGTCGAGAAAGTAAAAAGTTGATGTAAGACCCGATAACTGGGGGTTCTACTCATCTTCTGAACAACTTTCCCCAAGGAACCCATAGTAATTTTTTTATTGGACCCTCCATACTACCATGCACAAAATTGGTGGATCAGCTGATCGATTTTTATAAAAAGACCCATATAGACCTACCGTACCCAATGCGGTACAGTAACTTCGTTAAAATGTTTTGAAATACCCTCAAATTAACAAATTTACATGACTTTACTATTCACTTGTCACAATATACTCAGAGTGTTTGTTTTAGTTAAAAAGTGTTGAAAATACGTTCAAGCCCGTAACTTTGAATTTTTTTGTGAAATTAATGGGCGTAATCAAAAAATTTGTTATCTTCTTTACATAGTACAAAATGAAATCGCTTACGCTGTCTGTTCACTTAGATCTTTTAAAGTACTCAACTGATTTTAATGCAGTTTTGCATTAATAGATAACTGATTCAAGAGGAAGGTTTATATGTATAATTAATACACTTTATAGTACAGAAAAGCCGAAAAATTCAAAGATTTATAATGAGACATCTTTATCTTTCATATTTTATTATGTTTATATTTCAAATAAACAGAATCGTTGCACAGCGTGGCCTGGGAATAAAATCGAATGACAAAAATATACTGACAATTTTAAAAACAAACAAAATAACAAAAATTAAAAATTGACAAAAAAAAGATATAAAACAGGTTGAACGTACAAAATTGCTAAAAAGAATGATTCGTCACAATAGGTCTGGGAAGTTTCCGTTAATAGGAAACAAGGAAGCCAAATCAAAAGAGAGAGCTTAGGCTTTTACGATTATCGTGTTTCTGACGATATTATCATTTGCAAGTAGCATGATAACAGTATGGTATTAGTTTGTTCTAATGCAGTTGTGCAATGCAATCCGGTGCACAAAACTGAACGCTATTCTCAGCAACAAAAAATCTGTTTTTCAACCCCATCTTATTCACCAATATAATAAGAATATGGGTGGTGTAGATTTATCTGACCAGAAAACATTATCATTACGAACTGGCATTCGGGGAAAAAAGTGGTATATGCCTTTGATTCTCCATTACATTGACATGTCCATTCAATTTAGTGGTTGCTCCACCGACATAATGGTGAAAATATGGATTTATTTAATTTCGACGTCGCATTGCAAATTCAATTATTGATGAAAATTAACTGCGCCAAGAGCCAGGTCCTAGTCGGCTATCTTTAATAACTTATGATTCTCGATATAATGGCAAAGAACATTTTGTCACAAAGCAGAAGAAAAGAACCAGGTGTGGACAGAGCCATCGACAATGTCTTACAAGATGTATAAAGTGCAATGTTGGTGTCCATCTAGAATGTTTTAATAATTACGAGTATCACACTAATAATTAAATAAAAAGTTCATTGTAGTCCTTCTGTACTCTATGAAGTACGGTCCCGCTATATTTTTTATTATTTTGTTTTTAAGATTTTTGGGGTTAATTGAATATTTTTAATACTTAAAAGAACTCAATTTTTGTATAAAAATAATTATCGGTCAAAAAAGGTACAAAAGTTCTTAATATGATGAGTAGAAGCCCCAGTCAACGGGACTTAGGTACACCAATATTGTAACAGCCTGTATACCTTGACAAAATGCAGGGTTATAGGTCTGGCTATCCAATCTGTCAGTGAAGTAAATACTAATATTATAAGTGTAAAAATGTGTTTGTTTGTTTGTTACCTTTTCACGCTTCAACATCTCGGCCCATCTTGATGAAATTTGGGATGCAGGTAGCCTGTGTCACAAAGAAGGACATAGGCTACTTTTTATCCCGTGAAAATAGCCAAGTCTAATGCAGTTCCTGAGGGAACTCAACAAATACTCTTTTTTTGGTTAATTTCTTTAACATCGCAACGGAACAATGGATTGTTGTGATTTTTTGCATAGAGATGGTTGAGAAGGTGGGAAGTGAAATAGACTAATAATCAGAATATACCGATATAGTTCCTGAGGGATCCGGAGAAAACTCATTTTCATGCGCACCGCTCACCCTCAAAGACAGACATAAAAACGATATCCACGTGGGCGAACCCGCGGGCAAAAGCTAGTAGTAAATATATTGTAAAATTACGCTGTGTAAACTTTCTCGCGTAGCCTTCACCCCCTGACATACATACATACATAAATCAGCATCATAAACAAGCATCCGTAAAATTATGAAAGAATCAGGCTTATGAAAAACTAGCTGTTTCCCGCGGCTTCACCCGCGTGGACAACGCGTCTATGACTTTTCGAGGGTGCGCGGTGCGCAAGCCGCAAGCGGTTCGCGAGCGTGGAAAAATGTAGCCTATGTGTTAATCCAGGTCCTAATCTGTCTACTTACCAAATTTCAGCCAGTTCCGTTCAATAGTTTTTGCGTGAAAGAGTAACAAACATACATCCATACATTCTTACAAACTTTCCCGTTTATTAATAGCTTTTTCCCGCGGCTTCGCCCGCGTGGACAGCATTTTTAAGAGTTTCTTTAAAGGTGATTAGTAAATTATGCCGTTTCCCACCCACTCAACTATCTCTGTGCAAAAAATCACAACAATCGAGTATTTTTTTAGTTCCCTCAGGAACTGCAACAGATTATGCTATTTTCCCGGGATAAAAAGTAGCCTATGTCTTTCCCCGTGACACAGGCTACCTGCATGCCAAATTTCATAAAGATTGGTCAAGGCGTTGAAGCGTGAAAAGGTAACAAACAAACAAACACATTTTCACATTTATAATATTAAAGTAAGGATTTACAAATACCAAAAGTTTACTAAACTATTCAGTGTAGTAGTTCTTATATTTTTTTTTTTTTTTGAACTCACAATTTTATTAAAAATAAGTAGTGGCTGGTCTGCCATATTTTGGGAGTACGCCAGGTTGCGTTAAGAATGGCGTCACTCAGCTAACCGTGCATGCTTCTCCAAACTTAACGTGTATGCAAAATTTCAGCTCAATCGGAAACCAGGATGTAGTTCTAATTTAGGTTCCAAGATTGGTCCAAAAACGAACAAACTAACACTGCAAGCTAAATAAAACTTGTAAAAATATGAAGATATTTCTATAAACGGCATTGAACGTACCCATGAAAGTGGGGAACAATTCGTAGTAAATCATCTGGTGGTACATAGCCAAGTTGATGTCCCGTGCTGTTTCGAAGAGCTGGTCGTCGTCCCAGCAGGGGTTGCGCTTAGCCAGCTCAGAGGCAATGCGATTGTGTTGCCGCATGTACCACAACGAAAAGAGGTTTATACCGATCATGGCGTTCGTGTAACCAGTAGCTGCAATCAAATAAATTTTACCCAATGACTTAAACAGGGTGTAACAAAATTGGTGTAGGTCCCGTTTACTGGGGGTTCTACTCGTCATACTGAACAACTTTCTCCAAGGAACCCGTAGTCGATTCTCAAAAAAAATTTGGACCCTCCATACTAAAATGCACATAATCGGTCGATCAGCTGATCGATTTGTATGAGGAGTAAAATATTTTTTTTACGTTTTCAGTAAATTCGTAGGACAAAAGTTGTTCAGTATGATGAGTAGAAGCCCCAGTTAATGAGACCTACATCAATTTTGTTACACCCTGTATATTACTGGCGTAATTTTACCATAAATGTTTTCTAAATAGGGGACCGGACTGCTAGTCATTTGAGTTACTTTTTATGATCTGTCAAAAACGAAATTTTGTTCTAAAAATTTTTGAAATACCCACAAGTGACGTCATAGATTTTTAGCGTTATTGACGAACTTATTTTGTGAATTTGATCAACTAAAAATTGGAGACGTGATGGAAAAACAAAACAAGTAACAGATTTTAAAACCTCGAGAAGAGAGCAATTTAGGGAATCATGTTTCAGAATTTATTTTTGATGCAGTCCGATCCCCTATTCTTTTTCGCAGGAACATTTCATTTTGCATGCGAGGCCCTATTTAGGCTTCCATAGCCTAACAAGGTATACCTTTATAGTTTTTTTTATTTTTTTATTAAAAATTTGAGTGCTCACCTGATGGTATGTGACTATGTAGTCGAGGATGGTACACGCAAACTCAAATAATGCCTATTCACTCTCGCCTTGAGGATCCTCAAATTGTAGGAGTCACACGTAAAAGTAATCGGCATAAATGGCTAAACGTGGCTTGCGAAGCACGGAAACAGTCGAGAAATTTGTCCTTTTATCCACAATTGGTAAGCCCTTGGCATCATCTCACCCAATAGTGACGATGATGCCGAAGATAGAAGTGAGCTTACCAAGATTCCTCATCGCAAATGCTGCCTACATTGATTTTTGACTAGATGGTAGTAGCTAGCCAGTTGGGCTTAGAAAATGTCCTTCCACCAACCAAACCAAGTCCTAAAAATTAAGACTCCACCGGGGATCGAACTTGCGACTTCCTGATGTGAAGCAAGAAAATTCCCAACCTTTTCAATTGGTTTTTCTGTCTACAAAAATAAGTGAAATTAACGGAGAAATTCGCTAATTTATACAATATATTTTAAAAGGTAAACATGCAAAACAGGCCGCTAATAAAATTTGTGATGGATCATCATTACAGCTCATATACGTCCCCACCGAGGGGCTCGAGCCTACCCTGAATCAGGGCGATTAGGCCTTAGTCGACCACGCGGGCCCAGTGCGGCTTGGTCGACTTCACACACAACCTTCGAGTTTCTTCGCAGGCGTGTGCAGGTTTCCTCACGATGTTTTCCTTCACCGTTAAAGCAATCGGTAAGTATGTACGTAAGTTTTTTGAAAAACTCATTGGTACATTGGCCGTCCAGATTTGAACCCGGTACCTCTGGTTAGATGGACCAAGTCGTTACCGGTTGAGCCACCGACGCTTCAATTGATGGATATGCAAAGATATTCGAGTATAAGTGGTTATGGAGATAACACAGTAGCAGATGCAGTATCAGTCTGCAATTCGCTCTGGCCGCCCGGTTTGAATTTGCATTTTGCATACAAAATACGAAGAAACATTTTCCGCGACTTATACTTATGCAGAAATAATAACTTTTCTTTACTTTAACTCCTTCGTCGTTCGGGTGGGTTATCATATCATTTATCAAGTCTAATTTCACTCAAGGCTCAATTACATTTTTTGAATTTTATCTCTCTATCTCTCCCTTTTTCTCTCACCTTATCGTGTGGCACAATTAACCGTGCTATTCAAGGGATAGACGGCGATTGGCTGGTGTTGCACTTAGCATCACCTGAAGTAATGTGCAGGGCGTTTAGATTTACACCTACGGAACAACGTTATTTTATCTCTGCTCTGTTAATTAGTAAGTATGAAAATGATGAAAATGTACCTACGCCGCGCGGCCCCTTGCAAGCTGCAAATTCAGTAGTCAGAAGAGATAAGAGTTACGCGATAGAAAGAGAGGCAACTTGTAGGTGAATATAACTGCAGTTGGTAATTAGCGCTGTGCGACCTGAATTTGCACTTTATTGTATCGTAACAAGAGTCGCCATTCATTCAAATGATTTTGCGGAGTTAACCTTCTTTTACGTAGTAAATAGTCTTTATTATTTGCCCATACTTACGTGATTCGTGGCACCTTGTTTCGTTAAGTTCCGGAGAGTTCATGAAGCATATTTGTTGATTCAGTGCCATGTCCGTTATGTTCGGGTACCACATTCTGCCTCTATGGTCCAGTTCGTACTTCAGCAGACCACCTTCGAACTTCCTTCCTTTCTCATTCTCTACATCCGTCTGTCCGTACACTACGGACAAATCCAAAAGTGGAGGAGCCATGTTTACCTGCAATATATTTGTATTTGATAAAGTAAATATCCATTTCATTTTTTCTTTCTCGTAGAATCCTGATTATATACCAAGGGCGGTACCAATTGCAATGAAAATATATAGGTACTAGCTGTTTCCCGCGGCTTCACCCGAGTGGACAACGTTTCTATGACTTTACGAGGGTGCGCAGTGGGCGAGCCGCAGGCGGCTCGCGAGCGTGGAAAAAAGTAGCTTGTGTGTTAATCCAGTTCCTAATCTGTCTACCTACCAAACTTAAGCCAGATCTGTTCAGTAGTTTTTGCGTGAAAGATTAACAAACATACATCCACACATTCTTACTAACTTTCGCGTTTATAATATTAATAGGATAGGATATCTCATTTATTATTTCTGTCATAGTAACATGGAAATATCCTTGATATAAAACTATGTCCCTAAGGATATTATAGTTACGTACCGGTTCATAGCACAGAAATTTCTCTGTCGTTCATAGTTATATCATGGCTTTTTCTATGTTACTGCGACATATCGATACACTATGTCGATACCGAAACTTTCACCTGACTGCCGAAAAAAAAGTAATGTTTTTCGAGTGTTTGTATGTATATATGTCGCTTTCTTTGGCTGAGCCTGTAGCCTAAATGGCTAATGGCCCTAGAGCGAGTGTCTAACCATCCCTACTAATATTATAAATGCGAAAGTAACTCTGTCTGTCTGTTACGCTTTCCCGCAAAAACTACTGAACGGATTTGGGTGAAATTTGGTAGGTAGACAGATTAGGACCTGGATTAAGACGAAGGCTACTTTTTACCACGCTCGCGAGCCGCTTGCGGCTCGCGCACTGCGCACCCTCGAAAAGTCATAGAAACGTGGTCCATGCGGGTGAAGCCGCGGGAAGCAGCTAGTTTTCCATAAAGGTAGGCCCAGTGGACATTGGGAGTACCTCGGATACTCATGGGCCGGTCGTCTCAACAGCGTAACGAACAAACGGAATAACCCATACGTTATTTCTAGTGCGATGAACTTTTTTTTATTATTTACAATTGGTAAGCCTTTTCTCTCTCTCTCTTATCGTGTGACACAATTAACCGCGCTATCCAACTACGTAGGTATAAGTCTATTCTCTTTTTGACGTGACAACGTCTTATAAATTGATGACACAGGCTACATTCACGAAAAAGTGTGACGTCACTATCATGTTACGCCAGTGTGACGTCATTGTCGCGTTACGCCAGTGTGACGTCATTGTCACGTAACGCCTGAGCCTAGCGTGCAAGTGAGAGTTGTACTAGTACGGACGGACAGACGAACCGTCAAATAAGTAAGTCAATGGATTAAAAGTACTAGGCTTCCAGGAGCTTACAAGAGGTGTTCCAACTGTGAGATATCTTGTAGTTTTAAAAAGTACCAGGAGCACATTAGTGCCAAGGAGTTAACTCATTCGACTATGGGCGGTATTTTACATCTCCATAAAGATGGAGCTGAAGAAGTTTTACTTCAGTCGTGTGGTCTAAAGCAGACAAGCGTTCGGCTTGTGACACGTTATCACATAAAATTATCGTCCGTAAACCGACTTTACAGACAAAATGGGGTTTTTTTTTCACAGCATAATTATGCATACTCGATAGATCGGATCAATGACACAAACAAACTTACCCATTCTCGCTCCGTGTTATTCGGAAGGCAGCCTTCGGATTGATACGATATGGGTATAGTTAGGTTCAAACAATGAATGTTTGAGAAGCGTAGCGTGGGGTCTTCATCAGGGACCCCGTAGGGGGCGCACAAAGGGTCCTCTGCGCCCTCTGGCTTGCAGCAGTAGGGCCTGGTTATAATATAGTTCACTAAAATGAAAAGGTTATATGTAAGTACATGGTGAAACCAAATTTTTATTAATTCGTGTTCCCGTACCCGTTTTACTTGAAGACTCTTACGGCTATTAAGCTGGAATTTGGCGTGTTTATAAACACTCGGTGACGCCCACAAATTTATTGAATGAAATCTAAATCTAATGCATGTAAAGTGAGGGATTTTTTCCCTACTGGGCCAAAAATCTTGTAAATCACAGTGTATGAGATAGAATGCAAAGATTCCATGAAAACTTATGAAAAAACTAGTGTATGTGATTTTATCACGCGGTTAACTGTTATACAGCAAAAAATAAATAAAACAAAAATACAAAGTTTGGTTTAATGCGTAAATCGTAGATAAAAAGAAAATGTGAACGATTGGACACAGATTATATTCCAACTTAACCTGGCCGGTGATTCAACCCGGATCCCTGCAGGCCAAAGGTACTTGCGGTACCATAAATGACCACTGTGCCACAGAGGTCGTTTGATCGACACGATCAGCAAAAATAAAACCGGCCAAGGGCGAGTCGGACTCGCGCACGAAGGGTCCCGTACCATATTTA
Source organism: Coleophora flavipennella (assembly GCA_947284805.1). Taxonomy (NCBI): domain Eukaryota; kingdom Metazoa; phylum Arthropoda; class Insecta; order Lepidoptera; family Coleophoridae; genus Coleophora; species Coleophora flavipennella. Next base: position 6,982,028 of record OX369308.1, read on the forward strand.
GTATGTAAAAATCTAAAGTTCTTCCGTTCTCGCAGGAATAATGAAATTTATATTTTCCTGAGTAAATAGAATCCTATTTACCTAGAGCAAAGTATGTACTAATAGGTGTTGTTATGTTGGTAATTAGAATTTTGGTGGGGAACCCTGTTTGTGTGACCCCGAATCGCACTTGGCCGGTTTTTTTTAAATAGTCGAGGTATATGTTACGAAACTTTTTCGATACGGCAAATATTGATTTACAAATAAATACTGATTTTCTAGTGGTAGTTTTTGTAATAGTTACATTTCACCACCTCCTGGCAGCAAAATAGTTATTTCAATACGTCATTTATCCTGAAAAATATTGGTAATAAATAGGTGGTAGGAAGCATAATAGATTAAAAAAACCGACCAAGTGCGAGTCGGACTCTCGTAAAGTAGAATTCCGCGCTTTTGCGACTTCCTGTTACACATTTCCGTCCCATTTCACGAAATCACTCCCACAAATTGCAAAAACCGACCAAGTGCGAGTCGGACTCTCGTAAAATAGAATTCCTCGCTTTCGCGACTTCCTGTTACATATTTCCATCCCATGTTACACATTTCCGTCCCATTTCACGAAATCACTCCCACAAATTGCAGGAAAGCGAGAGCAAAGATGTTACACATCAAAAATTATTGCAGATGAGCTAACGCGGAAAAGTCGACTAACTTATGACATGCAGTTGAATCCGTGATAAGTTCATAAAAATATCATTCAAAATGTGGGAAAATAAAATGCAAAAATAACTTTGTTTTGAAAAGAATAAGGCAAACTACATAATGGCATGCAATGTGTTTCTTGCTACATGTGGAGAATATTTTGTAATATTTTCTTGGTCAAAAATTGTAACTATTATTGTTAAGACGGAGAAGTCCGCGCATATTATCTTGGTTCAGAAGCAACAAGATCTAGACCGGAACTAACGACGCAGTCACACTTTGCAGATGGCTGAGAAGAGACTGAAGTTCCGCAAGATAATTGCTGAAATCAGTTAGGATATAGCGCCCGAAGAAGGAGATTTCCAAAAAAAATAAAAAGACTAACTTTGTTTTGTAGTTGAAAAAAAAATGTTCATACCATACATCAATCAAATGTAAGTTACGGTCAACCTTTCAGCTGTAAATGTAATGTATGCGAAATAGATAACTACTAATTAATAGTTGTCAGATTTTGCCTTTACTTGTGCTGTGAGACCTTTCTTTCATGATTTCATGATGCCCAATTTCATGACTCTAGGTCAACGGGAAGTACGAAGAAGATTTACTTGCGAATGTAATAATATGTAAAATAAATCCGTATTTTTGATGTTGAACATCTATCCTCTCCCGTTCCTGTAATCTGTGGGAGTAATTTTGTGAAAAGGGATTGAAGTGTGTAACAAAAAATGCGTTTTTTGTCGTCAACGAAGACACGAAGGCTAAGGAAACATGGCCATGCCGCCTTATTCATTTTTCAGTCAAGAAAGCTAAGAAAACTTGGCCGGAAGGGCGGTAGGTTTGTTACTTATGTCAGTTGTTAGTTGTTACACATCATATGCGACTACTGGTAAGGCTTTCACTTTTTTTTAATTGTGATGACTAGAAGCTTAATTTTTTTGGAACTCCAAGGGACTGCAGACTAAGCATTTGATATTAATCTCAACTTGATACCGACGCCTTCCTGAGAAATAGGGCAGTTCGGTTAGATTCGGTACATCTCGGCTGAAGTCGACTGGAACGCTGGTGCGTAATTACTTGTTTTACATAGGAAATGCCCCATGTTCCTACGTACAAATTTTGAATGGGCCATTTTAGGAGCGATACTCCACAGAAAAATTCTCTGTGGATAAACTCAAGCGCTCCGCGCGCTCGCGTCTGACGACGGTGACGGGACCCACTCGTACATACATACTTACTAATTATCGGTTTGTTTAGATAATGTTTTACATAGTATTGTTCTTTGTGCTATGCGTATTTAAATACCTACTGTAAAGTGGAATATTAATTATTGGATAAGTTGGATAACATAACTTTACGTGGAAGTCCATCGCTCTACCGCCTGTGGTGAATAGGTGTCATTGTACTATTTAGTTGTGTGGAGAGGTATGAGTGGTGGTACGGAACCCTCGCAGTGCTATTCTGACTCGCACTTGGCCCGTTTTTTATTTTACGTTGATGACTAAACTGCTATCAATTTATATTCTGTCATGTTTCTTTTTCATATAGTTTTCCAAAAAAATATATTTGATGATTGTGCACTAAAGAAGGAAATTGTTGGTTCCTTTCGCATTTAAGTCCTAATTATAATAATTAAAGCTACATACTGATTTTATTCATATTATTAATTTTATTACAAACTCCTCTATTAATAAAATACAATGAAATTATATGTCATGTACAAAGGGAATATTTAATTTGGAGGCTTTTGAATTTTATGGTCTTCTAGGACCCCACGCGACGTGACGTGTCGTGTAATTTAAATCGCGCGACTGGTTCAGAGATAATTAGGTATACCTACTTACCTGTGTCATCTACGTTGACGCTGTCACTGGAAATTATCATCACGTTGTAATTGACAAGATTCGTGAACTCTAGACTTTCAACCGCCCCTTCATTCGTGAACTTTGTGCGTTTTAGTCTAGATGATGTTCTCGGTTTTCCAGACTTGAGGGGCCTGATTGAGCTATCTGTGGAGTAATAATTGTTTTACATGTCTATCTTCAGATTAAGCTAAAAAATATACAGATGTAGCACAATTTGGTGTAGGAGCCGTTAAAGGCATACTCACAAAATCATTTCCTATACAAAATTTAAATTACTACTACTTGAAAATGAATGTGCCGATTCTAATGAAACTTTAAACAGATAGGCAACTCACGTAATCCTACTTTGTGGATTGATTACATTTTAGAAATACTTTATTTTAAAAAAATATTAGCGAATATTAAGATTATTATGAAAATCTTTAAGTATTATTAAGTGACTACACTATTTTTTTGAAAATGTAACCTATCCACAAACTAGAATTTCGTTACTTACTAATGTGTACAAAGTTTCATTAGAATCGGCCCATCCATTTTCAGGAAGTAGTAATTTTTACTGGGCCCGCGTGGTCGACTAAGGCCTGATCGCCTTAATTCAGAGTAGGCTCGAGCCCCTCGGTGGGGACGTATAGAGCTGATATGATGATTGGTCAAAGATTTTGTGAATACGCTCTTAACTGGGGCTTCCACTCATCTTACTGAATAACTTTCTCGAAAAGACCCGTACTGATAATGAAATCACAAAAAAATATGACCTCTTCATTTGTGTCCATACAGTCGATCAGCTGATTGACCAGTTGAATTTTCGTATGGCACATATTTTTTTGACAATTTTCTATGGATTTGTTTGGGAAAGTTGTTCAGTATGATGAGTAGAAGACCCAGATAACCTGTAATCTGGGACTTAACCATTACGCAACGGAGATGGTGAAGAAATATTTTCAACTTTCAAACCCCTCCTTTTTGAAGTCAGTTGGCAGTTATCAATTCAAGTTTTTCTGGTTTTTTCTTGTAATGTATGTTACGCAATATCTTCGCCAAATGTGAACAGATTTTAATTATAATTTATTATTTATTTTAATTGATAATTTATGTCTCCAGTGTAGAAAATTAACACAATTTTTATTATAAAAATCTAAAAAATGTAACTATTGCGATTTAAGCCAGTTTTTTTATGTGTTTACCTTTGTCAATTATGAGATTATTACCTTTCCCAAACATGGCGGGCAGAATCCTGGCGAAGGGCCGGAAGCCTGTGCCGTATGTGGGGTACTTGAGGTTGGCGCAGCTGCCGTCCACTCGCCTGCCTTCTGAAGGGTCGCAGGGTGCGAGAGATACTGCACAGTAACTGCAAATAAAGAAAAAATAGGCTAAGTGCAAGAAGAGATTAACGAGAGCGACAGAAAAAACATGTTTTGAAATCTCAAAAATCGTCTCAATTTTTTTCGTCTGTGTGTTGCATGTCGCGTGACGGTCGCTTTCGTCTGATGGTATGATCGTTTCGTCCTCTGTACCGTAGCGAGAGCAGCCATGATCGTTTCGTCCTCTGTGATGATGATGATGATGATGATGGTCCTAGCCGTTTTTAATTTAATAATAATATAAATTATTTTTCTGTAAAGTTTTTAGTTCAGGATTCTTTTGCCAAGTACGACTTATTACTTGTTGTTTTACTTTATTTAGGAAATGCATTTGCCCATGGTTTCGCCCCGTTGATATCGACGGTGCGCGGTACGCGAGCCGCAAGCGGGTTACAGGGTTTTCCATTATAAAAAACTTTGTCCGAATACAACAAAAAATACTGATTATAAAATCGATTTAAATAGTACCTACACGTATAAGAAAAACTAATAACCAATAGAAAAATTCTTTATTGATTATTTTGATGTTTTTTATTAAGGCTTGTACATGGGCTAGCGACCTTGAGGGTCTGGGCGGAGCTCTATATCTCTCCCCGCACCACCCGCACCATAACATCGCGCGCGCTGCGTAGGTATACAGCCACACCAGAGTCATAGTCATAAAATTACAGAGACTTACACAGACACAAATATCATCTTCTTTCTACGTACACCGGGTGTACTTAACGTAATAAGTCTTCAAGCGTAAAGGCAAAAAAATAATAATATTACAGCCATGCTGTGCATACTTTTTCGCTGTCACGGTCTGGTGTAGTCGGGAATACACAAAACAACGATAACCATTAGGTACGTTTACCTACTAGCAATAAAAATTGGTGAATACATCTAAATTTTACACATAATTTGGGTTTGTATGGGAGGTGAAATGAAAACTAGAAGATTCCATCATGGTAGAATATGGAAATGACATTTAGTTTGACACATTTGTTCACAAGCAGCGCCCCTCTTGTGTGAAAATATATTTTCAATACAGTTGCTCCAAAAATGGTACTTTATGTGCTAGTTTACTATGCGCAAATTTTTTTTTACCGCACACGTGCTTTTTACGTTGCCACTGTTTTTATTTGTAGTTCTGTGAAACAATACATTTCTAGCAAATAAAATAATATAATAACCAGAGATAATGAATCTTCTTTAATGTTTTTGAAATGAGAATTTTTAAAGAGATTGGTTGTTTCTACAGAATAGAAGGATTTTTTTTTCTTATCTGTGGTTGTTTCTCTGTGAGGTTAGTACTTAGTACATAACGTTAGCTAATTAGATTCTCTTTGGGTTATATCTTTGTGAAGAAAGGAGAATAAATATGAATAAAGCGCAAAGGTCATCTTTTCCAAGGAGGTTTTAATGCTTACAATAATAATATATCCCAAGCTATTGATATTTATCTAGGATAATATTTAAAAAAACTTACGCATTTGTACGTGTGCCTAGCTAAATTAAATATGGCGTAATTATCGTAAAACTAAATTGAGTTGTTTTAGTTGTAAAAAAGGAGTTTAATTATGAATAGTTAATATAATAGGTCTAATAAAAAATATACTTATATACGAGTATAATAAAAATAGAGTGAGATTTCTCCCCGGACGTTTTAAATGAGCAACAAGTCGCGTAAAATGAACTTTGATAGCCGAAATCTTGATAGGTATGTACCCATGTATTTTGTTTTTTTGTCACGGTATTTTTTTATTTACCTGTTTTCTCACAACTGTATTAAAAAAAACGTCGCATGATACATGGGTGTGAAAGAAAATGACAAACTCGTTAAAATAAAAAACGACAGTGACAGAAAAATAAAATACATGGGTACATACCTATCAAGGTTTCGCCAACCACAGTTCATTTTACGCGAATTTTGGCTTTTTTAAAATGTTCGGGGAGTAATCTCACTTTGTTTTTCCTTATATATAAGTATATTTTTATTGCACGTATATTCATAATTTAGTTTGTATTCTAAGCAACACAATTCAGTTTACGAAAATTGCGCCATATTAAATTTAGTTAAGCACACGTACGCATGCGTAAGTTTTTTTTAATATTAATATAAGTAGATTACAATAAGGCTTGAAATAAAATTCATGTAAGCATTAATACCTCCTTGGAAAGATGACCTATTCCTTCCTGTTACCTATGCGCTTCATTCATATTTATTCTTCTTTCTCACAAAGATATAACCCAAAGGGAATCTAATCTGCTAGTGTTATGTACGAACTTCACGGAATTACAACCAGTCTCTTTTAAAATTCTCCTTTCAAAAGTCTTACAGAAGATTCTGTATTTTGGTTATCAATTTTTTTTATTTACTAGAAATGTCTTGTTCCTCCGAGCTAGAAATTAAAAAAAGTGGTAAAGTAAAAGCACGTATGCGGTAAAATCAATTTTGCGCACACTTGACTGGCATATAAAGTACCACTTTTCGAGCAACTGTATTGAAAATTACTATGTCGATCTTCCATGCTTAAACACACAAACGAAGTGCGAGGACATGCAATAAATTAATCGATGATTTTCATATCTGGCTGGTTACAAGTTACAGAGCGGAGAGGTACTGCAATTAAATAAAATCATGTATGTAGAAATTAAAATGTTATGAAAAGGTAGTAATTAGGACCGTTTCGGGCTTTTTCGTTTTTATTTGTTTTGTATTTTGTATTTAAATTTTAAAATCACTGTACTTGATAGGTGATACAAAACAATGTAATTAGACTTGTGGTTAAAATTCAAATCTTTGGAATTCATCAAACTTAGGACTTATGAAACTCCTTAAATCTCCTAAGAACCTATAAAATCTAAAAAAGCTTAAGTAGCTCGTAGAATATATTATGGCCGTTGTGATAGTAAAGTTCTCGAGTGGCACTCACCACAAGAGACACCGTGCACCGCATTAAAAATGACCGGACTTGCGTTGCCCGCATTCAGCGACTTTCCGCAACCTTCACCAGGTCGTCGGTCCACCGAGTAGGCTTTTCTACATTTCATCTTCCAGTGCCCGGTCTCCACTCGAGAACATCACTGTCCCAACGATCATGTGTTCTACGAGCATGTGCCTGGCAACATAGCTGATAGATCAGATGGCCGTTGGGATAGTAAAGTTCTCGAGTGCCGACCGTACACCAGAAGACGTACTGTGCACCGTACGGTCACCTGTTCTACGAGATATGTGCCGCACATAGCTCGTAAAACAGATGGCCGTTTGAGTAGTAAAGTTCTCGAGTGGCAACAACGCATCAGAAGATGCACCGCACAACGCATAAGATACGACTAGTTCTGCGTTGCTCGCATCCAGAGGCTTCTCGTGACCTTCAGCAGGTCGTCGGTCCTCCAAGCCTGGCCTCCAAGTCGGGCCTGCCTACGCTACGTCTTCCGATGTACGGTCATTACTTGAGAACTTTGTTGCCCCAATGGCCATCTATTCTATGAGAATATGATCGTTGGGGCAGCAAAGTTCTCGAGTAGCGAGAGTGCATCAGAAGACGCAACGCGCACCACATTGGAAATAACCTATCCTCAGTTGTTCGAATCCAGTGGCTTCCCGCGACCTTTACCAGGTGGTTGGTCAACCGAGTGGAAGGCCTGCCTATGTTAGGTCTTCCAGTGCGCAGTCGCCACTCGAGAACTTTACTGCACCAACGGTCATCTGTTCTACGAGCTATGTGCCAGACCGGGCATTCTCAATGCGGTACACGGTGCGTCTTCTGGTAAGCGGTCGTTACTCGAGAACTTTGCTGCCCTAACGATCATCAGTTCTAGTCATATATCTCGTAAAACATATGGCCGTTGGAGCAGCAAAGTTCTCAAGTGGTGACCACACACCGGAAGATGTAGTATAAGCAAGCCTCCCATTTGGTGGACCGACGACCTGCTAATGTCGCGGAAAGCCGCTGGATCTTTGTGCTGGTTTATACGATTTCGATGTTTTTTTTTAATAGGGTATAATAAAGCTCGGGTAGATTTTAAGCAACAAAAACTGTAAAACAAAAACTTTGTATCAAAAAAATTAAACAAAGAAAACTGAAAAGTGTAAATTAAAAAATAAAAAGAATCTAATGTAGATAACCAAATATGTTCATGAAATACTCTCTGTCCGTTACACTACACTAAGTACACAAAAACCCAATATTTTATTTTTATTCGAGAGCTCCCGCAAAGCAGCACAGGTCCGTCTAGCATCGCGTCCCGCCCCGCACTGATTTTTAGGACGAGCGCGGGGAACGGCTTGATAACGGTTGGAATTTTACCCGAAATCAGATGGTTTTAAAATATTTATAAATAAAATACAATTAATATTCAAAAAGAGAGAAATAAGCATCACTCTAGATTGTTTTTTGAGTTATATCATAAATTTTCAAACTGTTTTGTTAAAAATTGCAGCAGTAAAATGGTTACAACTGAAAAAAAAGGGGGTGTATTAGATATTTTTTTTCTATGGTTCTGAAAAATAAAATCAAATTCTGTGAAATCTACATCACTCCTTATATCTTGTAGATTATTATGTATTTTTTTCTGGTAGAAATATGCTATGGTTAACGAATAAAATGGTTACAAAATTCTTCAGTTTTAGAGGTTTTTCGAAGGACAAGCCTTAACCTTAAATATTTCTGTCAATGTTTTTCGCACAATAACCATTTTGAGAAAACATAAATTCAGTTCTTGTTTCGTTGCATACCCGCGACTCTGGCAGTTGCGTGATGTTATCGAGGTAGAAAAAAAACGAATTTTGTATTGAGAAGTAAACTTGTAAATGTGCAATAACTTGCTATTCAATAACTATATATGACTATATTGTAAAAATGGTTTATCAGTGAATAATAGAGCTTACATTTTCGCTACCATTTACATGAAAATATTCAAATAAAGACAATGGGACTTGAAAAACTCGAAAATTAGTTTTCTAAAACGTTTTTTTGCTCTCCTGTAAAGTTTGGAAAAACCAGATTCTCAAGTTTACCAGAAAGGTGACGATATGTACGTTTATCCGACGCTCTTACGGTGAAAGAAACCTGCACACTCCTTCGAAGAAACTCAAACGTTGTGTGTGAAGTCGACAAACCCGCACTGGGCCCGCGGGGTCGACTAAGGTCCGATCGCCCTAATTCAGGGTAGCCTCGAGCCCCTCGGTGGGGACGTATATGAGCCGATATGATGAAACCAATGTAACCCATGGTACCGGGGAATTGTAGTTTGGGGCCAGATGACGTTGTGTTGTGTGAGTTTTTCGTGAATATTATTATTATTATAAGAAGGCTCAAGGTCACCCAAAGAGCAATGGAGCGTGCTATGCTCGGAGTTTCTCTGCGTGATCGAATCAGAAACGAGGAGATCCGTAGGAGAACCAAAGTAACTGACATAGCTCTCAGAATTGCTATAACTAAGTGGCAGTGGACGGGGCACACAGCTCGTAGAACGGATGGCCGTTGGGATAGTAAAGTTCTCGAGCGGCGACAGCGCATCGGAAAGCGTAACATAGGCACTCCCACTCGGTAGACTGATGACATGGTGAAGGTCGCGGGAAGCCGCTGAATGCGGGCAGCGCAAAACCGGTCGTCGTGAAAATCCTTTGGGGAGGCCTATAGGCAAATTTTGAAACCTACCGAATATACACAGAAAATTTCATGGAAATCCGTCCAGCCTTTTCGGAGGAGTATGGCTACTAACACTGTGACACGAGAATTGTATATATAAGGTCTTACAAAATTAGCTGAAACTATTTTAACTGGTGCTACTACCCATGAAACTGAACAACTTTCCCCATGAAACCCATAGTTAAATCTGAAAAAAAAATTGAACTTCCCATACAAAGTTGGCTGATCGGCTAATCGAGTTAGTATGGAAGAGCCAATTTTTTTTTGCGATTTGACTATGGGTTCCATGGGGAAAGTTGTTCAGTTTCATGGGTGGAAGCACCAGTTAAAATAGTTTCAGCTTATTATGTTACACCTTATATATAAGAAGAGATTGTCCATGGCGACATTGCTCTTGGTCGCTTCCATGGTGGTGGCGGTTTCTTGCGCAGATTACCCTCATACTTATTTGTATGGGGCGCGCTGGGAATACACTCCTCTTAAAAGTACTTATAACTTAAAATAATGGCATTCGGGAAATCCTGGACACGAGCAGCACAAAACCGGTAGTTAAGGAAATCCATAGGCGAGGCCTTTGTTCAGCAGCGGATGTCTTTCAGCTGATACGATTAAGACAATAATAAGTACGTAGTTACTTACACAGTTTTATTTTCTTTCTGCAACTTCTGGTATTCTTCGTCAGATAATTCTTTTCCAGTGTAAGATTCATAATTAACTTTTTGTTTATTGGCAGCGTGAGGGCAACCTGCGCAAGAAGCCGCCACCACCATGGTGGCGACCAAGAGCAGTGTTAACTGTAACATTTTTGAGATTTTGCTACTTCGATTTCAGGCTTTGTAACGAGGAAAATGTACAGTGGGCTTTTATACCACAGTTCAACTAATCCACCGGAAAAATATGAATAAAGATGACAATTAAGTACATAATTAATAATTAATTATTTTTAAGTAGGATATAAATATAGAATCTTTATTCATGTCACAACACAGTTTTACACAGCTGTGGAGGACCAAATATACGAGTGTATGAATAGTACAGACACGCCGTGTATACTTTTCTAAAGTAGTAAATAATATCTGGTATGCTCGTGCATATATTAAATTGGCTACACTTAAAAATTTAAATGCAAAGAATAGAGGTATTTTACAAAATATATCGATGAATTTTTTTTAATAAATCGTGGTTTGTTTGTAAGGTATCTTATTTCAATTTTTCCTGGAATAATGAAATTTCCAGTGTAGTAGGCCTTCATCATCATCATATCACCCGAAAGACGTTCACTGCTGGACAAAGGCTTCCCCTAAGGATTTTCACAATCGCTCCCGTGCTGCCTGCATCCAGTGAATTTCCGTGACCTTCACCAGTTTGTCGGTCTACTGGGTGGGAGGCCTGCCTAAGCTACGTTTTGCGGTATGCTGTCGCCACTTGAGAACTTTACTGCCCCAACAGCTATCTGTTCTACAAGCTATGTGCCTCTCATTGTCTTACTTGAAGTTGGGTCTGTTTGTCCCAGGTATACATATTCGTCACATTTAGCATTATTTCCATGTTCATTTTAAGACCCACTTTTTGAGAGACTTTACTGAGGCCTTCGAGCATTGTGCTTAGGTCTTCCATAGACTCAGCCATGATCATGATATCGTCAGCGAATCGGAGGTGGGTTATGTTTTGTAATCGCCGTTAATATTGATGCCGAGTCCCCCCCCAGTCCAGAAGTTTGAAAACATCTTCCAGGGCGGCGGTGAAAATTTATGGAGATATAATGTCTCCCTGTCTCGCCCCTCGCTGCAACTGGTTATGTTTCGAGTTCTGTTCCTGGAGGCGAACCGATATGGTGGCGTTTTTAAACAAACGCTTTAACAACTCGATGTATAGATGTTCAACTGATAGATGTACGGCTGACTCTCGCGTTATACACGTGACCGGGTGCTGTCCGTGTGAACTGGCCTACTCTTGTCAAAGGTTTCAATGGGATTCGATAATTTTATGTATAACTTTTAGTGTCATGTTGTTTTCATGTTCTAATGACATAATCTGGTTTATTTCTAGGATTTAATTTTGACATTATTAACTAATGATTGTTTATTTCTTGATTTTTCCACAAATAAAATCATGTTATAAATTTATGACTATCAGAAAGAGTGTAATTTGCACCAATTTTGAATAAATACCTTGAATCTTGAATCTGAATCTCAATTTGGCACCGCTGGAGAGACTGTAGCATAGCCCAGGTTTCGACCGAATCAAAGGCTTTCTCATAGTCCACAAACGCGAAGTATAGTGACTGATTATACTCTTCAGTTTGCTGTATAATCTGTCGCAACGTATGTACGTGGTCTATGGTACTAAAGCCTTTTCGGAAACCGGCTTGTTCGGGAGGAGGCTGGAAGTCGTCAAACCTGCGTGCGAGACCATTCGTGCGTGCGGGACGTTTATGAGCTGATTAAAAAAAAACGTGTGGCACTCGGGGACTGCCGCGGTAAAGCTATTGCACAGCATTTTTTATCAAGTTATGCAATTATAATTATTTATTTATTTTGTATTTATGTAGAATTTATTCACTATTTTTTGATGTTTTACTGTTTTCGTGTGCTCCTTTTGATTAAAGGACCATATAATCCTTGGGGCGCGGGATGTTTATGTAATAAATTATCACTAAGAAAGTTACACCAGTAAAATTTACTGTTCTTTTAGTACCGCAAATCGCTAAAAGATGGCACTGTAAGTTTTTAAAACACAGTAACGTTACGTTACGCTCGTCCGAGCTAGGTACATGATAGGCGGAGTGAGGGTGTTAGGTTTTATTTTCGTTTCGGAATTTCTTGATTTGGTCGCCGCGCTCAAAGCCCGCGATAAAAGCTATGCAATAGCTTAAAAAGACATGATGATGATGACTTTCCATACAAACCCAGATTATTAGTATGTTTTTATCATATCTGATGGATAGGTACATCTTTTCTTTGCTACTTGTGTAGCGTATTTTCTTAACGTAAATTTATGATGCCAGGCGGCGAAGGTTACGCGAGCAAGTACGCACAGCATGGCTGTACAATTTATTTCGGTAATTTATATCGGTGTGGGGAAATCTTTGATACGGGAATGTAACAAACGTTGTACTTCACGCATGATTTTTTTTATGAAAATAAGCTGTTATTTTTCATGCTTAATTTTAAAACAAAAAACCTCATACAAAAGAAATATAACGGGGCCGTTTACTAAGACGTCACGTCATCCTACTTCCTACTAATATTATAAACGCGTAAGTTTGTAAGAATGTATGGATGTATGTTTGTCACTCTTTCACGCAAAAACTACTGAACGAATCTGGCTTAAATTTTGTAGGTAGACAGATTGGGAGCTGGATTAACACGTAGGCTACTTTTTCCCACTCTTGCGCACTGCGCACCCTTGAAAAGTCAAAGAAACGTTGTCCACGTGGGTAAAGCCGCGGGAAACAGCTAGTCGTCTATATAATTTCACGGTTAGACAGTTTTGTTACACCATGTCCTGTATACTGTATACGGGACTTGAGACTATTGAGATTGTTTCTAGTTATACACTAGGAAATCATTGGTAGTATTTATTGATAGGTAAGTATCATTAGGGTCACCGCAAGGACCAGCTGTAGGTAATTTAAAAGTTGAAGTAGGCACAGTATTACGATATGGCTTACAGCAGTACTAGCCTATAGCCAGCCTGGAAAACTCGCGGAGTTGCCCACCCGCTGCCCCGCAAGTACCCTTCCGTTGCTCTGCGTAAATAAATTCATTGCACTACTGTAAGCCGCTATAAGTACTAGTATCTCATCTGTGCCGCTATATTGTAATACTGTGAAGTAGATCGAAAAATCTCGTCGAGATCTATATTTTTTTTAAACTAGTAGTTCAAGATCAATACATACCAACCCTGTTCGCCATACAAAATATGCGTATTTGGACTCGGCTGGTGTAGGTCGCGGGAAGCCGCTGGAAGTGGGCAGCGTAGGATCTATCCTTGTGGAAATTCCTTGAGGAATGCGGCCACTGATCAACAATGGACGCTTTTTAGCTGATGTAATCCTTACTAATATTATAAATGTGAAAATGTGTTTGTTTGTTACCTTTTTACGCTTCAACGGCTTGACCAATCTTCATGAAATTTGTTATGCAGATAGCCTAATCATGGGGAAGGACATGGGCTACTTTTTATCCCGGGAAAATAGCATAATCTGATGCAGTTCCTGAGGGAACTAAAAAAATACTCGATTGTTGTGATTTTTTGCACAGAGATGGTTGAGTAGGTGGGAAACGACTTAATTTACTAATCACCCTTAAAGACAGTAAAAACGATATCCACGCGGGCGGAGCCGCGGGAAAAAACTATTTGATTATAATTTGTTTATTGCAAGTTTCATCAACATTATGTAGCAGGGTACCTACTTGCGTGTAGTTTGAGGTTGAACCACATTATTAAACTTTAATTTTAAATACATAAATGTACGTAACTATCACTTTCTCCATTCTGATTCATTAATAATATTCAAATACAAAAGGTATGGATGGCATCAAAAGCAATTTTGTAACACGTTACTAAGCACAAGCTGGTCATAGTGTCCTTTTGTCATAGGTGATTTGGTTCTATATTTAGTGTTTGTGTGTTAGTATTTCGTTCTATAATTATTGTCCCAAGCTATACTTAAAATTTGCATTTGTCTTTCTTTTAAGACTCAGAATTAGTGGTTTTCAATGAAATCGGTCCAGTAACAAAAAAGTTCAAAATGACAGCCACTTTTTTAATTCGGTCAACGTATTCGTGATATGGGACCTAAGGGACCCTCAGATATCGATTTATCAGATATGATTTGGAAGCAATCGGTCCAGTAAATAAAAATTTTAAAATGGCGGCGACTTTTTTAAATCTCACGACGTATTCTTGATTAGGGACTTCAGGGACCCTCAGATATTGATTTTGGAAGCAATAGGTCCAGTAATCAAAAAGTTCAAAATGGCGGCTACATTTTCGAATTCTGACAACGGATCCATGATAAGGGACCTCAGGGACCCCCGGAAATTGATTTTGGAAGCAAACGGTCCAGTTACTATAAAGTTCAAAATGGCGGCCATTTTTTCAATTCTGACAACGGATTCGTGATAAGGGACCTCAGGGTCCCCGGTATCGATTTTGGAAGCAATCGGTCCAGTAACAAAAAAGTTCAAAATGGCGGCCACTTTTTTCAACAGCGTATTTAAGTATGATTAATCATCATCATCATATCAGCCAAAAATCGTCCACTGCTGGACAAAGGCCTCTCTCAAGGATTTCCACGACGACCGGTCCAGCGCTGCCCGCATCCATCGGCTTCCCGCGATCTTCACCAGGTCGTCGGTCCACCGCGTGGGAGGCCTGCCTACGCTGCGTTTTCCGGTGCGCGGTCGCCACTCGAGTACTTATATTTGTATGTAATGTCATATTCGTAAAAAAAACACCCCAATAATCCTTACCAATATTATAAATGTGAAAATGTGTTTGTTTGTTACCTTTTTACGCTTCAGCGCCTAGAAAAATCTTTATGAAATTTGGTATTTGATTTTTTGCACAGAGATGGTTGAGTAGTTGGGAAACGACATAATTTACTAATCACCCTTAAAGACAGTCATAAAATCGTTGTCCACGCGGGCGAAGCCGCGGGAAAAAGCTAGTAATATTATAAATGTGAATATGTGTTTTTTTGTTTGTTACCTTTTCACGCTTCAACGCCTTGACCAATCTTTATGAAATTTGGCATACAGGTAGCCTGTGTCAAGAGGAAGGACATAGGCTACTTTTTATCCCTTAAAAATGGCATAGCCCGATGCAGTTCCTGCGTGAACTAAAAAAATACTCTTTTTTTGGTTAATTTCACCGCAACGTAACAATGGATTGTTGTGATTTTTTGCACAGAGATGGTTGAGGGGCTGGTAAATGACATGATTTACTAATAAGCATATCCTGACATAGTTCCCTAGGGATCTAGAAAAAAAATCATGTCCACGCTCGCGAGCCGCTTGCGTCTCGCGCACCGCGCACCCTCTAAGACAGTCATTATAACGATGTCCTCGCGGGCGAAGCCGCGGGAAAAAGCTAGTAATATTATGAATGTGAATATGTGTTTGTTTGTAACCTTTTTACGCTTCTACACCTTGACCAATTTTGATTGAATTTAGCATGCAGGTAGGCTGTGTTACTGGTAAGGACATAGGGTACTTGTTTCCCGTGAAAATACTATAGAGTTCCTGAGGGTTCTAAAGAAAACTCATGTCCACGCTCGCGAGGCACTTGCGGCTCACGCATCATTCACCCTCAAATACAGTCATAAAAACATGTCCACGTGGGCGAAACCGCGGAAAAAAGCTAGTACCTATATAATTTTAAACAAAAAAAACGACTTCAAACGCAAAACCACTACGATTTTTTAAGGTTCCTCTCGATTTCTCTGGGATGCCATCATCGGATCCTGGTTTCCTTATCATGGTACCACCCTTGGGATATCTCCTTTCCAACAAAAAAAGAATCATCAAAATCGTTTCATAAACGACGAAGTTATCCGCGAACAAACATAAAAAAAATAATATACGGTCTAATTGAGAAACCTCCTCCTTTTTTTGAAGTCGTTTAAAAATGATTCGCTCGAAAGTAAAAATTTGCGCCGCTCAGAGTGGAGCCACAGTCTATGAATCCATACAGTCGTCCAACGGAGGGCGTCAGACAGGGCAATAGTGCGGGGGCTGTGGGGCGGGTAGGGCCCACTAGACCATTGTCACCGTTTGTATTGTGCAGTGGGCCCATTCATTGAGGGTCGTCACGTTGCATTTTTATTATCAATCATTCATGCACAGCTAATTATTATCTTTTGATTTTTTTTGGTACATAATTCTTGAAAATGATTAAAAATCATTTAATATAATTTGAATATATATTAAAACATTTTGTTTCAATTATTTTTTTAGTAAATTTAAAATTATTAATTTTGCTACAATTATTTTTTTATATATTTAAAAATTATTAAAAAAATAATTGTAACAAAGAGTTTTAATAATTTATTATATAAATATAATATGAATTTATTATCGATACTATTTTAAAATAAAAAAAAATTGTGAGTTAGATGACATCTCACCTGATGGAAAGTGACGATGTAGTCGAGGATG
The DNA here is from genome assembly GCA_947284805.1 of Coleophora flavipennella. Classification (NCBI taxonomy): domain Eukaryota; kingdom Metazoa; phylum Arthropoda; class Insecta; order Lepidoptera; family Coleophoridae; genus Coleophora; species Coleophora flavipennella. The sequence goes on from OX369308.1 coordinate 6,998,737, forward strand.
GTACACGCAAACTCAATTAATGCCTATTCTGATGTAAATTACAAATTTTCATTAATAAATAATAACTGCAGAGTTCAGTTCAATTCTAACCTGATTTAAATTATATATTTTCATTAATACATATATAAAGCAGAGTTCAGTTTGATTCCTAAAAATTTACAAATTTTTCTTCTTTTGTAATGCAATGATATAAATAGATTATATCATAGCAATATGATCTCCGATATATTCATTCTCGCCTTGAAAACTAACCAAGTATTATTCTTTGCTTTTTCGCCAGGTGATGAAGGCTTCTCAAAAGCCAAAAACGCATTTCCCTGAACCTCATTATGTCCATCTTAACCTTGTTGACTTCCCTTTGTCAACTTCTCACTTATTAGATACTAGCTGTTTCCCGCGGCTTCACCCGCGTGGACAACGTTTCTATGACTTATCGAGGGTGCGAGCGTGAAAAAAGTAGCCTATGTTTTTATCCAGGTCCTATTCTTTCTACCTACCAAATTTCAAACAGATTCGTTCAGTAGTTTTTTCGAGAAATAGTAACAAACATACATCCATACATTCTTACAAACCTTTTCCGTTTGTAATATTAGTAGGACTAGCTGCTTCTCGCGGCTTCACCCGCGTGGACAACGTTTCTATGACTTTTCGAGGGTGCGCAGTGGGCGAGTCGCAAGTGTAAATCCAGGTCCTAATCTGTCTACCTACCAAGTTTCAGCCAGATCCGTTCAGTGGTTTTTGCGTGAAGAAGTAACAAACATACACACTCACAAACTTTCGCCTTTATAATATTAGCGTGATGTACAATTCTTATTTGTGCTTATAAGTACTTTTTTACATTAAGAGTATATTTGAATTGAATATTTATTATTTATTTTTAGTTTCATAGAATTAGATGTATCAACAAGACATATCATTTGTAGCTGTTTAAAAAAGAGCCCTAAGAATATAATTGCTTCAGTATGCTAATGAATACAATACTCTCCCGTTACTGGTTAATCTCAAACACAAATTCGTCTTCATTTTTGTATTCTACGTTTAAATTTACCGCTATTCATCATGCCACTTCCACCGAAATTTTTAAGTACTATATCTTTTGACATTTAATCACAGTGCACCTTTTAAAGGTTATTTTTTTATCTTTGACACATTTTGAAACTAACCATCACTGTCTTCTCATAAACCCTAACCACAGATTACTAAATAGTTACTGCCCTAACTCACAAACTTAAGAATCTACAGTCCATACCAATTAAAAATGACGGTTATCTCGCTACGTATCTCGCTCCACCTACCGGATTCCAGCAAGCTGTTATGCGGCAGGTATAGGCAAGCAGAGATACCCATCCAGTCGGGCTTTGCATAAAAGATTGTCATCATCATCATTACAGCCAAAAGACGTCCTTTGCTGGACAAAGAGCTCTCTCAAAGATTTCCACAACTACCAGTCTTACGCTTCTGGCATCCAGCAACTTCCCGTGATTTTCACCGAGTCATCAGTCCCCGAGTGGGAGGCCTGCCACTCAGGAACTTTGTTACCCAAATGGTCAACTATTCTACGACTAAAGATTGTAACACTCATCATCATCATCACAATTTAAGAGCCGTGCTCTTGTCGGTGTAGCTCTTTTCAGGTCTCTCTTTCCCACACTATCTCCTTCATTTCTCTATACGTTTCCACCTTAACTTTCTTCTTAAGTTGGTCTATATAAACAATTCTAGGTATTCGTCTTCCGCGCTTTCCTTCGATCTTTCCTTATATTATTTTCTTGATAAAATTATCGTGTCTAATTAAGTATCCTATCATTTTCCCTCTTCTGTTCTGAATTATCTCAATTATGTTCCTCTTTTCGTTTACTCGTTTCAATACTTCTTCGTTCGTTACTCTTTCAGTCCAGCTTATTTTCTCAATCCTTCGCCAGCACCACATTTCAAAAGCTTCCAGCATTTCTCTTTCTCTTTGTGTCATTGTCCATGTCTCGCAACCGTAAAGTGCTATGCTCCAAACATAAGTTTTTATGAATTTCTTCTTCACATTTTTTAAAAATTTTAACGGAAAATATCCTTTTTGTTGTTGAAAGCTTATTTTGCTATTGCTATTCTAGTTTTAATTTCCTGATTGCATCGTGAATCCGCTGTTATAATACTGCCTAGATATTTGAAACTGTTCACCTGTTCTATTGTTATGTTATTTAGTTTGATTGTTTCCTATTTACTAGGGTTTTTTGAAGTTATCAGTATTTTGGTCTTTTTAGTGTTTATTTTCATAGCAGTCTTCAAAAATATTATGCATTGTTTGTTAAAATCCATCTAGATTTTGGTTATTTTCTGCGATTGCGGCTATATCGTCGGCAAATCTGATAAACACTATTCGTTCTCCATTTATCTTGATACCTCTTTCTGATTTTTCTAAGATTGTCATAACGGCTCCTTCAATGTACACATTAAATAACAGTGGAAAGAGTGAACATCCTTTTCTTACACCTTATTTTATTCTTGCGCTTCCTTTTTCTCCTACAATTTCAATTACGGTTTCTTGGTTCTTATACATTTCAAAAATAAATCTCCTATATCTGTAATCCAAACCTATATCTTTTAAACATGCCATCATGAGTTTCCAGTCTACTTTGTCGAACGCTTTTTCCAAGCCTACGAATGCGATATGCGTGCTTAAGCCTAGATCTAACCTTCTGTCTATTATCATTCTTAGTGCTAGTATTGCTTCCCTTGTTCCCTTTTCCCTCCTGAATCCATACTGGTCTTCCCCTATGTAAGTTTTTATTTTGGTTCTTATTCTATTTTGTATTATTTTCAGGATGATTTTTGAGGCTTGTGAAATAAGGCTTAGGGTTCTATGTTCTTCACATTTAGTCGTGTTAGGCTTCTTAGGTAGTGTAACTGTTTTACTAGTGCGAAAATCTTCTGGTGTAATGCCTGTTTCGTATACTAATATGGTAATTTCAAACATTTCGTTGAGAGTATCGTCGTCATGTGTATATTTAATTAGTTCGATAAATACTTTATCTTCTCCAGTAGCTTTGTTATTTTGTATGGATGTCAGGGCTATGTCAAATTCTTCTCTCAACAATGTTGGACCCAAATTGTCTGTGTCAACGTCTTCTTCTTTCTCTAAATCCTCTTCACTCAATCCTGCACCATCATACAAACATTCAATGTATCTTTTCCATCTTTCCATTACTTCTTTGTGATGTAATAAAGTTCGGTCATTTTCATCTAATATGGCTGTTGACTTAGACTTTCTATTTTTACTTAGTTTTCTGATTATTTTGTAAGCAATGTCTGTTTTTCCTACTTTGATATAATGGTATATTGTTTCGCAGTCTTTTCGATATCCTTTGTTTCACTTTCTCTACATTTTAGAGTCCTCTGATTCGTCATTTTTTTATATTCCTTAATACTATTTTCATCTTGCTTATTTCTATACAGTCTTCTTACCACTGGTAAAATAATTTAGGAGTAAAACCCTCGTAACGTAAACTAAGAAAAAGTTAAGTTCAGGGAGGCCTGCTAATCAGGAACTTTGTTGCCCTAATGGTCATCTCTTAAACGATTAAAGGTTGTACCACTAGTGAATTTCTTTTAGGATTATTATAACCCTCAAGAGACTACAACTTACAAACCTCGTAACGTAAACTAAGAATAAGTCAATTCATCACTCGTATAACCAAATCATATTAAGACCAATGTATACTGGCCCAATTTGCTCATCAATTCTTTGAATTTCGTTACTTTGGTAACTGTTAAGGTATTGTAAGTAAATGAAACGAAGAAACAAAGGGCCCTCATGAAAAGGGTGGCTTGAGTCTGTTCGTAGATATCTTTTGATAAAAACAAAATACTGTGTCTATTGAAGAAAACGACTTTAATGCTGTCTGTTTAAAAACAATAGATACCTACCTACCTAGGTAATTACCACCATTTATGACTACAATAGGTTTCATGTTTCTCATGTAGTACCAGTTATGTCTAAAAACCAGTCAAGTGCGAGTCGGACTCGCGCTCCGATGGTCCCGTACCACCTCATGACACCTCTACACACAACTATAACAATGATACTTATTCACATTACAAACAAAAGACATCAACGCGAGTGACAGAAAATGTTTTTCTTTTTATTCAGTTTGGACTCTTTAGCGCTAGAACTAAGCATATTTGGCCTGTTTTTATTATTTGTTGTTTTATTTCAGAATTACTACTATAATCACACCAAGTTTCATGCTTGTAATAATATTTATCACCGGTTTTACGATAGAGAAAAAACAAAAATGTCTCTAAAATGGTGTTTTTGTATATGGGTATCATTTTTCACTTGTTCTAATTATTATTATTTTTTGGTTATAGCGGCAATACACACTCTGTGAAAATTTTTACTCTCTACTTATTACGATTCATGAAATACAGTCCGCTGAGATACAGACCGGACACATAGGGGAGGCTTTGTAAAGGGACCCTCGTTGGTCACCTGTAGGAACGTTCTGTTTCTACTCTCATGGAGCAAAAGGGAGATATCTCCGCCAGGCGAGGTGTTATAACCTGTTACGAAGTAACTAGTATCTCATCTGTGACCTGGGGTCCGTCCGGGGACTAACCGTGGTGGTTAGAAGTAATATATATACTTAGTAGTAAGGAAATATTGATAGCGCGTTGTAGATGTTTGTACCCTCGGTCCTTGCGTTAAGGTTCAGTTTAGTTGTACATAGTCTTCCTACGACGGCGGGCGGTATCTCATCTTTCGAGGTGTTGATGTAAACTCTATAATTATAGCTTGACAGATGGTTCGTCTTGAGCTTTAGGATGCGCAGTTGTTAGTGAAGGGTTACTGCAGATGCCACCATATACCCTTTGAGTGTACGGAACTCTCAAAATATGGATGTTGATAGCTAGATGATATTATTATCAAACCAACTGTAGACAAAAAAGAAAGTGTACAGGATGAATGGTTGAAAGACGAACGCATTTCACGAGGTGAATGAGAAAACATACAGAGAGACCGTTTCTAAAAACCGCGCAAAACGGGACGCACGCACGTGATGGGGCATGGCAGTGCCCCCCGCCAAGTAGAGCCAACAAGTACACCCTTTTCTTGAAGCAACTAAACGCATTTTTGAGCTCTAAATATCTTTGTTAGGGACTGAATTTAATGTTGTATTGTATACGTAATAAAGACAGCATAAATTACAAATTAAAAGTTTCTACCTTAAACTGTTTTTAAAATATTGTTTATATATATATTTCGATATTTCGTCAATCACTCACTGATCATCAAAAAGACAGACCACTTCCAGGTGACTTAATAAGTTAAAATTTGGTATGGAAATAGTTAATTGGAAGTTTATAAAGTCTGAAAAGAGCAAATATGCACCCCTAAGGGGGTGACATAGAGGTTGACAGTCCATCATTTTCAAAGTAAGATACACGAAGTTATACGATTATTTATAAAAAAAAACGAAAACAAAAATAAATGTAAGCAACAGAAAAGGAAAATTCTAAACAACATGGAAAAGGAAAAAATTGAGGAAACCTGCAAATTGAGAAACTCAAAGGTTGTGTGGGAGGTCGACCAACCCGTACATGGCCCGCGTGGTTGACTAACGCCCGATCGCCCTAACTCAAGCCCCTTGGCGGGGACGTATGAGTTTATATGATGAATGAGAACTGCATACCTGACTCATGATTTATGGGTTATGATATTGCCTTGCCGCCGCCATTGCCCTCATTTCACTTTACGTAATAATAAATTTGCTTATTTGGTTTATTGGTTCCGACCCAAACTTATTTAGGTATATCAACATTAGTTTAGGAGCTCAGGTAGACTAAAACGATTCTTTTTGTTTAAGATTTTCAGTTCCTTTCTTTTTGCGTCGGCTTGATTTTCGTTAAAAAGTTGTTTTTCATCAATATTCAGCAAATTGCGCCGTAGTTCTATTTTAAACATCGTGACATTAGATAATTAAATATATTTTTCTGACAGCCTTCATGGATCTGGATGTTAGGTATTTGTGGAAGTTGAACAGAAAGTCCTTATATTTCGTGATTGTGAAGTCAGAAAAATATCTTTTACTAGCTTTTGCACGCGGCTTCGGTCGCTTTGGCATCGTTTATATGACTGTATTTGAGGGTGAGTGGTGCGCGAGCCACAAGCGGTTTGCGAGCGTAGATATAGCCTGTGTCAGAGATAATGTAGCTTTTCACTGGTGTAAGAATTTTGGAAATCAGTTTAGTAGTTCCAAAGATTATTTCCTACAAGTAATGCTAGCGGTACACCCCGATATTCAGTAAATAGTTGCAAATGGTGTTAAAAGCATGAAAATTGGAATGATTGAACTTTAGGCCATATGAATCAATTTGACCCGTAGCGCCAAAAAAGTTGTTAGTAGAGGAGTTATGACGTAACCTATTTTGTATGGGGAATTTTTTTGACTAGCGTTTGCCTACCGCTTGGCTAGCGTGGGCTTCGTTTTTATGACTGTCTTTCAGGGTGAGTGTTACTCGAGTCGCAAGCGGTTTACGAGCGTAGCTTATGTCATTCAGGAAAAATGTATCTAAAAAGTTTTTAAGATCAGTTCAGTAGTTCTAGAATCTAGAGTGACTTAAACTGAAAGTAAGTGCTCCTACAAACAAACTTTTAATATTTACCTCTTTATAATATTATTGCAGATTATTTACTCAGTATGTTTAAATGTCAACTGCGCAATTACGGTGCAATTTGCTGAACATTGATATAAAAAAGTAATGCCAGACTTAGCTCCAGATTAGCTCCACTTTAGATCTCATATATTTTTACTGGAGAGTCACGAGACTTGGCGAATATTTACGTTAAAGTGTTTTTGGTGGAATTTATCTTTAATGCAGCTGGAGCATAGCGAAATCCGTTGTTTCGCGAGAATCCGGGGTTAGATATTTTACTTGAAATTTGACTGCGTTTGCCTACTTCTCACCTGTTGGAAAGTAATGATGCAGTCGAGGATGGTACACGTATACTCAAATAATGCCGTCCACTCTCGCCCTCTCGCCTTGAAGATCCCCGAATAGTAAGAGTCTGGAAATACAGAAGTTGGCCAGGAGTTCCACTCCCTTACTGTCCGCATTATAAAGAGTAAGCTTAGAACTCCGTGCGAATAGGTGGAATGCCAACAACAAAAGCATGGAAACTGTTACCGCGTATGGTTGTCCGAAGGTGAAATGGAACTAAGGTAATTCTAACGTAATTAAGTTGTGTTCAGTTCTTGCGCACACCATTCGAAATGAATCCGGTAGAACAGATGAAAACAGGCGACGATGCTCAAGGTTGTTTTCGCTTGTTTTCGCGTTGGTCGATGGCGTCCAGGGATCCTGCTGGTAGCGGGTTGTGATCGCGAAGCGAAGGTGGCACCAGAAACATTATTAAAACGCGATTTTACGAAATTTCACAATCTTACGGCACCAAGGTTTAAGCGAAAATTCAGATTTCGCGATTACCCTACTACGACATACACAAACAACGGCGGAGAAGGTTTATGGCAACACCCTTTTATTTTACAAAGTTTGGTATTGCTAGAGTGATTAATCCTTTAATTAATCTAACCTTTTACGGCTTTTCCTTCCAATATAGTTAATAGAACCCAGAAATTGGGACTGTAGGTTGAAATATTGTAAATTTAAATAGGACGTAAAGTCTTAGATGAATCGAATTTCGTAGGAAATTGAGCATTTTTAACCTACTTCAAAAACGGGAGGTTATCGATTCGACCCGTTTGTATGTGATATTGTTGATTGAAGCGTCGGTTGCTCAACCGGTAACGACTCGGTCCTCCTAACCAGAGGTGCCGGGCTCAAATCCGGACGGCTAATGTACCAATGAGTTTTTCGAAACTTACGTACATATACTCACCGATTGCTTTAACGGTGATGGAAAACATCCTAGTCATAGTCATTTAGGATTCTTATTGACACACAGAATAATCTTAGATTTCTCATTATCATTGTTAGTTTAAAGGTGGGTATGGCTAACATAAGACACAAAAGAAAACCTAACAAAACTACGTCAACAGCTGAAAACAAATGGTTGATAGTTTTCTTATTTTGATTTTCGGCTTGTTTATTACTATGTAGATAGTCATTTAGGATTCTTGTTATCACACACAATAATCGTAGATTTCTCATTATCATTGTTAGTTTAAAGGTGGGTATGGTTAACATAAGACACAAAAGAAAACCTAACACAATTACGTCATCAGCTGAAAACAAATGGTTGATAGTTTTTTGTTTTGATTTTTGGCTTATAACTTACTATGTAGATATACATAGGTATATCTACAATAGAGAATAATCTTAGATTTCTAATTATCGTTATAAGTTTAAAGGTATTATTATATAGGTGTGTGAAGCGGTCATAGATCAGTGCGACTCGCGTAGTTGGGTAGACCATGCAGGTTAACTGACCTGAAGCAAGGTCATTACCTGGATGGGTGTGACTGTTTGTGGCATTTTTCTGGACAGTTTCCTTGCTTACGTGAAGCCAATGGCACTGGTTGCTATCACTACATGGCAGTTTTTAAACTGTGTCAGATGAATGTAAAAACTTTTGAATGTAGAGTCGTCACTATCCCTACAACCTCCTTGACTTGCCCCCTATATGTGGAGTATGGCCAACCTTCCCGAGCTTGGGAAGAGACCCTTGCCCCAGGAGTGGGGACGTTATGGGTTGTGAACGATGCAGTAGAGATATGACTTGTCGTCGACACGAAAGAACTAGAATAAGAACGATGCAGTCTACTCTACTCCAGAACTCGCTTTTACCAACTGATTAAGGCTGTAATAATACAGATTTTCTTTATTTTTGAAGTCAATTACTCCTAAACGATAGCAAAACCCAAGGTTGAAAAAAGTACCGTTTTTATTGTAGATGTTCCTTTAAGTCAAAAGCTATTAGAAACACGATTGAGCAGTTTAAGCTCGATAGAAAAAAATCCCAAAGATAGGTTTACACCGTTACTTTCAACTCTAGTTATGACTAATAATTTGAAGTATAAATTTAAAAAATCTATACAACAATATTTATTATCATAATACTAAGTAGTAATGTTATTATTTCTGATACTTTCATTGTAGTTTTTGATTGCAACGAAAAACCACTGAGAAAGCGAAAAAGTGTGGTTATTTTCTTTTCTCTTTACACGTAAAGAAAAAGACAGAGACAACTGTTCCAATCAATACCTGGCCTTAAACACTCTAGTAGACGCGCGTTCTACCATTGTATTGTACCATTGTAGAAAGTACATGCATTCCTCTATTACTAACTTATGAACATAATTAGTGCCCTTGCGGCGATCAACACGACCGCACGCCAGAGAAATTTCGAGCCAAAAGTGTATTTCTACATAGAACGCGTGATCACCCGCGTGACATTTTTCTCGAAAAAATTCACGTATGTAGCGCTATTACATCAGATGCAGAACCTGATGATGATATTCCTATACCAAGCGGATTTGTCCTGATAATGTCTTGATTGCACGAAAAATGAAGAAACAGAGGTGGAAGACGCAATTTACTAAAGAAAATGAGCATTGGTAAATAAAAAGTTAAAATTTTGCCTAATTGTTGTAATTTTTTTAAGTAGTCAGATTATTTGGTTACTAATATGTTTAAATTTATATTGTTTTATCTGATTTACTTTTCTAATAAAGCCTTTCTTAATATGACATTGACATAAACGTATTTTCTAATTTATGAAACTTTTAAACACTTGCGTACGAAATAGGGGCGCGGGTAACAAAGTGCTAATTAATAAAATCAAAATAAGTATTTATTAGGCATAATGGCTTGAAACACTTTTTGATTGCATTTCGATCGCACCGTTCGTGTCAAGTTTCGAAGCGCAATTATTGTAATCTCAAAGTGCCATTAGGGGAAAAATTGGGATATTGCTATTTTGCGGCTGTGCGGCTTGAACTTTCAGGGTTGACCCTCCGTTGAAGTCATCGATGTTTTTTGGAAAGGAAAATGAAGTAAGGAAAATGAAGGACTTTTTCCGCACTAATCGCACGACTGCAGATATTTTGTATCGCTCTCTTACTGTGTGGTCACAGATGAGAAAGGATTAGCGTTAGCTAGTTATAACTCATTTTACAACTTTTATTCTTGTTTACGGCAAGGTTGTTTTTTATTTATTTATTTATATGTACGTCTCAAATTTTACTATAAGAGCGACTTCCAGGGGTCATATTGAGTGGAAATTTGATTAATAGCCGTGTTATCTGTGACAATAATATATCCTTTCAGTAGGTATTTTAAAGTCCATCTGATGATCAACTTTAGATGCGGAATCAAGGTATCAGGATCGTCTTTTGTTTTCAATAGAACCCTAGGAAATACGTGCTCGCCTTTTTGAAATTAGAAACAGGCGTTATGACGTCCCAGTAATGCACGACCCATGAATGAACCGATCGATAATTCGTGTCATGGGTTTGAATTATGGGTACTTTTACACTGAAATAAATATTCTTATGGTGTGCTACTACACACCCGAACATGATATCCCTAATAGATCGTGGTGGCCTGGTGTTACAATTAGCATCACTCGCGTTGTGTGTATAATATTAATTAATTAGCTTTAATTCCCTACCTCCCGCGCATTGTTGCCACAACAATGCACCTGCCGCCCGCTCCTGTCTCGATCCCCTTTGTCGCCTTACCCCCGCGCCCCTGTACCGCGCGGACGAAGACTACTTTAACTTAAGTTCTACTGTATAAACACATTTGCCAAAATATATCGTAAGTACTATGTATGTATATCCGTATATTTGTCCACTCATTTCCCGAAAACTTGAAATCGGATTGTAATTATTCTTTTTCTGTTGGATTTATGATCGTTCATCTTAAGGAACAGTGCAAGTTTTATTAAATTTAGTAGTTTCAAGATATGGACTATCAAGTATTTACCAATCACTGGAATAACTCGTATAACGTCGTTAACGCCGCAATTTTGTCATTGAAGTCGTTTTTTGAAACGTTTTTAGCGTTGTCATTTTTTTTAATTCATGATTGGTAAGTCCTTGGCATCATTTCACCTGATGGTAAGAAACGATGATTCCGAAGATGGAAGCGAGCTTACCAAGATTACCCAGCGCAATGGAGAACTGGCTATCTTATCTTCAAGCGGGAACACATCAATGTTGTGAATACTAATGTTTGGCGGTAAGACTTAGATGGGATGGTGATAGCTTGCCATGCGGGCTTAGAAAATGCCCTACCACCAACCAAACCGAGTCATACCAATTGACCCCAACGGGAATCTAACCAGCGACCTCCTGGTGTGAAGCGAATGGACAATCCATTACGCCACGGAGGTGGTTAACATTATTGTAAAACTACACAGTTAACTATTGCAACTGTAAAGATTATTCGCCTCGCCCGATCACACTTTTTGTAACGCTAGAAATCACCGTTCGCGTAACGCATTCGCCGGCTTACTCTCCAAGTCAAGCGTGCGTAAAGAAGTTTTACTTCAAAAACTCATTGGTTATTTCATTAGCAGTGCCTGGATTAGGCCATTTTATTTAACCACAATTGGTAAGCCCTTAGCATCATCTCACCTGATGGTACTACTCGGTTAATAAAAGAATGGACCTCGCTGGAATGTGACCCCTCTCTCGGTTCCCTGCTCACCTCCCCGCGTTCTCCTGTCGCGTCAGTACGGTTCGCATCTTTGTCACTGTTACGTTTTTGGACTATTTTTATTAAGTTTTTGTATCGTTACTAAGTAACTAGATACTTTTTGTAAATATTTGAAAAAAAAGTCATTATTGTGTTATTTATTTTAAATCTCATCTTAAAACTTCAAAATAGGCCTCCACGGGCTGAATACCGCTGTGTCCGGTATTATTATTATTTCAATTATGTAATCTAAGACAACATACCTATGGTTTTAACAAACATTTCTTTAAGTTTCATAAATATTCGCAATGATGCTTTTTTGCACACCGTACTAATATGTCGCAGTGACGTCATCGACGCCAGGTCCATTCTTTTAGTGACCGGGTAGCAAGTGACGATAATGCAGAAATGGAAGCGGGCTCACGAAGATTCCCCAATGCAACGTCACAACTTACTACTTCAAACATTTTCGGAACGAAATTTAATTTTTGACAGATATAAATCAAATAGCCTATTCTATTCAACAATCGGGCCATGACAGATAATATACTACGTAACTACCTACGTAACGATGACGCATTGACTTAGTAAAAAAAAACAAAAGTTTTTTTGTGAGTTTTAATGATATTTTTTTTGTAAGTTATACTTAGCTATTTAAATGTAATGTTTATTTGAACGAAATTATCCATAATTAGTAATGGAAATTTTATTGGCTCATGCTTCAATCTTTGTGTTATGATCTATTATGTGTAATTCTACAGCTGGTTTTTCCCCAATAAATAAAAATAAATAATAAAACCGGTCAAGTGCGAGTCTGAACCGCACCCATAGGGTTCCTTACCATCATACTAGACGGTGCTAGTTTCTTCATGTTTAGAAAAAAACATGTTTTATCACGCTTTTATTAGCTTCTTGTGTGTGTATGTATGTTTGTAACCGACTCCTTTGCACTCGATTTTGATCCACTTAGAACGGACAGGTTTAACTCAAACTTTGTACGTTTATCAAGAATCAGTGACAATACAATAATTTCATAAGTTAATCTCATTATCCTGAACCAAAAATTGAAATATAAATAAAGTAAAAAAATATTTAAAAACACGCTTTTACAGCACATCAAACTAAAAAGTGAAAACAATAATGAACGAAAAATACTACTTATTATTGCAAAAAAAACCGTGGGGCAACAATATATCAAGCAACCCACGCTTTTTTCAACAATAATACTAGTATTTTTCGTTCATTATTGTTATCAGCTTATATAAAGAATTATTTTTCACTTTTTAGTTTGATGTTCTGTAACAGCGTGTTTTTTAGATTTTTTAAACTATATTTATTTTGATAAACGCCCCCTCTTATTTTTTCACTTTCTTAATTTTTTTGTATTTGTTGTTATAGCGGCAACAGAAATACATCATCTGTGAAAATTTAAACTGTCTAGCTATCACGGTTCATGAAATACAGCCTGGTGACAGACGGCCAGATAGACGGACGCTCAGCGGAGTCTTAGTAATAAGGTCCCATTTTTACCCTTTGGGTACGGAACCCTAAAAATAAATAAACCAAAGACTACTAAAACCACCTAAAACCGACGCAGCCGTGCTGAGCTGGACTGAACGATTTTACCTTCATTTCCACAAGACACTCGGTTCTCTCAACTAGAGGCCGCCTTCGTGGCGTAATGGATATAGTCCTTTAGCTTCACATCAGGAGGTCGCGGGTTCGATTCCCAGCGGAGTTTAACTTTGTAAGACTCGGTTTTGGTGGTGAAAGGGATTTCTCTAAGCCCGCCTGACTTGTATACCTAAGTCTAGCCGCCAAACATCAATGTTAACAGCAAAGTAACTAGCAGAATTGAAAAAAAAAGTTATAATACAGTTTCATAAACACAAAGACAAAGCAACGCCGTGGTTACTAATGAAACACAAAATCATGTACATACCTTCAAGTAACTAATACTGGCTGAAAAAATCTGCAACTGCCAAAACCTTTGAACGTTGATAAATTAAAAATAATATCAAAAACACATCGTTGTTTACACTCGTAGGGAAGAATGGAACATTTTAGTGTTGCCACTTCAAAAAAAAATCATCTTGTTAGTTTTTTAAGGTGGTCCGTCTCTCCCAATGGTCCATATATCCCGGAATAACCTTTATTATTAATTTCAATCACTCTCACTGCTTCACGAAGTATCTTCAGAGTCGTTGCCTACATTAATGACTGAATAAAATTCGCGCGACTCCGTGCGGATGTATCGTCGGTGGCGCCGCGATTGAACTCAGGGCGGCCCCTTTGATGCAACCGTTTGACGCAAGCTGACAGCGGCGAGCAGCATTTATTAAAGGTGTAGCTAATTTAGTGAACGAATCTTTAACCTAAAGGTTATAGGGTTCCACTTGTCACCCTGCTCGCAAACGCGGCCGTTTACGAGATACTCGCGAACACTATTCGCGTAATCCGGCGACCCCGATACGTCCTCATGGATGCCGATGATCCCATCACGCTTGCCGTAGCCGCCATGAACCCACCCCCCAACACACAGCGAAACACTACACCGACATACTGCCTGGCGGCGAGGGCAGCGCGGCGTGCCACCGCTTCTGGCGCTTACCTGCACTATCGACATATACCAGGCCACTTCTTTCCCTCTAGACGGGAACCTAAAAAAAGGCTTTTTTTATTCACATTTGGTAAGCCTTAGACATCATATCACCTGATGGTAAGTGACGATGATGCCTAAGATGGAAGCGGGCTTACCACGATTCCCCAACGTAATGGAGAGCTGGCTATCTTATCTTCAAGCCGGAACACATCAATATTTTTAGCACTGATGTTTGGCGGATAGACTTAGATAAGATGTGGTAGCTAGCCAGGCGGGCTTAGAAAATGCCCTACCACCAACCAAACCGAGTCTTACAAGTTGACCCCTCCGGGAATCGAACCCGCGACCACCTGGGACTAACCATTAGGCCACGGAGGCGGAGGGCATGCCAAGGTGCCACTTGATAACCCCATATATATTAAAGGCTAATAAAAAGGAATCAGTTTTTTTTTCAATCTGGCAACCCTGATCCCGGTGCGAATGTGGCGCAGAATAACAATGACTCGAGAATGGAAAGTTGGGGGCAATAAAGAAGTTTCCGCCCGGCGAAAATAACCTGGCGAGAAGTCCCGTTATTTTCGACAAAACATTTTGGTTAAATAGGTGCAATGTTTACGAATTTTGTTTGGAAATAATAGGAAATACACTCGCTTAGAAGGTGTAACAAAATTCGTATAGGTCCCATTAACTAAGGCTTCTAATCATCATACTGAACAACTTTTGTTCTTTGACTTTGCTGTAATCAAAAAAAATACTGTTCATACAAATAAAAAAATTTGTACATTTTTGTATGGAGGGTCCAAACTTTTTTTAATAAAGCACGAATTAATTATCACACTTCAAGACATCTTATCAGTCATATACGTCCCCACCGAGAGCTCAAGCCTACCCTGAATTAGGCCGATCGGACCTTAGTCGACCACGCGGACCCAGTGCGGGTTAACATTAATTTTGTTTAACACCTGTATATTTACTTATGATCACAAATAAATTAGTTTGAATTTTAATTGAAAGCAACGCAAGTGACAAAAATAACCTTTTTTCTTTATTCAGTTCGTAGTCCTTAGCACTAGTACGACTTGCATTGGGCCGATTTATACACTAGTCAACTTTGTCTAAGACTCAAACATCAAAATTAACTTTATTTTGGCGTTGATGTTCCACCTTTACGTACAAAGCGTTTTGCTTCTTCGTTCATTATGCGAACGGGCAAGGAGTGGAATTCCCTGCCGGCGTCTGTATTCCCCGATTCGTATAATTTGGGAATCTTCAAAACGAGAGTGAATAAGCAGTTTTTGAGCTTGCGTGTTACATCCTCGGCTGCATCGGCACTTACCATCAAGTGAGGTGCTGCCACACGCACTTAATTTTTTATTTAAAAAAAAGAAGTTCACTAAAACACCACTAGATTGTGCTAGTAGTAGTTAACTGTATGGAGTACTGCTCTCACTTGTGTCAGAAACGAAGAGATCCGCAGGAGAACTACATTAACCGACATAGCTCACAGAATCGCTAAACTGAAGTGGCAGTGGGCAGGGCACATAGCTCGTAGAACAGATGGCCGATGGGGCAGTAAAGTTTTCGAGTTGCGACCGCCCATCGGAAAACGTAACGTAGGCAGGTCTCCCACGCGGTGGACCGACGACCTGGTGAAGATCGCGGGAAGCCTATGGATGCAGGCAGCGCAGGACCGGTCGTCGTGGAAATCCTTGGGGGAGGCCTCTGTCCAGCAGTACACGATTTTCGGCTGATATAATGATGATGATGTTCCACCTTTACACACGAAGCGTTATGCTTCTTCGTTCATCATGCGAACGCCCAAGGGGTGGAATTCCCTTCCGGCATCTGTATACCCCGATTCGTAAAATTTAGGAATCTTCAAGACGAGAGTGAATAGGCACTTTTGGATCTTGCGTGTTACATATTCGGCTGCATCGGCACTACCATCAGGTGAGGTGCAGCCAAACACACTCAAATTTTTAATAATTAAAAAAAAACTCGCATCTTACTGTGAGGATTTCAAATGTGATATTTTGTATTTGACTTTGGCATTGTACGGAACCCTCTCCACGCGAGTTCAACTCGCACTTGGCCGGTTTTATTTACTCTTAGGATGGGGAAGCATAACTCATAAAACATTATAAAAATTTCGAAAAAGTTGTTATAAGCTTCGCTAGGATCCACTGAGGAGTATGTGTGTGTAGTTGTCACCGCTATATCGCACTGTGACGCTATGTCCAAAATTCATGAAGCCGTTATTAGGTTCAGTCAGCCAAAGAAACAGACATACATTCCTACCTACATACATACACACACCCGAAAACCGAAACTATCCGTTTTTGGCAGTCATAAAAAAAATACACAAAACACTGTTTAAAACTTTACAATTTAAAAACGCTTCAATATAATAGTCATCCAAGTAAAACACCTATAGGTATTAATTTTGACAAAATATCCTAAATCCCGACTGATAGGATTAGTGAAAAATCCTTTTTATTTCCATTGGGGCAAAAGCTTAGTCGCTCTATCGGGCTACTTGTCACATGTTGTGAAGATTGCCCCGAATTACGAAGCCCGGGCAAAATTCAGCGATTTATTTTGTCCTCGCCGTGTATTTTATCACGAACCCTCCAGGCGCGAACTCAGTACCTGCCTTTTTAGTTTGCGGAGTAGGTATCATTACTTACAAAATATTTCGTTGGCACATAATGTACGTGTCTAATGTCTATCTACTTTTTTCCAAGACCCTAGCTGGTTGTCAAATCTGACGAATTTATGATTGTCAAGTGTTCCTGGAATAGATAGATACTTTTCTTACTTATTCTACCAAATAATAAGGCACTTAAGTCATATTTTTTATAAAAAGCTTATCAGCTAATCAATTATTGACAATTAATATGGGAAGTCCAATTCTTACTGAGAGTGAATTTTGAATTTTTTGATGGCAAAAAAATCGAAATTAAAAAAGATCGACTTTTGATGGGGATCGATTGTCTTATACTAATAGTCTAAAAACTAAAAACAAATATACGTATGTGTGTGCTCTAGCGCCTAAATAGAAGGGTATGTGAACTTTAAGAGACCAAAAAATTTCTATAAACAATGTACACGTGTACATCCTTGATTTGCAGAGGAACTGTTGGACCGATTTCAATGAAATTTTGCGCATGGATATTTAAATTATTTGCCAGGGATACGAATAAGGGACAAAGGCATCCCCAAGGATTTCCACGACGACCAGTCCTGCGCTGCCCACATCCAGCGGCTTCCCGCTACCTACACCAGGTTGTCTGTCCACCGTGTGGGAGGCCTACCTACGCTACGTCTTCCAGTAAGCGATCGCCACTCGAGAACTTTACAGCCCCAACGGCTATCTGTTCTACAAGAGTATGTCCAGTAAACCCCTAAAAAAGGTACTTCACACACAAATTGAATAATGTTAAAACGCTCTTGTGTGTTCTAGTTGGGGAGTACAGTATATTTATACTCCAAAAAGTCAGACCGATTGCCTCCCCCTAAGCCCAAGGTAATTTCACATTGTCATTACTAATCCTTTACAAACACCGACGACGCCTTAATACGGCCCTGTGCAAAGGGTCAGGTTAGGATTACCCTTCTCTTACCCAATTTATGGTTCTTTAATAAAATCTTTTCGTGAGTAGTAACAAATCCGATTTGTCTTTTGTCCAAAAGTATTTGTCACCTAACTTTACCTGATTGTCAACACAGACGGTTTAAAATTTGGGTTCAAAGATCAAGTAGAAGCGTATGAAGAAATGTTTTTTTCTCCACATTGTTATTGAGTGTCCCGTTTGCAAAGGGTGTCAACGGGAAGGAGAGTTATTTACAAAAAAAACGTGTATTTTGAAAACAGAGTTACTATGGCAAATGGTATCGAATATTTTGTATAGAAAAACCTATGAGTTTTTTTTTTATTTACAATTGGTAAGCCCTTGGCATCATCTCACCTGATGGTAAGTGACGATGTTGCCGAAGATGGAAGCGGGCTTACCAAGATTCCCCAACGCAATGGGGAACTGGCTATCTTATCTTCATGCCGGAACACACCAATGATATCAACATTGATATTTGGCGGCAAGACTTAGATAAGATGGTGGTAGCTAGCCAGGCGGGCTTAGAAAATGCCCTACCACCAACCAAACCGAGTCTTACAATTGACCCCGCCGGGAATCGAACCCGCGACCTCCTGTGTAAAGCCAGTGAACTTTGCCTCTGAGCTACGGAGGTGGTTTTACCCAACTTTCCAAAAAGGACGGTTATGTTTTTCAGGTGTACGTATGTATGTCTGTTTCTTTGGTTGAGCCTGTAGTTTCAACGGCGTGATGGGTTATGGAGTGCGAGGTGTCGTTAGATTCAGCTTACTAAACCGACTGAGCCAAAATAAGAAGTCAGGTTTTTTAATTTTTAATGTAATCGATGAGTAATTTTACAAATCCAACTGCACATCTCAAGTTCGTCGCCAATTATGTACTCCTAAACAAATAAAAGCCGTAATAAATACAGTGGAACCTGGATTAGTGGAATTTCAAGGGACTGGCAATTTAATTTCATATAAAGAGGTATTTCACTAATGCAGGGTTCCACTTATCCAGGTTCAAAAAAAATAATTCCACTAATAGAGGGTTTCACTAACAGAGGCTCAAACATGACAGATTTCGGTAATAGAGGTATGATTTTTTTTTATTAAAAGACACATTTTAGGTAGAAATGAATCGTATTCACATACATAGTTACATAAGATCAACACAAGTTGTAAGTATGTAAATCAAAACTGAAATAATTGAAAATCAACATGGGCTTTACAATAACATTTAAGCTTATACATATATTAGTTTTCCTTGTGCATCAACGCACTGTGCCTGTATCTTTTCTTTGCTTTTGATAATTCGGCAAAGGGTGGGCTTTGGCACGTGAACTTCTTTAAAAATGTCATCGCGCGACTTCCCACTTTCTTAAGCCAGTAGTATCTTTTGTTTTTCACGAGCTGTTAAAACTGTAACGTTTCGTTAGGGTATTTTTACGTTAACTTGCAACAGTTATCTCCCAATGCACTAAAAATTCTGAGGTGATCAAATCCAGAACGGAACGGTGACGGAACGAGAAAAAATGTGCCAATACCCACATTTAAAATAACAAATGATTTTTTTTGATATTCAATTGAAAGTACCTATCGTTTCATTAATAGAGGTAATCTTCATAGTTGTTCCACTAACAGAGGTTTTTATTTAATACATTTAAATAAACACACGATTTTACTTTTGGATATTAAAAATAGTTTCACTTATAGAGGTAATCTATTCTTGCTATTCCATTTACAGAGGTTCCTGTCAAAAATATTCTAGATTTTAAATTTCACTAAAAGAGGTTTATTAATTCCACTAATAGAGGTAACTACGATCGAAGGTGCCGGGACCGGCGATTCTGTACCACTAAAAGAGGTATTTCACTTATCCAGGTTCCACTAAGCCAGGTTTCACTGTATATTGTACCCAAGCAGA
The DNA here is from genome assembly GCA_947284805.1 of Coleophora flavipennella. Classification (NCBI taxonomy): domain Eukaryota; kingdom Metazoa; phylum Arthropoda; class Insecta; order Lepidoptera; family Coleophoridae; genus Coleophora; species Coleophora flavipennella. Next base: position 7,018,513 of record OX369308.1, read on the forward strand.
GGCTTCGGCACGCGCACCACTTACGACGTGAAGTGCACTAATTTTTTGGAGCAAAACTCCTCAATAAGACCTGATGAAGTTCGCGGGAAGCCGCTGGATGCGGGCAGCGCAGGACCGGTCGTCGTGGAATCCTTACTAATATTATAAATATGTTGGTTTGTTACCTTTTCAGGCTTCAACAACTCGCTCAATCTTGATGAAATTTAGGATGTAGGTAGCCTAGGTCACTGGGATAGATATAGGGTACATTTTATCCCTTGAAAATGGCAAAGTCCGGTGCTATTCCTGAGGGAATTGAAAAGGTACTCTTTTTTTCGTTAATTTCTTTAACGTCGCAACAGTACAATGTATTGTTGTGATTTTTTGCACAGTAATGGTTGAGGAGGTGGGAAATTACATAATTTACTAATTATCATACCCTGACTAGGGAAAAGCCATTTTCACGCTCGCGCACGTCGCGTCGGCGTCACAACGGAGCAACGTATTAAAGTGTTTTTTATGTATAGAATATAGAAGAGCTGGGAAGTGACACAGACTGCTAATCAGAATAGCCTGATCTGGGACAGGGATCTGGAGAAAACGCATGACGCTACAACCACTTGTGGCTGGCGCACCACAGACAGTCATTAAAACCACAAAACAGATAGGTATTAAAACGGTGTCCATGCGGGCGAAGCCGCGGGCAAAAGCTAGATTTAATAATTTCTTGAAATATTGGTTTTACTGGTAGATGGTGGGGATGTAACTAACAAAATCAATATTTAAAAACTTAATGTTTTGTAAACAAAGGCATTTATAAAAAACAATTGAAAGTCTTAATTAAATAATTATTCCACGAAGTTTTAATTAAATAAAAAAAACCCTTCAAGTTTAATTTATGTTTATAGTTACATTTTGATCTAAGAGTCGTCGCGTAGGGGGACCGATAAGTTGTGAAATTATTAGTAATTAGTTGTAGTGAAGTAAAACAGTTGTATTCTGTTTTTATTTTGTTAACTTAGCGGTCCCCATATGCGACGACTCTTAGACTAAAATGTAACTATAACTTATATCAAACTCAAAGGGCCAAAAGTACTATCTTTGTGACTAATTGCTTTTTGGTTACTTAAGTATACTAATGTTAATTATCCGTACTGTATTTGTGTTATAGTAAAGAATAAATGTTTTATCTATCTGTCTATCTAAAACACATTATTTTCTACTTTTTAAAGGTTTTTTTTATCGTTGGTTTTTAAATTTTAAAGAACCCCGTACCAAAAGTATGGAAAATGTGGTTTCAGTTAAATATTCTGAGATTTTTATATAATATAGACTAGCTGTCCCGGCGAACTTCGTACCGCCTTACATTACATTACACTGCCCTGCCCTACCCTACACTTCCCTACACTACACTACACTACCATACCCTACACTACCCTACCCTACCCTACATACACTACACTACACTACACTACCCTACCCTACACTACTCTACACTACCCTACACTACACTACCCTACCCTACCCTACACTACCCTACCCTACACTACCCTACCCTACCCTATCCTATCTCTCAACTTGGATCGAACTGCACATGGTGTGCGAATTTTATTATAATCGGTTAAGTGGTTTAGGAGTCCATTGAGGACAAACATTGTGACACGAGATTTATATGTATTAAGATTTTAACGTCCTGAAAAAAAGTCTCTGTGGGGGCTACCGCTGTTGCCGAGTCCCTTTCAGAGTTACGATTGGTTTTGTACCCTCAAGGAAATCGACTCTAGTACACACACCAACAATGTCGCAATGTAGGTTCAATCTAATGTCAATTGTTTAAATAAATAGTTGGTAAATGCATATAATTAATGATTTGTTGTCTGATACAAAATCAGTCGTAACTCTGAAAGGAACTCGGCAACAGTGGTAGCCCCCATAGAGACTTTTGTTCAGGACGTTAAAATCTATATTATATCAAAATCTCAGAATATTTAACTGATACCACATTTTCGATACCTTTGGTACGGGGTTCTTAAAGTTTCATGTAATGCTTTTTAAACTTTACGTATCCAAAACACGATACCTCTGCTGTAAGTTGGTAAGGAGTTGGGTATCCTGCAGATACCAGGAGATGCTGCAGCATCAGTATAAGGTTACCATGTTCTATCTAAAACCTATTTATTGAGACTACTCCAATGAGCCTAAACACGATATCTCTGCTGTACGTTGGCGAGGAGTTGGGTATCCTGCAGATTCCAGGAGATGTTGCAGCAACAGGTGAGTTAAGCATGTTCTATCTAACACCTATTCATCGAGACTATTCCAATGAGCCTAATATGATGTCAATGATGTAAGTTGGTGAGGAGTTGGGTATCCTGCAGATTAATACAGGGCAGTGATGTTTAAAGCCCACTTCCCGAACTGCGAAAAACAGATAGCGAAAAGGATGACCCAGTAACTCGGAAGTAGTTCAATACTCATACGAGGAAAAAAGACTGGGACGTAGCCAAGAAGTAGGTAAATGAGCAAAACCTACTATGGTCTGTGGGTAGCTTTCAACCAATGAAATCACCAGGACCAGATGGGATGGTGACGTGAGAAGACGTAATAAAAAAAACGAGATCTACAGTACTCGCATATGATGTGTAACATGTGACAAAATACTTATGAAATTAATTAATTATCGGGTCGTACATTCACGGGTCGACCCTTCGAATAGTAGTATGTCATCTTTGCCTTTGCCATCACACTAGGCTGCATGGCTATGACAACCTTAGTTTTCGAGTATTAAAAAACGTTCGCATTTCCTGTTACACATTTCCGTCCCATTTCACGAAATCACTCCCACAAATTGCAGGAAAGCGAGAGCAAAGATGTTACACATCAAAAATATGGGTGAGGTTTTCGAAATGTCAGTGGGATATTTCTTAATTCATTTTTGAGTTACGCATGGAGAGTACGTTACCACCACACATCTTTACACGCGTGCAACAATGATATCAATTCATTTCAAACAAAATACATCGACAAGAGCGACAGAAAAATGATTTTTTTTATTTTTCAACTAGGACTCCAGAGCGCGAGTATGACTCACATTGGGCCTGTTTTAATTATTTTTTGTTTTATTACACTATTTTTACGAAAAAAAAATATAGCTTTTAAAGCAAATTATTTTTTAGCTTGTATAGACAGACGGACAGATGGTCCAGCTCTAACTTAGCTTTAGGGCCCTGTTACCTGTAATGTAACATTTAAAAAAAATTGAACTCACATTCCTATCAAGGCCAAACCATCCATCATAAGTTAGAGCTTAACTTCAAAAACACACGGACATTTTACGATAACACGAACAGTTTAAAACTCTTTAACTGCTCCAGTAAAAGTTGAATGTTCCATTTTATTGGGAAATTTAGCTGAGAGACGAGTTTTCTTGTTCTTGGATAGATTTTATGATATAACAAACAAAAGACATTAATCTTTGTCACCCTTACGTAAAATGACATTAAGGTTTCCTTCTTAATTTTGTTATATGTATCTATGAGTTGAAAACGGATAAGTACTTATAGGAGCGTCGGTGGCTCAAATGGTAACGCCTCGGTCCTTCTAACCAGAGGAACCGGGTTCAAATCCGGACGGCCAATGTACCAATGAGTTTTTAGAAACTTACGTATATATTACTCACCGATTGCTATAATGGTGAAGGAAAACATCGTGAGGAAACCTGCACACGCCTGCAAAGAAACTCGAAGGTTGTGTGTAAAGTGGACCAAACCGCACTGGGCGTGCGTGTTCGACTAAGGCCCGATCGCCCTAATTCAGGGTAGGCTCGAGCCCCTCGTTGGGGACGTATATGAGCTGATATGATAAAGAACTTATAGACCAGACCTGAGACAGGATTTTGAGTGCAAAATATACTAGCCGCATTCTGACTTCTGACATCATCATAGCTTCGATATGACCAAATGTTTTCAGGTTTTGTTGTGCTACAACATAATCATCATCATCATCATCATCATCTTTTAGAAGAAAAAAGTCCACTGCTGGATTAAGGCCTCCCCCAAGGATTTCCATAACGACCGTTCCTGCGCTGCCCGCATCCAGTAGGAGGCCTTCCTACGCTAAGTTTACCGGTTCGCGGTCGCCAATCGAGAACTTTACTTTCCCAACGGCCATCTGTTCTACTAGCTATGTGCCCTGCCCTCTACCACTTCTTCTTCTGCAATTCTGTGAGCTATGTCGGTTACTTTGGTTCTCCTGTGGAGCTCCTCATTTCTGAATCGATCGCATAATAATACCATAAATGATTAAACAAATAATAAATTAAAGAAGACGTAAGAAGGCTATGGCACAGTATCAGGATATAGCCATATTGTAATTATGTGGACATGGTCACCAATGGTTAAAATAGGAATGACGACCGCATCAGATATAAATTATGAACTCTTGATCACTAAATTGCCCTCCTGCTTAAACTTCGGAAAACCTTACTCGTTTTGTTTTCCATCAAGTCTTCGATTTTTAATTCATCGAAATCACAAAATGAGTACATAAATGACGCTGCAAAACTATGACGTCACGTCTAGTTATTTCAAACATTTTTAGAACAAAATGTCATTTTTGACCGATGATAAAAAGTAAATCCGATGACCTATCATTTGGATGCGGGGCGCGGAATGGACCGCGTGGTGCGTGAAAAACACACAGACACGTTGCTGCATAGTACTAGTATACTAATTACTCTGAGATAGTACCTACTCACACGGAGAGAAATAATAATAAATAAAACAAATAATTCATATTTTCGTAAAAAAGTAAGGTAGGTATGTTTTTATGTGGAATGTTTTCTGAATCGTTTATAATTTTATCTCTTTACATATATTTATGTTTATACACTCTGCTGTTTAAGTATTCGCGCTGGACGCTTAATATAAGTGACTAAGGCACAGATTAGAGACTAGTTCGCAAGTAGACGCCTGTTCAACAGACCACCAGTGAAGGCTTCGGGCTGAAATCATTATGGTGAGTGCGTTCGTTGACAACCCGTCAACGTTCCTAGTGCTGGGGCATGGGTCTATTTCCAAACGTAGGAAGTTTAGGCCAGTCCAGGATGGTGGGGTTGTTTTATATTTTTTATTTACAATTGGTAAGCCCTTGGCATCATCTAACCTGATGGTGAGTGACGATGATGTCTAAGGTAGAAGCGGACTTACCATGATTCCCCAACGCAATGGGGATCTGGCTATCTTATATTAGAGCCGGAACACATCAATGCTGTTAACACTGATGTTTGGCGGCAAGACTTAGATAAGATGGTGGTAAAATGGTGGATGGTTGTAGTAGGGCTAGAAGTGAACTCCACTGTCACAAGTTTTTAAGCCACTTAAGCAGCTGACACGGCTCAACGAGTACCATGTAGTGATAGCAAACGGAACCAACGGCTTAACGTGGCTTGCGAAGCACAGAAACAGTCGCGAAAAATGCCACTAAGCTTTAAACCCATCCAAGTAATAAGCATGCTTCAAATCAGTTAACCTGCGTGATCGACCCAACCACGCACAAGTCGTAATAATTTACGACGGTAAATGTGTAAAAAAATCTCTACATATAATAGAACTGTAACGGGGCCGTGTCTGTACATGAAATATTTTTGGAATTTTCGTCTGTATGTACGCGCATCACGCAAAAACTACCAGGCCGATTGAGATGAAATTTTGTATGGTGGTTCCTTGTAGCTCGGGTTAATATATGGTCTAACAAAATGAGCTGAAACTATATTTACTGGTGCTTCTAACCATGAAACTGAACAACTTTCCCAAGAAAACCCATAGTCAAATCGAAAAAAAATGTTTGTACTTCCCATACTGAGTTAGCTAATCAGCTGATTGAGTTAGTATGGGAGAGCCAATTTTTTTTTGCGATTTGACTATGGGTTCCATGGGGAAAGTTGTTCAGTTTCATGGATAGAAGCACCAGTTCAAACAGTTTCAGCTAATTTTGTTCCACCTTATATACGGGAAACTTTTTATCCCGGAAAAATCAAGAGTTCCCGTGGGAAAGTATCAAAATATCCACGCGGACGAAGTCGCGGGCACAGCGAGTATTAAATAAAATCTGTGGATTAATATAAAATAAAAGCTGTGGATTAATTCTAATAGGTAATTATTTAATATAAAAATATGGTTCCATCTGAATGGTTCTCGACTTTAATGGTGGGGGGAGGCGGATCCCGCTCCAGAAGATATTTTCGAACCTCGATCAGAGCTATATTGGTGATGGAGCACAGCACCGCTGCTATCAATAACCTGAAAAATAATTTATCATCATTGTTTTAACCTTATAACTCTTTCTTAAGACACGCGGTGTATTGGCATCGTTTAGTTTTTATAAGGCATAATTTAAATAAAACCATTTAAATAAGTAAGTGTGTGGTTTTATGAAAGAACGGTAAAAGTGAAACTTTACAGAGGATCATGGCTGCTCTCGCTACGGTACAGAGGACGAAACGATCATACCGTCAGACGAAAGCGACCGTCACGCGACATGCAACACACAGACGAAAATATTTGAGACCATGTAATAAAAGTTTCACTTTAATAACCTAACCGCACTATAGAGCCGCGGCGCTGCACTGTAGCGGATCGGCGCGGCCCTTTCTTCGAATAGCAACGGTGTTGCCATACTATTTATCCAAAATATACCCAAAAATACTAACTTCCGCAAATATACCTACAAAAATACTTATGCTCGGAAAAGTCAATAAAATAGAAGTCCCGAAAAGTATTAAAATACTGAATCTGGTCACACTGTTTGAGAATTTGCCGCGCCGCCAAACTAAACGCACTGGCGTCAGCGGCGAGGTGCGCTGCGGTTAAGGTCATATAAAGTAATACAAGTCCTTGGGGGAGGCCTTTGTCCAGCAGTGGACGATTTGTGGCTGATATGATGATGATGATGAAAGTAATACAAATAAAATTAGTTAGGCCGCCGCGATAGTGCGGTTCAACCTTAAGAAGACATACAAACGTAGTCAACGTAGTACATAAACAATAGAAAAAAAATCAATAAAATAAAAATCACAAAAGATTTTAAAACACATTGCGCAACCTTCTTTGCGGAAAAACCATAGAACTAAAACTCTCCACATTTTCGCAATGAAGATGGTCCACACTCCACCGATAATAGTATATTTACTGACTGTTTGAGTTTGTCTATGTCTATGTCACATGAAGCGTCGGTGGCTCAACCGGTAACGACTCGGTCCATCTAACCAGAGGTACCGGGTTCAAATCTGGATGGCCAATGTACCAATGAGTTTTTCAAAAAAAAACTTACGTACATACTTACCGATTGCTTTAACGGTGAAGGAAAACATCGTGAGGAAACCTGCACACGCCTGCGAAGAAACTCGAAGGTTGTCTGTGAAGTCGACCAACCCGCACTGGGCCCGCGTGGTCGACTAAGGCCTAATCGCCCTGATTCAGGGTAGGCTCGAGCCCCTCGGTGGGGACGTATATGAGCTGTAATGATGATGTCACATGAAGGGAATTAAAAACTAATTACTTTTCACTCCCTAGAGACTAAAGTCACAGACTACTAAATAGCTAAAGTGGTCACTTTACTTCCGCTTCGTAAGGCTATATTGAAGCATGAGAAGTGAAAATGTTGTTTTTATGTTTCTTAGCGAATAATTGTTCAGAAACATACGCAGAATTCATAGTTTCAGTTTTCAGATTATTAATGAACTTATTCGCCCTGATTCAGGGTAGGCTCGAGCCCCTCGGTGGGGACGTATATGAGCTGTTATAATAATAAAAATAATTCGCGTAAATTGACTGTGGGTTCCTTGAAAAAGGTTGTTCAGTATACCTATGATGAGTACAAGGCCTAGTTTACAGCTCCAAAACCAATTATGTTACACCTGGAAACTTAAAAACTTCGAAAATTAATGTCAGTTCTCCACTATACAAAGGTTTTCTTTATTAACAATTGGTAAGCCCATGGTAACGTATCCTCTGACTTCGGGCTTACCAGTTATTGTTATTGATCAGCTGATAGATTTTAATAAATAATTATAGTTTGATTCAAAGATAACTTTCATTACCGATGACCCTAGTCCCAAATAGTGTCTAAGAGCTTATTCACAAAATCGTTTCCTATACAAACTTAAAATTACTAGGTACTTCTTGAAAATGGATGGGCAGATTTTAATTAAACTTTATACACATAAGCAAGTCACGAAATTCTAGTTTTTGGATAAATTTTTCAATCGTTTTGTCAGTAAATAATAGTGATTGAAGTTTTTCACAGTACTTAATCTTAAAATTCGCCTCATTTTTTTAAATAAAGTGTTTCGAAAACAAAAACCACAAATTAGAATTTCGTGACTTTTATTAAAAAAATTAAGTGCGTTTGACTACAACTTATGTGTACTAACTATTTAGTTTCATTAGAATCGGCCCATTCATGTTCAAGTTAGTATGGAAAATGATTTCGTAAGTACGCTCTTGCCCAGGTAGTTTCAGGTATGTTAAAACTAATTGCCGCTATAAATTAAGCTAAATATTTTGCTTAAAACTAATTAATTTCACCTTGGAACTGTGTAATAAACACGTTTATATCAAGAAAGTGTCAAAATATTGATTAAAATATCATTAAAATACAGGAATCCAAGATTTACTGACAATTGAGTATAACATTCCTAATCATCTTATCTACGTCTTGCCGCCAAACATCAATATTAAAACCATAGATGTGTTCCGGCTTGAAGATAAAATAGCCAGTTCTCCATTGAATTGTGGAATCTTGGTAAACCCGCTTTCATTTTCGGCATCATCGTCACTTATCATCAGGTGAGACGATGCCAGTTAATTCTAGGTTTTTAAAGTGAAACTTTTATTACATCGTCTCATTTTTTTCGTCTGTGTGTTGCATGTCGCGTGACGGTCGCTTTCGTCCGACGGTATGATCGTTTCGTCCTCTGTACCGTAGCAAGAGCAGCTATGATCGTTTCGTCCCCTTGTAAAGTTTCACTTTCACCGTGGTTGTATAAAACCACACACTTACTTTTTTTATAGGTTCTAATTCAAACTCACCAATAAGAGTACCCCAAACCAGCGTTAGGAACAAACAGTCCCAGAGCTACGTAGGAGAAAGCTAGATGGTCCCTCATTTTATAGGTTCTAATTCAAACTCACCAATAAGAGTACCCCAAACCAGCGTTAGGAACAAACAGTCCCAGAGCTACGTAGGAGAAAGCTAGATGGTCCCTCATGCTGGACACGCTGAAGTAGATCCCGAACATAAGCAGCACTGTGAGGCCCAGGAGCGATGTGATCACGTTGGACCAGAGACAACCTGGAAAGTTTTAAAACGTATCTAATCCTTACTTAATATTATAAATATGGAAATGTGTTTGTTTGTTACCTTTTTACGCTTCAACACCTCGACCAATCTTGATCAAATTTGGCATGCAGGTAGACTGTGTCACTAGGAAGGGGGATATAGGCTACTTTTTATCCCGTGAAAATAGAATAGTCCGATGCAGTTCCTGGGGGAACTGAAGAAATACTCTTTGTTTGGTTAATTTCTTTAACATCACAACGGAACAATGGAATGTTGTGATTTTTTCACAGAGATGGTTGTGGGGGTGTGAAATGACATAATTTACTAATTAGCAAATCATAACATAGTTCGCGAGGGATCTGGGTAAAACTCATTTCCACGCTCACGCAAGTAGGCGTCGCCACGGTGCAACGGATCGAAGTTTTTTTTATAGAATTGGTTGAGGGGGTAGGGAGTAGACTGCTAATCAGAATAGCACGATATAGTTCCTGAAGGATTTGTTAGAAATAAGTGGATCTTTATTCAAATACTAGCTGTTGCCCGCGACTTCGTGCGCGTGTATTTGATTTTATCACGCGGTTAACATATCAAAATCCGTTTTTCCAAAGACAAGTTAAGAAAAAAAAACATTTTTATTGACCAAATCGCAGAGCTATATATCAGAATCCGTATCGCCTAAGCCAAGTCACAAAGAAAACAATTTCTATTGGCCAAATCGCAAAACTATATCAAAATCCGTTTTTCCAAAGCCAAGTTACGAAAAAATAAAAACACTTTTTATTGACCAAATCCCAGAGCTATATATCAGAATCCGTATTGCCTAAGACAAGTTACAAAGAAAACAATTTTTATTGACTAAATCGCAAAACTATATCAAAATCCGTTTATCCAAAGCCAAGTTACGACAAAAAAAAACAATTATTATTGACCAAATCGCAGAACTACTCGTATATATCAGAATTCGTATTGCCTAAGCCAAGTTACAAAAAAAACAATTTTTATTGACCAAATCGTAGAGCTATTTCAAAATACGTATTTCCTAAGCCAAATAAGAAGAAAACCATTTTCATTCACCAAATCGCAAGACTATATCAGTATCCGTATTGCCTAAGCCAAGTCAATTTTTTATTTGGATCAATGTTATTTTCCAAGAAAAATCTACACTAATATTATAAAGAGGAAAGATTTGATTGTTTGTTTGTTTGTTTGTCTTCAAAAGGCTCCGAAACTACTAGACCGATTTGAAAAATTTTTTCACCGTTGGGAAGCCACACTATCCGCGGATGCTATATGCTATATTATATTTTCAAATAATTAGGGATCCTTACTAAAACTCAAATAATGTAACCCAGGGTGTAAAAAATTACCTAAAAGTTCCTGCAATATCTACAAAAAGTAGTGTAGTGTAGTGGTAGTGGTAGCGTACTGGTAGAGTAGTGGTAGTGTAGTGGTAGTATAGTGGTAGTGTAGTGGTAGTGTAGTGGTAGTGATAGTGGTAGTGCAGTGGTAGTGTAGTGGTAGTGTGAGTGTATTCGTTTAGGTTGTGGTAGTGATAGTGCAGTGGTAGTGATAGTGGTAGTGCAGTGTAAGTGTAGTGGTAGTGTTAAGAGTATTGGTTTAGGTTGTGGTAGTGGTAGTGCAGTGGTTGTGTAGTGGTAGTGGTACGGGTAGTGTTAGTGTATTGGTTAAGGTTGTGGTAGTGGTAGTGTAGTGTTGTATTGGTAGTGGTAGTGGTAGTAGTAGTGTTAGTGGTAGTGGTAGAGGTAGTGGTACTGGTAGTAGTACTTGTAGTGGTAATAGTAGTGGTAGTGTAGTGGTAGTGTAGTGGTAGTGGTAGCGTAGTGGTAGTGTTAGTGCATTGGTTTAGGTTGTGGTAGTGGTAGTGTAGTGTTGTAGTGGTAGTGGCAGGGGTAGTGGTAGTGGTAGGGGTAGTGGTGGTGGTAGGGGTAGTGGTGGTGGTGTAGTAGTAGTTTAGGGGTAGCGGTAGCGTTAGTGTAATATAGTGTAGTGTAGTGTGAGGTGGTGTAGTGTGTAAAATAATATCTCGTTTTTAATCGAATTGGGAAAGCCAGAAAGTCGGTTTGAGATTTTCTCAGGTTACTAAACCTGTTCAAGTTCAGCCCGCCAAGTGTGTGTCAGGCCACGCATTGAAAAGGGATCCGAAGCAATTTTCTTTGCCGCTGAATCCCGTCACTTTTGTGGGATTTATACTTAATTCGATCGGTAATATAAAGTATCAGCATAATGTTAGTACATAAGTTGTGTGTACTAAGATGCCCAAGTTACTATGGTTTTTTAACTATCCCACGGGAACCCTTTAATTTTCTGGAATAAAAGTATCTAAGATGTTGACCAGGGATATAAGGTATCCACCATGCAAAATTTCATTGAAATCGGTCTAGCCATTTCGGAGATTTTCCCGTACAGACAAACAGACAGAGAAACAGAAAAATAAAAATAATAATTTTTTGGTATTTTCCCTCTTTTTACATCCCTCTGACTTGGTTTTAAGCATTTTTTTTAATGTACAGACATTCAACCTCTACAGTTTTATTATATGTATAGATTTATGAGAAATCGTACCTGGTAACCCAAAAATAGGTTCCGTGGGGTTCCTCGTGGCATTGGTGATAGCCAAAATGGCGGATATTAGTGCAAAAACTAGTTGTATAAATATCACCAATAGAAGACACACGTAGAATGCAAAAGATATTACTGCTGGTTGGTCCACTGAAATAAGAGAAATAAGTAATCATCATTAATCAATAATAGGTTTAACCACCTCCGTCGCATACACCCGGAGGTCGCGGGTTCAACTCCCGGCAGGGGTAACTTCATAAGACTTAGTTTGGTTGTTGGCAGGGCCCGCCTGGATAGCTACCACCATCTCATCTAAGTCTTGCCACCAAATATCAATTTTAACAGTATGGATATGTTCCGACATTGAGATACGATAGTCAGTTACCCATTGAGGTAGGGGATCTTGGTTAGCCCGCTTCCATTTTCGGTATTATCATTACTTACCATCAGGTGAGATGATGCCAAGGACTTTATCATATTAGCTCATATACGTCCCCATCAAGGGGCTAGAGCCTACCCTGAATTAGGGCGATCGGGCCTTAGTCGACCATGCAGGCCCTGTGCGGGTTTATAGACTTCACACACAACCTTCGAGTTTCTTCGCAGGCGTGTGCAGGATAAAATCATTTTTTTTAAGTGGTAAAAACCTAAATAGGCATGCAAATACATAACAAATGAAAGAAAATTAATTAGTTTCATAAATTCAAAATTGTAGAATATCCCTCCCCTTTATATAGCAAATCTCTGAGAATATCATCATATTATTGCATAAAATCGTGTGTAGGTTTCCTCACGATGTTTTCCTTTGCCGTATAAGAGCGTCGGAAAACGTATACTTCTTTCAATCACGACCTCCCGGACAGGAAGTAGCGGTGCTAGCCGTTACGGCACCGACGCGACGCTCTCAACACGTGCCAAGGGCGTATCAATTGTGAAAAAAGTTGCTATTCAACTAGTCACGTCCTCGTCCTGTTGCTCCTACTTTAAGGTTTGGCCTCGACCTTTTTCGTATCATTCTTTACCCCTCCTCTCCCCACCTCCACGATTGCCCTGTCAAGGAAACCCATATAATAATTACAGTAAAAAGGCTCGCCGTGGTATAACTTTAAAACGGGCAGTAGTTATTTGTAACTTGGCAATACCCTTTTAACCATCTCCCTGGCGTAATGGTTAAATCCACTATCTTCATATCAGGAGGTCGCGGGTTCGATTCCCGGCGGAATCTAACTTTGTATGACTCGGTTTGGTTGATGGAAGGTCATTTTCTAAGCTCGCCTCGATAGCTAGCTACCACCATCACTAAGTCTTGCCGCCAAACACAATATTAGAACATTGATGTGTTCTGTCTTAAAGATGACGTAGCTGTTCCTATTGCGTTGGGGAATCTTGGTAAGACGGCACCCATCATTGTCATCATCGCTAGTTACCATTAGGTGAGATGATAGAGAATAAAAAAATACAGAGCTTATATGATAGGCTTATATAAAAAATGCATCGCAGAACCGGTAGTCGTGGAAATCCTTGGGAGAGGCCATTGTCCAGTAGTGGACGTCCTTCGGCTGATATGATGATGATGATAGGTGTGATAGTGGATGAAACTGTTTGTCGAACACTAACTAGTGTTTTTTTTTCTCACTAGTTTAATTGTTACTTTGATTTTGGACTTACACGGGTCACCGTCATCCACATTGGTGACTGAAATACAGGCAGGGTTTGGTCTCAGTCCGTTGGCTAAGGCTCTTACCTGAATATAATAAAGGAATAAATAATTTAAACCATTTTATATCTACGATACGTTTGACTTTTAAGAATAAGAATTTTTACTCGCTTGAAATGTTGTACCTACATTTTGGATGTTGGAGAAGTACTTTATCTTTATACTTCACCTGCTGCTGGCATGCAAATATGTAATGTAACATAGGTAAGATACATTAATTTTAATAAATAAACATTTAAAGTTTGTTTAAAAATAATGTCGAATTGACACAAAATTGTAAGGCAACCTAAATAATAAAAATCACCATGTCACTAAGCTCAGAAATTAAAAAATAATTAATATTAAAGTACATCATTCGTCAATACGGCACCGCTGGAGAGACCCCAGCCCGGGTTTCGATCGAATAGTGGCTGATTATACTATTCCGTCTTCTGTATATAATCTCCCTCAGCGTATTTATGAGGTCTATGGTACTAAAGCCTCTTCGAAAACCGACTTGTTCGGGAGGCTGGAAGCTGTCATACCTGCGTGCGAGACGATTCGTAATGACTCTCGAAAACAGCTGTAACATGGCTCAGAAGTGAAATAGGTCTGTAGTTCTTCAGAAGGGTGTTGTCACCCTTTTTGAAGAACAGCACCACCACACTTTATGCCATGCCTTTAGCCCGTATGCCGTATGGCTGCCAGCTTAGAATAGGTCTATCTCTTCCAATGGTTGTCTTAAGAGGGACTAAGGGAATTAAACCGAAGAATGGGCAGCAGCGTCCTTTCCGTGCACTGAATGAGACCTTCAACCGCACTGCGATCGCTAAACCACCTGCCAAGCATGGCGGTTATAGCAAAACCCCCAACATGGATTAAAGTACATAATAAAATACTAAATACTGTACCAGAATAATATTAGTAAGCAGTATAATAAGTAGGCATCTTATAGTTCCTTAAGGATTTTTTCCTTCTGACAGGTAAAGCTCTAAAATTAAAATTATAGGTAGAAAAGATGTACCTTGCAGCAAGCAGGATATGTAATGGTTGGATTCAGATAGTCTTGGGGCTGGGAGTTCTAGCTGAAATTTACTTCGAAAACCAGAAAAACTTGGAATTTTTGTTTTCTCGTTTTATTCGTTTTTTTATGGTTTGATTGGATGGAAGCTGTGATATTTTTTTTTATGGATGCGCACCCAGAATACTAACAAGGAAAAAAGGGCTCCACGCCCGGACAGCGTCAGGTCTAAAGTCGAAATTATGAATGAAGGCATTCCAAACGTATACTACTTGAATTTAGTTTTTTCTACTAGGCGCGGCCAGTACGCGTACATAAAGATGCAAAGGACAACTCTAAAGAGATCCTTACAGTTATTGGCTAAAACTCAGCCAGTAATTATACAGGATGTAACAAAAACGCTGCAGAGATACGACCTTACAGGCTCCATTTGCACGGTTGACTACGACCGGAAATGGACGGTTCTCTCGGCCAGAAGTCAGGCTAAACAAATCCTTACTAATATTATAAATTTGTTTGTTTGTTACCTCTTCACGTTTCAACACATCCACCAATTTTGACAAAATTTGGCACGCAGATAGCCTGTATCATTGGAAAGAACATAGGCTAGATACGTTTTATCCAGTGAAAATAGGACAGTCCGATACAGTTTCTGAGGAAACTGAAAAAAAGACCATTTTTGGTTAATTTCTTTAACATCGCAACGGAGCAACGGATAGTATTGATTTTTTGCACAAGATGCTTGAAGGGGTGGTAAATGACAAGCACTACTAATTAGCATAGCTCTAGATAGTTCCCGAGGGTTGTGGAGTTAACTACTGTCGTGCACCACTCATCCTCAAAGACAGTCATAAAAATGATGCCCACTTGAGCTAGTTTTATCTAAATGTATTGCAAAATGACAATAGATTGTTACGTACCTCGTCCTCCCTGGCCTGCTTTTCAGTCTTGCAACTTAAGGCACACGAGTTTATGCTCGGCAAACATGTCACTGAAAAGATGGATTGCTAATTAGATGGACTTTGCTGCAGACAAACTTGATAGTGTAACATCAACAAGATAAATTAATAAATAAATAGTACTAGTTTTTTTAACATAATAGATATTAAATACAGCTTCAATGACACATCATCTTACATAACCTTCCCTCTTCATTCCCAGTACAAAGAAAAAAAAAGAAATTTGTTCTGTACCCATAACACTCACTGCATTTCCGCACTGAATGACTAGGATAGGATGATTGGATACAGATTAGGCAAAAGTACTACTATGGACAGCCTCTGCACCAGGAATAATCCAGAGTGGGAGTCGAATCCCTCTAAACCAGGCGACACAACGCCCTATCTCTGGCACAAAATTTCATCATTTTATATCAGCTCATATACTTCTCCACCGAGTGGCTCGAGCCTACCCTGAATTAGGGCGATCGGGCCTTAGTCGACCACGCGGGCCCAGTGCGGGTTGGTCGACTTCACACACAAACTTCGAGTTCCTTCGCAGGCATGTGCAGGTTTCCTCAATCTATGAGCTGATATGATGATTACCAGTAATCGAAAACAGGCAAAGTGCAAGTCGGACTCGCACACGAAGGGTTCCGTACCATATGTACACGAAAAAAATCACGTTTTTTTGTATGGGGCTCACTCTAATTTTATTTTATTTTCATTATTTGTTGTTGTAGCAGCAATAGAAATACACAATCTGTGAAATTTTCAACTGTTTACCTAAAAAATGAAATAAAGCCCGCTCACACACGGACAGACAACGGAGGCTTAGTAATAGGATCCCGTTGGCACCCTATGGGCACGGAACCCTAAAAACAAACAAACTTACTATAAAGGGTGTTGATAGTGGGTGTGATGAGGATGTATAGCTGGAACTCTCCGCTGAATAGGCCATAATTGATAATACTGTCATCGGTCTGGGCTTCTGCTGTCGCGGTCGAGTATATCTGTAACACCCCGTATTAATCAACTGCAACAGCTCAGCGAAAAAGTAAGTTGTGCGCTACCTAGATTAGGTGTGATTCGTATAATTTAGGAATCTTCAAGACGAGAGTGAACAGGCACTATTTGAACTTGCACTTACCACCAAGTGAGTTGCAGCCAAACGCTCTCAAATTTATAATAAAATAATTTTGTACAAAAAAACCGACTTCAAACAGGAAACTAAGGTTCCCCTCGATATCTTTTGAATGACATTAAGACCCTGGTTTCCCTATCATGGTACCACCCTTGGGCTTAAGTTATTCGACTCTAAAACCACACCCCGGACACTTCATACAAAGGGCGAGAAATGACATTTATAAAAAGAAATTATGGAAAAAACGAAATAACGGTGAAATCTTATACTTTCGAGAGCCAAATTAGTACCAATCTGTATCCATCTGGGTGACAGAGGAGGTATGGACGGAATCGAGAGAGCGGCAGGGAGTAGCCATACCATATTCTAAGAATCCATACAGTCGTCCAACGTAGAACATCTAGACAGGGTGCGGGGGCTGCGGGGCGGGTAGAGCCCACTAGACCATTATCACAGTTTGTATGGTGCAGTGGGCTCATTCATGAAGGGCCGTCACGTCGCATTTTTGCTATCAATCATTCATGCACGGCTCATTTTCTTCTTTTTATTTATTATTACTATCAATATTAATATATTAAATATTATATTTATATGTTAAATATATTATTGTAGCAATATTGACACTTTTTTTTTATTAAAAATTTTAGTGCGTTTGACGATATATGACCTAATGTTACACGCAAACTAAAATAATGCGTATTCACTCTCGCCTCGAAGATCCTCATATGGAGATCAATTTATATACATAATTTTTGATATTATATTGTATAATCCCATGTCAGAATTGAAAAAAGTGGCCGTCATTTTGAAATTTTAAGTTGCAGGACCGATTGCTTCCAAAATCGATATCTGAGGGTCCCTGAGGCCCCTTATCACGAATCCGTTGTGAGAATTGAAAAAAGTGGCCGCCATTTCGAACTTTTTAGTTACTGGACCGATTGTTTCCAAATTCGGTATCTGGAAATCTCTGGGGTCCCTAATGGTAACTATTTTTTTTAAAAAAGGGGTAAACATACTAGGAAAACGATGACGGTGTGTTTAAAAAGGCACGTTATAACATAATCCTGGGACAATACATTGGAAAATCCTAAACTAACAATTATTTTATGATTAAAAATTACTAAATTGACAAAATCCAATAATAAGCCGGTTAGGCGTCGAACGTCGCCCCTCCCTTGATATTCAAATAACAAAACCAAATACTAAAATGTAAATAGTAATTAATTTTACTTCGGAAATGCCCCAAGGTTGCAAATATCACCAAAAAGGTACACAATACACTTAAAAATTTAAAAATAACAGTTAGTTTGCTAAAATAAACAGAGGTAAAGAAATATGTAGGTTGGCAGTAGCGCTTGATGCAAACAAATTAGTTTCCCGCAGGGCAGCAACAGTGTTTAGCAACGAACGGCCCGAAAGTAGCTCACGATAAGAAATAATTACAAACGAATGCACTTCCCTTCGAGCAAACAGTTGCACGTGCAGCGCAGCAAAAAGGGGGGCTGGCAGATAGCACAGCTCCGTCTCAGGATCTTACTTAGAAGCGGATCAGCCTCGGGACTTTAAGTACTCTGGCGGAGTAAAAAAGGCCCCACGGACATAAGAAAAACTAGTTCGCAAAAGCACCAAAAAATACGCATAGCAGAATCTTTATACAAATCACTTACCTCTGATAACTATAGAGGGCCTCAAAATAACACACTAAAATTTTTATATTTACGTTACAAAAACATAACATCACACCACATTACACCGTCATCTATTTATTTTCTCGCTCTTGTCAAAAGGTACGTTACAAAAACATAACATCACACCACATTACACCGTCATCTATTTATTTTCTCGCTCTTGTCAAAAGGTAACAGTTATTTCAAAATCAATTCCTCAACAAAGAGCGGAATCAAAGATAATTCAATTTGAAATGGAAAGCAAGAAGAATGATTTTGAAGCGTTATTTTGTGCTTCAGTTAGTACTAATATGTATACTTTGCTTAAACTAAGATAGCCTACTTACTAAGAAAACATATTATGGCATCTATATCCCTAAACACAGTCTGAGTTGAGTTGTAGATTAGAATAAAAAAAACTTTTTCAGAGTTTTTAATCAAACCTTTTTATTTGGATACAGGTAAAGTATCAAAAAAACACTTATTATTAGATACATATCAGATACTACTTAACTCAATCTTAGCTGAGTTATGAAGGTTAGAAGTATAAAATATATGTATTTTTGTCACATTCATTATCCAAACATTGAAATTAGGAAATTAAAAATTAATAACCCGATTGCTAAAAAACTTAAACCCTCTTTTTGGCCAGTCGGGTAAGAATGTATCCTATGTCAGTCACGGAATCAAGACGAATCTTACGATACCCCATACGTCAAAATCCTTCAAGCTATTCAGGCTGTAGTATACATAGAAATCTATATATTATAATATACATTTAAAAAACATATACCTTCCTTTAGAGGCAGTCGGGTAATTAGGATACAAGGCAACGTAACAAACAAAATCTATTCTGTCATATACATAAATCGCCATACGCAGTCCAAGCTGTTATAAAGGTGAAAAGTAATAAAAAACTTTATTTTTTGCACAGTAACTAACTTCGTTATTTGGATACAGGGTAACGTAAAAAATAAAACTTATTAGTATATTCATATCACTTAACTAAATCCGAATATTTGGTTAGTTTTTGCATAATTGACATGTGTACAACTATGCTTTTAATGCTTTTTTTAGGAATTAATGTCAGCCATTTCAAACTTTGGTACCCCGCCATGGGGGCTTGCTACAGAATTTCTACTACTAACGGACGTTACTCCTTAACGCAACCGAATATTAATAAGTTTTTGCATATTTGTCATGCATGAGGCACAACTAGTACTTTCATTTTCCATCTTACTCAGCCATTTCCCTTATCGTTTTTTTTGGTCACGATAAACAGTTTTTCAGGCGCTATAAGTACATAACGCAACCACTTTGCGCAGGCAGACCGACATATTTAACATCAGAGGGTTGCCGTTTATCCTCTCAACCTAAGTTTATCCATTTCAGTTATCGTTACCAAAGAACCCCGTACCAAAAGTATGGAAAATGTGGTTTCAGTTAAATATTCTGAGATTTTGATATAATATAGATTTTAACGTCCTGAACAAAAGTGTCTATGGGGGCTACCACTGTTGCCGAGTCCCTTTCAGAGTTACGACTGATTTTGTACCCTCAAGGAAATTGACTCTAGTACCAATTCGCACCTTGTCACAGTGATAGTAATATCAGTAATATTATTAAGTTTCGGAAGACACCTCCAGTGTCTTTTTCAAGTGCAAAATAAATCGTTTCATAAATATTTTACGAAGTTCTTATTACAACGACACACAGATCATTGGAACATATATTTGAGCATTTTATTGCACCCATATTTTTACAGTAGACTGTACCAGACAAAACAAACTATCAATAACGGGTAAAATGAAAGAAAAATTGTGTTACTCGTTAAATCTTATCTACATATATTTTCATAGATACACATGTACACTTTCAAACTCGGTTTATTATGGGTTCATTTCAAATCAAATTAATCGTAACTCTAAAAGGGACTCGGCAACAGTAGTAGCCCCCATAGAGACTTTTGTTCAGGACGTTAAAATCTATATTCTATCAAAATCTCAGAATATTTAACTGAAACCACATTTTCCATACTTTTGGTACGGGGTTCTTTGTCATGACCTCCTAGTCTATACGTACACCCGAAAAGCATAACCCTCCTTTTTGGGGAGTCGGGTAAAATAGTGTCTTGGGATATAGGTGATAATAATAATAATAATTCACAGTCCACTGTTGAAAAAAGGCCTCCCCCAGGGAATTCCACGACGACCGGTCCTGCGCTGCCCGCATCCATCGGCTTCCCGCGATCTTCACCAGGTAGACGGTCCACCGCGTGGGAGGCCTGCCTACGCTACGTTTTCGCGTGCGCGGTCGCCACTCGAGAACTTAAATAACAATAATGATAACTTAATAATAGCCTTTATTTAACAATTTTTCTTCAGTTAAAATAGGGATGACGAATACTAGTCATCTGAATTACTTTTTATCATCTGTCAAAAACGACATTTTGTTCTAAAAATGATTGAAATACCTAGGCGTGACGTCATAGTTTAGCAGCGACATATATGTACTCATTTTGTGATTTCGGTGAAATAAAAATCGAAAAATTGGTTGAAAACAAAACGAGTAAGGTTTTCCTAAGTTTTGAGTAGGAGGGCAATTTAGTGATCAAGAGTTCATAATTTATTTCTGATTCTGTCGTTATCCCTTAACTGTTTGACACCGATACGTCAAGATTGTGTTGCTGTCCAGCATAGGCGGCCTCAGTTAGAGTTCACCATCAAATATGATTCTGCGCTTGTCTTGTTCAAGTATATGTCCCGCTATTTTTATCGTTTTTCCATCTACGACGCTGTCTCCCTTTCCTTCTTTTGTGTTGTCTCGGGCACCACTCTGATGTCCTCAGACCTCAGACATCCTTATTACTCCTAAACATATGTCCGGTCCACCTCCATTTTAGTTTTTTTTTATATAGGTGATAGTAAAATATAAATAGCTTACCCAGTTATCACTAGAAACAGCAACAATAACCAGTAACAAACTTATTACACTTAACAAAAACGCGCTGAAAATGTACCCTCTCCTTGTGACGGCCATTTTGAAAGAATGCCATCACGATTACATTGTTATCTCACAACGATAGCGATACAGAGACCTTAATTAGTTCGTAAGGATGGGTGATACGCGTTGAAAGTAGAACTTTACAAAATTTGGGTTTTTTAAATAACATGCAAGCCATTGTAGGTGAGAGAAGGTAAACCTTATATAGGAGGGGGGGCGTCGCTCCGATAAGCTTTTAAGGCAGCTTAGATGCCAAGGCTACAGGGGGTTGTTAGTGGGTAGTGTGGTCTTGGGCCTGCGCATATTTATGGGTCCCACATAACCAATGCAGCCGGCTGTATTGGTAAGCGTAAATAAATTTTTCCGCTTCCCTCCTCCGAGGAAAAAAAAAGTAAACCTTATCCAAAAATTAAAATCTTATAATGTCAACAAACTATTTACCGGAAGAAATTAATTTTATCTATAGTCTTGCCAATGCTAAAGACGTTGATGTATTCCGGCTTGAAGATAAGACAGTCAGTTCCCCATTGCATTGGGGAATCTTGGTAAACCCGCTTCCATCTTCGGCATCGTAGTCACTAACCATCAGGTAAGATGATGCCAAGGGTTTACCAATTTATTGTGATTAAAAAAATAAATAAGAAATATAAATAAATAAACCCATTCTGCCATATTTTTTAACACGCATAAATTAGCTTCATCTGTATGTTTGTATGTATGTTTGTTACAGACTCCTTTGCACTCGACTTTGACACACTTTAAATGGACAGATTTAATTCGAACTTTGTACATATTATCAAGAATCCGTGACAAGACAATAATTACATAAGTTTGTCTCATTATCCTGAACTAAAAATTGAAAAATAAATATACTTTAAAAAAACTAAAAAACACGCTTTTAAAGCACATCAAACTAAAGAGTGAAAAATAATTCGTAATATAAGTTGAAAACAATAAAGAACTAAAAATACTAGTATTACTGTAAAAAAGGCGTGGGGCGCTTTGTGCCATATTTTTCGTATATCGAGCAATCCACGCTTTTTTTACAATAGTAAACCTGCTCATGTCTGCGAAGAAACTTGAAGGTTGTCTGAAGTCGAACCAACCCGCACTGGGGCCCTAACGCCCTACTTCAGAGTAGGCTCGAGCCCCTTGGTGGGGTCGTACATGAGCTGATATGATGATGTATGGCGTAAAATTTGGTGTTCCGTTATGTGTAATCTTATTTGGTAAAGGCTGAAGGCAGGTCCATAGGTAGACGTCAGTGTATCGATAATCATAATTATCGCTAGATAACTTGTAAAAGGAATAATGGCCTGATACTTTTAGATTGTGAGTTAACGAATAAAAATGACGTGTGCGATGACCTACTGTGCAATAACAATGACAAGTGGAAGCCGCTGTACAGATTTTGATGGGATTTTATTACATAAGTGGATAGCTTTCATGGCTGCGACTTAAAAAGTTAAGCTGTTTGTTTCAGAATACATATTTTAAGGTCAGATCACACATTTTGATCACACAACGTGACAGAAAATCAGCGTTTTGCTCCTACACGGGCAAAGCGATACTGAGCTATGAAATGGTCCATTAGCACTGAAACAAACTATATCAACTTATATTTATTTTAGTTACTAGCTTTTTCACGAGGCTTCATCCGGCCGCGTGGATATAGTTTTTAGGGTTTCGTACCTATATTATTCCGATTTCTGTGGTTCCGTACATCAGAAGCGATAATTGAAAACGCTAAAAACGTTGAAAAACCTACTTCAATCGCAACAACCAAGTACAATTTTGCAATTTTTTTTGGTTATTTTTAATTTCCTAAAAAGTAGGTACTAAACCGATTTTGGTAAAATTTATATGGGATCAACCTAGCAGCATACCCTATCGAATAAAAAGAAAGTCATGGAAACCGGTTCACAATCTGCAAAGATATCGCGTAACATTTAAAAAAAACATACAATCGAATTGAGAACCTCATCCTTTTTTGAAATCGGTTAAAAAGGATTCCTCTTTTAAGATAACCCATGTGTCTCTCCGTCCAAAAATAAAGTAAGATAAAAGGACTAAAATTCATATGTACCTATGTGTATACAGTTCGCTGAACGCTGACCCAAATGAATTCAGATTTCAGGGGTTTATTTTGTGGGTCAAAGTACGAGAGTATATAAAAAATATTTTTCAAATATAAACGGTGGGACTTTTCTAATGAAAAGGCTCGTTGTAAAAATTGAAAGTTCATGTTTTGGAATATATTCTATACTTTTGATAATTAATAATTAATTGGGTGTTTTTAACTAATTTTTTGGGTCTATTATTTTTTCTTTTGTTATCTTTTTTTCTATTAATAATATTTTTTTATTTGTCAGAAGTATTTTGAGCGTGCTAGCTGCAATAAACATTTTACTTGCATCGGGTTATGTTTATAGACTAGAACATTGTGAATCGGTTATCAACGGAAACCACAGTGGCTTACAGTAGCCAAACGCCTTTGCTGTAGCACGATGCCGCCACGGCGTACGCGCAGTATTACGATATTGCTTACAGAAGCGCAACGCCTTTGATGTCGCACGATGCCGCCACGACGTAGGTACTAGCAGTACTAACCTGTAACCAGCCGTTTGCCAGGCTGTGCCCCGCCGCCCGCTGCCCCGCAAGTACCCTCCGTTGCTCTGGGTAAGTACATTCGTTGCACTACTGTAAGCCGTTATATTGTAATACTGTGGCGTAGGTACTAGCAGTACTAGCCTGTAGCAAGTCTGGCAAACTCCCTGCCCCGCCGTCCGCTGCCCCGCAAGTACCCTTCCGTTGCTCTGCGTAAGTACATTCGTTGCACTATTGTATGCCGCTATATCGTAATACTGTGACGGAAACAAACGTTGTACACAACAAAGCGTTTATTTAACTTTCAATAAAACTAAACAGGTAACTTGTTGATGATTTCTACAATGTCACCTTACACCATTTTTAATTAATGGCTGCCTTTTTAAATTAGACACAAATCTACATGATTTTACAACAAGATTTCATTAACAATCAAAAATTTCTTAAGTAAATACTTACAGAATTTAAGTTAAAAATTCAGGAAGCTTGTACAAATGAGACACTATTCATATTTGGTATAAATTAGTTCGGGTCACCAGGAAGCTCGAGTTTCCATAAAAAAATAGACCTGCTTTAATACAAAAACTACATGCCGGATTGAATCCAAACTTTGCAAATATATTGAGTAGACACATATCGATGTTTGTAATTAGTTTTCATCGCAATAAATTTAAATATAACTAAACGAAGGCTTAAATTAGTTTTGTACTGAAAGTTTGAAACTGATCATATTTTTTTTTGTTATTAGGAAATCGAAAACTAACTACAAACATTGATATATGTGTCTACTCAATAAATTCACAAAGTTTGGATTCAATCCGGCATGTAGTTTTTGTATTAAAGCGGAACTACGTTTATATGGAAACTCGAACCTCCTGAGGACTTTTAAGTTAAGAAATAAAAGATTGAGATATTTATATAGTTGTTTGCAGTTTCATTCCACACATGTTATGTTTGTAGGAGTCACAATATTACATTTTTTTTTCGTTTCTTAGAGATTTCTAGTTTTATCTATAAAGCGCATATAATTAATTACTTATATTGCTATATTGAATTTTTCATGTAATTTTCTCATAAATATAATTACTTCTATTGCTTCATTCAATTTTATTTTTGTTAATTTAATTATAAGATTTTACAATAGGTAATATTTATGTAGACTTTGCCTACACATTCTTAAAACATGCTTTAATTATTTGAAATGATTAAAAAGAATAAGTTTTAATGTTCAAAAGACTTTTTTTATTACATTTTACTTTTATTTTGTTATTGTTAATTCTTAAGCGAAGTTTAGAACAGATGACCGTTGGGACAGTAAAGTTCTCGAGTGGCGACCGCGCAACGGAAAACGTAGCGTAGGTAGACCTCCCACTCGGTGGACCGATGACCTGGTGAAGGTCGCAGGAAGCCGCAGTATGCGGGCAGCGCAGAACCGATCGTCGTGGAAATCCTTGGGGGAGGCCTATGTCCAGTAGTGAAAGTCCGTCGGTTGATATGATGATGAAGTGAAGTTAAGAGTGATTAATATGGAATGACCAAAAAAGAGAAAAAGGGGACCGCGGGAATCTAGGCCCCACATAAGGCAAATAAGTTTAGAGTCCACTGAGCCTAAATCCTGAGAAGTGCAAGGTTGGTGCTATAAAATCCTGGAGCAAATAAATTGAGACCTTGCTTTTTGTCAAATTTCATGATTCTAGGTGAACGGGAAGTATCATATAGGTTTTGATTTACTTGCGAGAATCAAAAATGTGACATTGATGGCTGTAAAATGGCCGAATCTTTTTATGGCCTTGACTAAGAAACTTGTTTTTTTACATCTTCAAGGGACTGTAGACCTTAATTAATATTTGATATTAACTTCAACTGGGTGCCTCCACGCATTTCTGAGAAAAAGGGTTTTGACAGTTTATATATAGCTGCAAGACCACTGACTGACTGACTGACTCACTCACACATCAGCTCATATACGTCCCCACCGAGGGGCTCGTGCCTACCCTGAATTAGGGCGATCGGGCCTTAGTCGACCACGCGAGCCCAGTGCGGGTTGGTCGACTTCACACACAACCTTCGAGTTTCGAATAGAGGTCGCAATCTAGAGAGCGGCAGGGAGTGTCCATACTGTATGTTATTACTAATATATACTTTGGTTCAGCTAAGAAAATTAATAACATGTTTGAATATTATGAGATACTTTCTGACAAATTGATGTTTTGCGAAAGTTTGAGAAAGAGATATTTTAAAAGGGGCTTTTTATCTACTTTTGTCTACAAGGTACTTTTTTATTTTACGAAAAAGTCGAGAAAGTTGCTTTGAGATGTCAGCATTTAAACGAGAGGGTTCATCATCATAAACAAAAGACATCCACTGCTTAACAAGCCCACCTCAAGGATTTCCACAACGACCGGTCCTGCGCTGCCCGCATACAGCAGCTTGCTGCTACCTTCACCGCGGTCGTCAGTCCACCGGCCTGCTTACCTTCCGTGGTAACTTTACTACCTCACCGGCCGTCCATTCAACTAGCTATGTGTCCCGCCCACTGCCACCTGAGTTTAGCAATTCTGTGAGCTATGTCACAATTTTAAAAAAAATATCTTTAATACCTTGCATTCTTTTTGAGACTACACAGATAAGCACTGAACTAGATCACACAAACTTCTATCATTCGCGCACAACTCTTTTAACCTCTCCAGTTGAGACGCCGTAAAATTTGAATGCAAAGACACTACGCAAATCAACCTTCTATCTTTGAACCTCATATTTCCATTTCTACCCACAAAATCACTGAAAACTCCCCAATTTTCGTCTTTTTCAATGTTCTTCTGGAAACCAAGCCTCAACACGTTCTGGCATAGAGGATACAACTTGCGGATGTGAGTGTTGGAACTGGCACTGGTGAGTAAGGTGAGCAAGCAGTAGGGGAGGTGCTGGGATGTAATTTTTCCGTGTAGCAGGTGGCAGAGAGCTTCGAAGGTCCAACCGCTCAGTACTGGCAACTGGTCCTGGGACACAGCTGCTTCGAAAACCTGGAATTAAACATTAGATTATAACGAGTATTATATTTGACTCATTTTATTGGACGAGTGTTTCGGCAACCTCAGCAATTTAGTCACATAAAGCCGGCCAAGTGTATTTAAAAAGGGGCGCACCGCGGGGTCCGTACCACCACACCTTTCTCCCCAAGATACCTCTTCATTTCGATCAAAAGACATCAACGTGAGCGACAGTAAAATGCTGTTTTTTTTTTCAGTTCAGACTCCATAATGCTAGTACGGCTGATATATTTTTTTATTCACAATTGGTAAGCCCTTGACATCGGAACACATCAATGCTGTTAACATTGTTGTTTGGCGGCAAGACTTAGATAAGATGGTGGCAGCTAGCCAGGCGGGCTTAGTAAGTGCCCTTCCACTAACCAAACCGAGTCTTACAAAATTAGAATCCGCCGGAATCGAACCCGCGACCTGGACTTGGACTTAACCATTACGCTATGGAGGCGAACATCGGTACTATAACGAGTGTTCACTGTGCCCTAACTTCTGCACCCAGGACACCCTCAACACAGCGTCACCGAATGCCTTAAGATTGGCCGCACATTTGGCCGTCAAAATGTAAAACCACTGACTCGACAGAAGAAGAAGTACTACAACAACATCAAGTTTCACGCTTGCATGTACCTACAACCGTTTTTACAATAGGGCAAAAACAAAAAAAAATCGCCCAAGTGCGACTTTAACTACCAACAGAAAAAGACCTCTTTGTCTATAGGGGTCTACTCATTCTGGACTTTAGAAATTTCATTTTTCCTGTCAATTCCCACTTTTGTTCGAAAGGACTTTAGATTTTCCCATAGATTTTCCTGTAATTTATGCATTCAACCTCATGTACTGTGATTTTTTCAAGATTTTAGGCCCAGTAGTTTCGCTGTGGTCAATTATCGTCAATTTTCTTAAATATTTATAAAACTCATCATCATCATCATATCAGCCACAAATCGTCCACTGCTGGACAAAGGCCTCCCCCAAGGATTTCCACGACGACCGGTCCTGCGCTGCCCGCATCCATCGGCTTCCCGCGACCTTCACCAGGTCATCGGTCCACCGCGTGGGAGGCCTGCCTACGCTACGTTTTCCGGTGTGCGGTTAACTAAAACTATTCATCTTAAAATTGGAACAAAAATATATTTGAGGTTTTCACAACAAGCCCTTTCATTTGAATTTATCACACAATATATTTTGAAAAACTTTTATTTTTTTTCTAAAAAGTGGCCATGATAAATAGGGGTCTACTATTTATAATTCATTTATTTACGTTACACGTCCGTCCGTCTTTGGGTCACCGACTTCCATATGTTGGTACCAAATTTCATCTTAATCGGTCCAGTAGTTTCCGAGAAAATTGGCTGTGACAGACGGACGGACTGACAGACACACGAGTAATCCTATAATGGTTAAGTTTTTACCTTTTAAGGGACGGTACCCTAAAAACTTTTTAAAAAGACGTTAATAGTATGGTATTGTATTCCCTTGATTTTTTTTACTTTTAATAATTTTTATTATTTTAGTTAATCCCACATAATAACAAACATTACGTGAAAATTTCAGCCTGCCACTTATTACGGTTCAAAAAACAGATTTTTTTAAATCGGACTGAAAGACAGGCAGACGGACAGCATAGGCTTAGTAATAGGGTCTCATTACATGACACGGAGCCTTTAAAATGAAAAACATGACTGCATTTCAAACCCTAAAAATAAATCAGAAGATTCATCAAAATCCATCAAGTCGTTTGGGCGACTGGCTCAGCCAAAGATACAGACACGCATACATACTCCTTCTTGACAGTCGGGTTAAAGTATATAGACCCTCATTCCTAAAAAGCTCCTTTAAACAAAATTAGGAATCCATAACATTCCTACTTCTCGGGCACGGGTTTTTTCCCCTAACTTGGGAAAGCTAGGCCATGTTACACGCACGGGAAGTCCGGTTTATTGGAGGTTGTAGGACTTGTGGCGCACCCCTCAAGTTTTCTACTCGCACTTAAGGCGAGGCACCGGTGGAGAAGCGGAGAAACCCTTTTGCTAGATCAATTTTTTTGGATAATTACTACTAACTATCGGTCTTGCAAAAAATATTGGATATACTTAAGGATATTGTCTGAGGAATGTGCTAATATGTTACACGATAGTGTGTACTTTACTCGATCATAAAAAATCCCAAAAACAGATCTAAAACGTCAAAAAAAAGTCTAAAACGAATTGTTTATTAATAAAATTTCTAAATTTGCAGATAGTTTTTATACGGAGATATTTCTTTTTAAGTACTACACAGGATCAGCTAAATTTTGGTTTTTAAATTGAAGTAACAACGTAAAACATTGAAAAAGTGCAAAAGTGTGGTTATTTTCTTGACTCTTTACACGCAAAGGAAAAAACAGATACAACTGTTTAACAAATGCCTCTTTTTAACTAAAACGTGTTTTTTTTTAATGGGAGCAAATGGACAATCCACTCATACTTACTTCAAAAACTATTTCAGCGTTGAACACCGAACATTCTATCCATCTCTGTCTATCACTCAGCACGCCCAATCGCCTCTTCTCTGTCTCCTTGCAGCACTCTAAAAACTCTATGACAACTCTGCTCAAAATGGCGGCCGGTGGCAAAGTTTCCCTGAGGAAGTATCTCAGGGCAATCGTTATAATCTCCATGTTTTCTCTGGCTCTGCACTGTCGCAGGACCTTGTACAGAAATGTTATTCTCTCCATTGAGTTCATCAATATGTCCGGATCCATGTTAGATACGTCGGATGTCAGTTTGGGGCTTAGGAGTTTGTTATCGGCTGCAATGAAAACATACATACATATTATACAAGATGACTTTTTATTCGCTTAAAAATGTCCTCGTAGGGACTACACACAAAAACAACCTTGAAAATTTAAAATCAAAGTTAAAACTAAAATGAAAACTTTAAAATAAACTTATCGTACTGACAATGTTCCCCAAGAGAGCCATAATTAATTCATAGTTATTTGTGATATAAGAATAGTAAAAAGTTAAATAGTAAACGAGTGACATATGTTATCTGTTAATTTTTTTTGTATTCACAACTATATCAATTGAATGTAGATTTACGAAAATTGCGCCTTGCGCTAGATGCACATATTTTTTTTTCATATATTACCATTAATAGAATAGAAATAGAACAGAGGCTTGGGACAAAATTGCCAGCATTAAAACTTCCTTGAAAAAGATGACCTATCTATCTACTTTCTTTACAAAGAATCTAAAAACCTAGCATTATGTAACTTCTCGGAGGAAAAACCTTATCACTTTTAAAATTCTCTTTGAAATCTCAAAGAAGATTCTGTATTTTTGGTTATTACATATTTTTATTTGCTGTCTTGTTCCTTCGAGCTAGAAATTGAATAAAAGTCGTAAAGTAAAAATCAATTTTGTGCACAGTAAACTGGCATGTAAAGTAACATATTTTGAGCAATTGTAATAAAAAATTAAAAAATAGACTGCATAAAATTTAAACGTCCTTTTTTGGCCAGACGGGTAAAATATCGGGTAAAATATATTCTATGTCAATCACGGGATCAAGAAGAATCGAACGACACCTTTTACTTCAAAATCCATAAAGCGGTTTAGGCTACAGAGCGTTCCAATGATATAAATCCACATACATTACATACAAACACTTGAAAAACATAACCTCCTTCTATCGCAGTCAGGTAAAAAATAATTAACTAATCAATCAGTTGTTTGACTAATTTTGTGTGGAGACTGTTGGTTTTTTGGATAAAGTTGTTCAGTACGGCGAGTAGTAGTCCAACTCCCTGCTAACGGCTCCATCGTGAGATTCAAAAGCCTTTGTATTTGGTTATACTCTTTTTTTAAACTCATCATCGTCATATAAGCCGAAAGGCGTCCAATGTTGGACAAAGTCCTAAGGATTTCCACAACGATTGGATCGATCATGCGCTGCCTGCTTAGAACTCACCCGAAAATAAATGCACCATGATAATCTGCACGGCGTGACCCTCTCCGTAGCCGGCCATATTTTTGAGGAGTTTCTCCATCATGGACTTTTTCACGTCTTTAGGCAGCACCTGCTGTTGTATCGCCGATGTTATGCCCTGGAAGATTAAACATTTTTTGTCTCTATTACTCTTATTGAGTTACTTTCTGACAGCAGAGTTTAAGGACAAGTTGTTCCTCTGATTTGATAGGTGGAGTTGACAAGAGATGGTTCTTCATCACACATTTAAAACAGGCTTAATAAAATATATATTGTTTATTTGTGGTACAACACAGTAGTAAGGATCTTAAGTTATAAACTATAATTAGAGAATATTGTTTTTTTTTTTTTCAAAACCTGGCCTGCAAAAAAATATGTTTTAAAAGTTACAGAAGGTCAAAATATTTCTAATTGTATTTCAATATCTATTACAAATTAAACATGTTCTCATTACAATTATTAATTTAAAAAATAATAATCAGGATGCTTGATTTCCATACAAACGTAGTTCCGCAAATACAAAAACTACATGCCGGATTGAATCCATACTTTAATATTGAGTAGACACATATCCATGTTTGTAATTAGTTCAAATTTTTAAATCCCATACTAAATATTTTCATTTTTTTTAATTTAAAAATTTATCATGTTATTTCTCTAGCATCATTGACTTAACTTTAATTCACAGGCTCGTTCAAAAAAAATTAACTTGATTTTTTCCATAAAAATTATTGAAAAATTTGTATATGGGATTTGAGGCCCCCTTTTGAAAATAATCATCGATTTTTGTTGGAACTAATTTGTTGTTTTAACTCTTTTGCTTTGTTGAAAAGCTGATAAAATAAAGTAGTTTTTACCCTATTGGGCACTCCAACTGCGTTATAACTTTTTTCTGGAAAATCACAAATCACTGAACGTGAACTTGAATTTTAGCATGTAATAGGCTATACCTATCCGCAGATACAGGATTATCCATCATTTTTGGAGACCCAGTATAGTATAAAAGGAAATCGTGGCCGACTGATCAACAACCCACAGCTCAAACCACTAGACGATCGGGATGAAATTTGATATTATGAAATCAATTATGATGCCGGCATCCACTAAAATTTTGGAGAACTCCCACGGCAAAGGCAAAAAACGGGATCTGCGCGGGCGAAGCCACGGGCAACAGGTAGTCCAAAATAGGTTATAAACTACTAAACACAAAATTTCCCGCCTACTGATATTCTTAAAAAACACAACCGCTACGTTTATCCGACGCTCTTACGGTGAAGAAAAAACATCGTGAGGAAACCTGCACACGCCTGCGGAGAAACTCGAAACTCGCAGGTTGTGTGTGAAGTCGACCAACCCGCACTGGGCCCGCGTGGTAAACTAAGGCCCGATTGCCCTAATTCAGGGTAGGCTTGAGCCCCCCGGTGGGGACGTATATGAGCAGATATGATGAAGAAGTACAGTCATCATCCCCAGTGACTAGTATTAACCAATCCACGGAGGCGTTGGTACCTTTACGACGAGGTCGACACAGTAATGCGAAGGATTGGCCAGTAGGAAGTCCACGGCAGTATTGATGAGGTCCGGGTGCCCCATCTCGACCAGAATAAACAGAACGGACCAGTACAGGCTTTGTTCGTAGAGGGATATTCTGAGAAGGAAAATAAAATATCTTAAACAAAAACTAAAAACATTTATTTACCAAAAATATATGTGTGTCGTAGCGATATTATATATTTGAAAACGCTATAAAACGTTTAAAAAACCGACTTCCATCGCCACAACTTAGTGCAATTTTGCATCATTATTTTTGGTTTTTGTTAATTTTCTCATAAAGTACTACACCGATTTTTAATTCTTATATGGGACCGAGCATACCATAACAAATAAAAAAATAATCGTGAAAATCGGTTTTCAATCTGCGAAGAAATCGATCGCGTAACAAACATACAAAAAAACATACAGTCGAATTGAAAACCTCCTCCTTTTTGGAAGTCGGTTAAACATTGACTATTTCATGAAATCTTCAACTCAAACTGACCATATCGTTTAAAAATTTGGACCCTCCATACAAAATGCACAAAATTGGTCGATCAGCTGATCGATTTGTATAAAGTTTTTTTGCGATTTCGGAAAGTTATAGAAAAAAAGTAGTTCAGTAGTTGTAGAAGCCCCAGTTTACGGGACCTACATCAATTTTGTTACACCCTGTATACAAGATAGTCATCTCTGAATGACCTCATATTAAACACTACCGTAGAACAGTTAGATAAACTCACCGAGCATTAGGAGCTAGGTACTGTTTCACAGCGACATTCAGCTGCGACACCAAGTCTTGGAGACCAGAAAAGTGATTCTTTCCGGTCAGCTGCAGGAGGCAGCCCTGGAGGGCAGCGTGGCGGAGCGGAGCGTACCCCGATGATAAGGACTTGACCAGCTTCTGGTGAACTGATGAGCTTTCCTAGAGATCAAAAACATATTTATGTTCAACATAAGTTTTGGAAAAAGCTGGCAATTATACTCGGGATCACGATGTTGGGAATCCAGTTTTCTACACATCGAGGTGGTGTTCTACCTACGAAAGTTATCCTACCTGGTTTGGCAGCACATTATGAATATAAATATATATAACTCAAAGGTGACTGACTGACTGGCATAGTGATCTATCAACGCACAGCCCAAACCACTGGACGGATCGGGCTGAAATTTGGCATGCAGGTAGATGTTATGACGTAGGCATCCGCTAAGAAAGGATTTTGGGAAATTCCCACGAGAACCGCAAAAATCTGATCTGAGAGGGCAAAGCTGCGGGCATCCACTAGTAAAACATAAGTGGCAACACCAAGTCACAATAACAATCACCTCGAGTCGCTAAAATGAAAACACCAAAAGTGCAATGACCCATTGACGATGACCACAGATCTACTACAAATTGATTTCTATATCGCGTTGCCACTACAGTGCCTCTCGCTTTAACCGTTTTAAGCGTTTGTGTTGCTACCTTAATATTATTCCTATTAAGTCAGGGTAAATTTCAATGATATCAGCGCGACCTAGCGCCTTTGTAGTAGATCTGATGAAATTCAAGTAATTTAAGCTTTATTTTTCTATATATACTTCTTCAAAATCAGGACTCACATAGAAACCTACAAACATTTATTATTTTTATTAGATAAAATTTAAATTTATTTGGCAACACAAAAAGAAACATTGTTTGGCTAAGAAACTGACAGATTTTGACAATTAGCCAGCAAAAAAGTGGTCATGCCGATATAGACAAAAAATAATATCAGTATATTTTTCGCACTCGTGCCAAATCGTAACTATCCTTCTTTTTCTAACAATTTCTTTACTAATCTAATATAATATTTGTACTATATATAATATGTATTTGTAGTAGATCTGTGACGATGACACACGATGACACACAAGTAAAGGTAACGTCCACTGCACCCCCGCGACGAACCACAGCTAGCCGTCGCTACTGTTGCAGCTACTTTCAACCACAGCTAGCCGTCGCTACTGTTGCAGCTACTTTCAACCACAGCTAGCCGTCGCTACTGTTGCAGCTACTTTCAACCACAGCTAACCGTCGCTACTGTTGCAGCTACTTTCAACCACAGCTAGCCGTCGCTACTGTTGCAGCTACTTTCAACCACAGCTAGCCGTCGCTACTGTTGCAGCTACTTTCAACCACAGCTAACCGTCGCTACTGTTGCAGCTACTTTCAACCACAGCTAGCCGTCGCTACTGTTGCAGCTACTTTTGTAAGACTGAGTGTCCTTAATAAGGTAGCACCAACTACTATAATATTAAAGGTGAAATTTAAAAATATTTATTTTGAATAGATGTTGAGATAACAGATGCATTACTAGACTAGAGATGTCTTAAGTCCCCGCACAGTAGCACCCTCATCAGTTTTATTGTTATTTCTTTTAACTTGAAATTTGGGACGGCGTCTCTGTACTACATAAGAAAACACGTTTTAAAATACACTGACAATAGTCCTAAGTGGTATGTGATAACGGCTATAATGAAAACCGCTAAAAGTAACAACTTTAGACTGTTTTCACTCTTAAATTGACACTGTCCAGCGTTGTACCATTGTTAATAAATTATTACACGTGTTTCTTATGTACAGAGGCCAGCACATCAAGCTATACACTCGTAGTGCGATTATGATCCAAACGCGTACGGCATAAGAACGGTACAAAGTCCAAAGTGTCTAGCTTGATGCGCTGGCCTCTGTACTATAATAACACCACCTTAATTTTTGCATTTTTTTAATTAGAATAAATAACAATAAAACTGATGAGGGCGACACTACGCGGGGACACTCTTAAATATGTATAGTAACACCAAGTCACTAAAATAGGCACACTCAGTCACAAATAACATACTGACAACATCTAGTCACAAAAATGGATAGCCTCTAAGAGTCTGAAATTGTGAAATCCTATATGACCACCCTAACTCACCAAAATGACGACCTCAGGTCGCTTAAATGCTCACCCCAAAATGGTGACTTAAGTTACTACCTGGTTTGCCGGCATGCTGTGCACAGTTGCCAGACACGCGGCCAAGGCGGCGAGCAGCGCGCACGCCGCCGCCGGGGGGTGCGGGCGCGCACACCACGCCAGTAGGCTCTCCGCCAGGCACGCCCACTGTGCGCCAGCGGACAGCCACGAGCTGGCCGTTGCTAGGCAACGGACTAGGGCGGCCGATGAGCTGGTGCCGGTGTCCGCCTAAATCAGATAGCAAGTAGAAACACATAAGATTATATGTATTTAAGAGAAGCCGTTGATTTATTGAATACAACTCTCTCTCCGGTTCAGTATATATTTTGACAGAGGACAGCCATTTCTCTCCAAAGTCTAGTCATGTCTACGTTATGGAATGACTCACATATTCATCTCATTTATTTAAAGATCAACATTAAAAGAAAAGTGTTCTTAGGTAGGTGCGACTTACGTGGTGGGGTCGATCACGCGGGTTAACTGACCTGAAGTACGGTCATTAACTTCAACCTTTTTTTTACAGGTGAGAGAGTGCAATGCGGACTAAATAGCTATTTATGCAACTGTTGCATAATGAGGGGTATTTAACACGAGTGTGGTTTATGAAACGAGCGCAGCGAGTTTCATAAAAGTATACACGAGTGTTAAATACTAATTATGTACAGTTGCATACAATAGTTTATCTACACTCATACAACAAATTTAAATTAAAGACAAAATAAAGCAATCATTGTTTATTGTAATAATTATTGACATTTTGTATGGTACAATTATTAAAGGTTATTTTAGTTGCTGTTTCAAGAATATCCGGGGGTGTCAAGTTTTCGTCTATATCACTATCAGTTTCAGACATTTTACTGGGTTTTTAGTAAAAAAACTTGTAATAACGACTTACTTATTACAACGAATAACGAATTACATATTATACAAACTGCATAAGGAAAAATACAAACGTTAATGGCGCGAAAATAAATTTGCAGTAATATCGCATCGCGCATGCGCGCCGCCAAGGTTGCGTTCCGAAACACGCTAGTGTGCTCAAATAGCAAGCATCTGCGTAAAAATTTAAAAAAAACTTCATTTTGTTACAACTTTGCGATTACGAAATGAAATTTGTATGGATCCTTAGTCACGGCTCCATCGAAAGGTATATCATTTGCTTAGCGTTTCTGATAAGTAAATGAAGGATTTACGACATGAGTGTAGATAAAATTATTTTTAATATGTATTATTAGGCCCAATCGCCCTAATTCAGGGTAGGCTCGAGTCCCTGTGGGGACGTATATGGGCTGATATGATGATGTATTGTTGGGGTTCGCTTTATAAACGAAATAAATAAGTTTGAGCATTTTCCTATCATCTAAGGGACAAAGCGAATCTTACGACAAGTCCGTGAAAAAGTCCCGATGCTACAATTTGAAATTTTGGGGTACAACTGAGAAGGGATAGTCAAATCGAAACTCTACACGTCACGTCGCGTTCATGATGAATCAATGTTCTCCAACCTACCTTTACATCCAGCATCTGCACGGAGATGTCCATCAACAGCTGCAAACAGCTGTTCACGTCAATATCCCTGTTTTTTCTGGCTCGTTTCACTTCCCTTCTCACTTTGTATGGTGCGTCGTCGGTGATATCTGTAAAACATTATTTTATAGTCAAGGGTAGTAAGGCCGCGGAACGCACCCAGATAGCGTTTTAAGAATATTGAAGTGACTTAAAATAAGATAGTATAACCACACATCAGAAAATCCCTTTTTTTGAACTTCTGTACACCAAAAGGGTGACCTAAGGGACTGTATTACTAAGCTTCCGCTCTCTGTCTGTCCGTCTCTGTCAGAAGACTGTATTTCATGAACCGTCATCATATCAGCTCATATACGTCCCCACCGAGGGGCTCGAGCCTACCCTGAATTAGGGCGATCGGGCCTTAGTCGACCACGCGGGCCCAGTGCGGGTTGGTCGACTTCACACACAACCTGCGAGTTTCTCCGCAGGCGTGTGCAGGTTTCCTCACGATGTTTTCCTTCACCGTAAGAGCGTCGGATAAACGTACATATGAAATCTAAATTCCAAATCACATTAGTACGTGGCGGGATTCGAACCATGACATGAACCGTAATAGGTATAATTTTTCACAGAGTGTGTATTTGTATTGCCGCTATAACAACATATAATAAAAAAAAATGGGCGGCCCATACAAAAAACGCAATTTTTCGAAACGTGATGAAACTAGCGACATCTAGTACGATGGACACTGACTCGCACTCGGTCGGTTTTTATCTTTTTCCAACAAAATTTAATAATATTTGACAGCAACATATTATGCACACCAATATAAATCAAACTCGGCATATATTAATATATGCGTCAATATCCTAAAGTTAGTAAATGACCATCAAACTTTAAACCACTCAAATGTTAATCAAATATCACCTTAACCTATTTATTTACCTACTTCCGGATACCTGTACATACGTACGTAGTCGACGGAGCCCCTTCGGTATACCTATCTGTGGTTCTCATGTCAAAACCAACGACGGATATGATTTGAAAAGCAAGTCAAGGCCACACAGTAAATTTTGGGTAAAATTATATTTTTTTCACGGCTACTATACTTTACTTACTCCCTTCGCTGTGTATGGTTGATCGACAGCAAAATGTGATAAAATATAAATAATTAAATATGCAAAAGCGTCGGTGGCTCAACCGGTAACGACTCGGTTCTTCTAACCAGAGGTACCGGGTGCAAATCTGGACGGCCAATGTACCAATGAGTTTTTCAAAACTTACGTACATACTTACCGATTGCTTTAACGGTGAAGGAAAACATCGTAAGGAAACACGCAGGTTGTGTGTGAAGTCGACCAACCCGCACTGGGCCCGCGTGGTCGACTAAGGCCCAATCGCCCTTATTCACGGTAGGCTCGAGCCCCTCGGTGGGGACGTATATGAGCTGATATGAAGTGAATTAAATATGAAGAAACACTATTACTTTACTTATTCTCTTCTTAAGTATTTTTTTATTTATTTCGGTTTAAATATCGACGCAGTGGCGCGGCATGTGTTGAAAATCAAAGGAGTCGAACATTCTTAAGGAAATTAATAATTTTTGCTCTTTGCCCGTGCTACGCCCAGCGCGCTGCATAAAATTAAATTTGATTCTTATAATATTAATCAATCAATGTTATTGAAGTTTTGTTAAGTCCAAAATCCTGTTTCCACAATATAACAGATAATTCCATTGTCTACGGGTGGAAACAGTTACATATAAGAAAACATAATGATAACATTCGCTTACAAGTCCATTGATGCATGATACTATGATACTATACTATGTTAACACGTTCCAGTAACTATCATTACCCGTGTCTGTGATTTTCAGACTTTCGTAAAAAAATAATTAACAAATGTACATATGTATAATCTCTACGGTATCTGACAGATCACAGACACAGATAATATTTTCTAGAAAGTGATGAATTTCAAAAACTTTGGTTAACTTAATTTAATTCATCATCATCTCTTAATCATCATCATTATATCAGCCAAAGGGCGTCCACTGCTGGACAAACGCCTCGCTCAAGGATTTACACGACGACCGGTTCTGCGCTCCTCGCATCCAGCGGCTTTCCGCTACCTTCACCAGGTCATCGGTCCACCAAGTGAGAGGCCTGTTAATACCTCTGAATACTGTGCAAAAACTCACCCGAGGCATATTTCAAATACTCAGTGCTGTACTGGGCGTAGTGGTATCCGTCAAAGTCGTCGTTAGCTAGCGGGATGCGTTCCAAGTTGACGTCATCGAACATTTTGTACGCTGTGGTACCGACTAGCATGTTCCGAAGGCGGTACATCCTGCGAACAAAACATGTTTTTTTTTAATTAATTCACTATTGGTACACTCTAAATAAACTAAAAATAATAGGAGCAATGAAACTTTAAGTACAAAAATATTTTAAGCTTTAGTTTAGTTGTGTTTAAATACGAGCTTCCTGACGACCCTCAATAAGTAAAAAACAATAGAAATAAAAGTGGGCCAAGTATAAGTCGGACTCGCGAGGACATACAACAACGATACCTATTCATCTCAAACAAAAGACATACACGGAAGCAAAAGAAAACAAAATCAATTTGGACACCTTAGCGCGACACACACTCGAACGATATTTTAATTATTTCTTGTTTTAAGGACTCACACTCCAACAATTTTTTAATTATTTGTTGTTTTACTTCAGGATTAGTATGTACTATAATCGATAAAAAGTTTTGTGATTATGATCGATAATATTTATTTATGATACAAGGGTGGTAAAAAGGTAAATAACCGCCTCCGTAGCTCAGAGGCAAAGTTCACTGGCTTTACACAGGAGGTCGCGGGTTCGATTCCCGGCGGGGTCAATTGTAAGACTTGGTTTGGTTGGTGGTAGGGCATTTTCTAAGCCCGCCTGGCTAGCAACCACCATCTTCTCTAAGTCTTGCCGCCAAATATCAATGTTGATATCATTGGTGTGTTCCGGCATGAAGATAAGATAGCCAGTTTCCCATAGCGTTGGGGAATCTTGGTAAGCCCGCTTCCATCTTCGGCAACATCGTCACTTACCACCAGGTGAGATGTTGTCAAGGGTTTACCAATTGTGAAAAAAAAACATACGAGTGACATCTGTAAGCCCGAGCCGCAGGCGAGGTTTTACAATTGTCACGAGTTAACCTTTTACCTTTTACAAGCATGACTCATACGAAGTTTTTCAAAACATTTGTGAGAAAACTGATAAAATAAAATAAAAAAAGGACCAAAACAAACAAAATACATGGGTACATCATTACCTATCAAGGTTTCGGCAACCAAAGTTAATTTCACTCGACTTGTAGTTCATTTCAATTGTCCGGCGGAATAATATTACTTTATTTTTTCTATACATACACATAAGTTTATTTTTATTAGACATTAACCATTCCAAATAGATTATATTGAGGCTTGGGATAATATTAAAACCTCGTTGGAAAAGACGACCTATTTCTTAGTGTTACCTATGCGCTTCGTGCGTCATCAATCTATCTCCTTCTGACACAGGCCACCGTGATATTTATTCTCCTTTCTTCACAAAGATATAACCCAGACAAATTCTAAACAACTATCGTAATGTAACCAATCGGAGAAACAACCTATCTGTTTAAAAATTCTTCTTTAAAAAGTTTCAAAGAAGATTCTGTACCTTTGGTTATTATATTTTTATTGACTAGAAATGTCTTGCTTGTTCCTCTGAGCTAGAAATTAAAAATAAAGTTGCAAAATAATGGCAAAATAAGAAGCACGTGTGCGGTAAAATCAATTTTGCGCACAGTAAACTGGTATATAATGTACCACTTTTTGAGCAACTGTATTTAAAAAAAGTTTGGTAGTTGATTTTTGAGTCCATAAATAAAATAAAAACCATTAAAAAAAGGCACATGTCTTATAGAAACTTTTTTATTTTTAGGGTTCCCTGCCCAAAGAGTGCCAAACAGGACCGTATTTACTAAGCAACAGCTGTTTGTTTTCTTGTCAGCGGGCTGTATTTAATGAACCGTAATAGGTAGACAGTTGAAATTTACACAGTGTACCTATCTATTGCCGCTACATCAAAAAATCATAAAAATTAAAGGGGCCTCTATACAACGCGTTTTTTTACGAAACTATTTGTGTGCGGCTTCGATTCGCACTGGGTTGTTTATTTAGTACCACATTTTTATTATTTGTTAGTATTACTTATACAACTCATACTCATCTAGATTATTTACCTTTTTACCACCCTTGTATCATAAATAACTATTATCGATCATATATTATACAATCACAAAACTTTTTATCGATTATAGTACATACTAATTCTAAAGTAAAACAACAAATAATAAAAAAATCTAAGAGTTCAGCCGGCTACCTATTACGGTTCAAAAGATACAGCCTCATAAAGGTCGGACAGTCAGACGGACGGACAGACTTGGCACGGAACCCTAAAACTAAGTGATCTTATCACCTGTGGTTCATCATCATCACATCAGCTCATGTATACGTCCCCACCGAGGGGCTCGAGTCTTGAGCTTGAGCGATCGGGCCTTAGTTGTCCACGCGGGCCCAGTGCGGGTTGGTCGACTTCACACACAACCTTCGAGTTTCTTCGCAGGAGTGTGCAGGTTTCCTCACAATGTTCTCCTTCACCGTTAAAGCAATCGGTGAGTATATGTACGTAAGTTTCGAATAACTCATTGGTACATTGGCCGTCCGGATTTGAACCCGGGACCTCTGGTTAGGAGGACCGAGTCGTTACCGATTGAGCCACCGACGCTAATTTGGATTGGTTACTTACTGAGAATTGAGCTGCTTGCATTGTCTCGGCAAATGCACAAATCGACGCATGCGCGGTGCAGTGGCAGCCGACAACAGAAGCTGTTGCAAGCCTCGTATGGCGCTAGAAGACATCTCCCCTTGCAGGCAAACTAGACAGACGGCCCATAGCTCTTCGAATTGCTTCTTATTGGTCCAACCTATTAGATTCATCCTGTGAAGTAATATCTAGATTTATTAAAAAAATAACGTGTGGCACTCGGGGACTGCCGCGGTAAAGCTATTGCATAGCATTTTTTATCAACTTATGCAATTAAAATTATTTATTTATTTTTTATTTATGCAGTATTTACCAGTACCATATAGTACTTGGGGCGCGGGATGTTTATGTAATAAATAAACACTAAGAAAGTTACACCAGTAAAATTGACTAAGGCTTTTTAGTACCGCAAATCGCTTATAGATGGCACTGTAAGTTTTTAAAACGTTTTTAAAATGTTACGTTACGCTCGGCCGAGCTACATGGTAGGCGGAGTGGGGGGTGTTAGGTTTTATTTTCGTTACGGAATTTCTTGATTCGGTCGCCGCGCTCAAAGCCCGCGATAAAAGCGATAAAAGCTATAAAGCTATATAGATCGGGAAAGTAGAACAAGTAGACGTAACTGAAAAGTAGACCAATCGGGAAAGTAGACCATTCGGGAAAATAGACCGATGGTTCCGGAGGGGGTTGAGCCACTGAGGCTTCGCGACACGCGACTTGAGAACTTTACTACTCTACTCTGTTCTGTTAAAACACATTCACATGACATTAATAAACCAATAACAATTTGTAAATAGATGTTTAAGCTTTGATTTTTTTAAATTAGTTTGAACGTTACGTTCAATTCTAACCTGAACAGAAACGCCTCCAGAATGTCAATGTCCTGCAGCGCCTGGAAAGGCAGCTCTATCCTGCTGAGCTCGTCCTTCTTCACCACCACGTCCACCGCGGGCCAGAGTGCAGGCGGTATTAGGGCTATGTTGGTCACCAGTTCTAACCTGAGAAACACACATAGGATCGATCTGAAATATGTACCTATAACAACCTAACCAATGTTATTAAAACTTAAAAACCCGACTGCAATAAAAACGTTACCCGTCATTTTCTACCGAACTACTCATCTGGTTCTACCGACAGCGCGTACTAATTACGGTAAAAAAAATGTTTACTTTTGAGAGGGCACGACTGTACAGTACAACAAACTACCTTCACACGTAAAAATGCGGAGTTATTCAAGGGTTTAGGAAACAAAAGACTACCAAGTAAAAACATTTAGAGTTATATTTTATCAATATATATTGGAAGAGTATACATTATTAGCCAAATAACGATGTAATGAATGAATCTGCAAACAAACTAATTTTTGATGTTTCCAATACGAGCGAACGAATTTTTCCCATGTAAGCGACTGGTGTCTTTATGGAAATACATATTTTTAAACCTATTTTTGGGAAGTCGGGTAAAAATGTATCCTATGTCACTCACGGGATCAAGACGAATCTAACGACACCACACACTAAATTTGACATTAAATTTCATGCTTTTGACAAAACACAATTTATTTTGTTTTTATTTTTATTTCGTACGTTACTGTATTAATTTTCCCGACATTGGTATTTTTTACCAAATCTGAAAATATTTAAATTAACTGGTAACCCTAAAATTTATATCGATTGTACCCACACATTGTGTAAATAAATAGTCTGCAAGTTCGAAACCGGTCGCTGACAAATTATAACGTGTAGTTTTATTTATTTTATGTGGAATTAGTATAAATACATACAAAAATGTGTTGCTGAATATAGTTCTGTACATTCTCTGGTTATGGATATCGATAAAAACAAAACCTTTACTTACCTAGACAAAGTAACGATCAAACTTTCGATAGGTCTTCTACAACACTTCGCGATGTGGTCTCCGTTCCTTGTATAGAAGTTGCTCTCCCAATAGTCGACCAATGTCACCAGCTTGTTACCAGTTATTATGATGTCTGGCTGTGGGCCAGAGTCTTCGGTTCGCATGCATTGCTTCAAGGTTAGTGGCATTGTGTCCTAAGGAAGTAACATTTATTTTACACTAATGTACATCACTACGAGAAGATCCGTAGGAGAACCATAGTAACCGACATAGCTCTCAGAATTGCTAAACTTAAGTGGCAGTGGGCGAGGCACAAAGCTCGTAGAACAGATAGCCGCAGTAAAGTTCTCGAGTGGCGACCGCGCAACGGAAAACGTAGCATAGGCAGGCCTCCCACTCGGTGGACCGATGACCTGGTGAAAGTCGCGGGAAGCCGCTGGATGCGGACAGCGCAAAACCGGTCGTCGTGGAAATCCTTGGGTGAACAGCAGTGGACGTCCTTCGGCTGATATGATGATGAATGTACATCACTATTAAAGTACACCTCCGTTACACAAATGGTGACCTTATGTTCAAACACTTTTGACCACGTGATCGTGAATCTCGTTCTTTTATATGTGATCTAAGTCATAAGGACCGATCGTCGTGGAAATCCTTGGGGAGTAGGCCCTTGTCCAGCAGTGGACGTCTTTCGGCTGATATGTTGATGATAATGAAGTCATGAGAGTTTATTTTAGTTTAACCCTTTTACAGTTAAGAGCGTATTCACAAAATCGTTTCCCATAAAAACTTAAAATTACTACTTCTTGAAAATGGATGGGCCGATTCTTATGAAACTTTATACACATAAGCAAGTCACGAAATTCTAGCTTGTGGGTACGTTACATTTTGGAAATACTTTAATAATACATATGAACAGTAATAAGATAAGTTGTCAGATTTCCTATTACACCTACAGTTTTCCGTATCTGGAAAAGGGTTAACAAATTTAACCTCTTTTACAATAGTCTTATGTAACTTTTTACCTATTTTAAATGTTTAATATTTTTTATCAAAGAACTTATTTACAAATTAACTATTTATTTATTTATTATTATTTATTTAACAGACACCATGGGTCCATGATATGTTAGT
Source organism: Coleophora flavipennella (assembly GCA_947284805.1). Taxonomy (NCBI): domain Eukaryota; kingdom Metazoa; phylum Arthropoda; class Insecta; order Lepidoptera; family Coleophoridae; genus Coleophora; species Coleophora flavipennella. The sequence continues at coordinate 7,063,376 of OX369308.1, forward strand.
AAAAAAACTTATTGACTATGAATCTCTAAAAAATATTCAACCAGAATTCCCCGTACTACTGTACCATGGGAACCAGAGAACGCTACTTGTAGGTACTGGTATTTCATCATATCAGCCGAAGGACGTCTTACTGGTATTTACTAGAACTTATTGATGTGTAACATCTTTGCTCTCGCTTTCCTGCAATTTGTGGGAGTGATTTCGTGAAATGGGACGGAAATGTGTAACAGGAAATGCGAACGTTTTTTAATTCTCGAAAACTAAGGTTGTCAAAGCCATGCAGCCTAGTGTGATGGCAAAGGCAAAGATGACTACTATTCGAAGGGTCGGCCCGTGAATGTACGACCCGATAATTAATTAATTTCATAAGTATTTTGTCACATGTTACACATCATATGCGAGTACTGTAGGTCTCGTTTTTTTCATAATCATACATTTAACGAACCTGTTAGTCACACGAATGTTGGGTGGGGTTTGAACCCACAACCCTTGGCCCAACAGGCTACAAATGACCACAGGACCACACGGTCAGTCGTGGGGAAAGTTGGTTCGTATGATGAGTAGAGTTTTTAAACACCTGCATTAAGTAATGGCTAAGTGCATTAGCTTCACATCAGGAGGTCGCGGTTTCGATTCCCGGCAGATTCCAACTTTGTATGACTCAATAAGTAAGTAAATATTCTTAACTGCACACCAGAAATGAACATTTAAAATAATATTTTTAATATCTAAAGTGCAAAGACGACCTTATTGCTTTTAGCGATTTCTCGGTTTGGTTGGTGGAAGTGCATTTACAGCCTGCCTGGTTAGCTACCACCATCTTATCTAAGTTTTGCCGCCAAGCATCAATGTTAACAGCATTGATGTGTTCCGGCTTGAAGATATGACAGCCATGCGTTGGGGAATCTTGGTAAGCCCACTTCCACCTTCGGCATCATCGTTACTTACCATCAGGAGAGATGATGTCAAAGGCTCACTAAATGTGAATAAAGAATTATAGTAAACACGTTAACAAACCGATTTCCATTGCAACAACTGCGTACAATTTTTAATTTTTATTTTTGGTTTTTGTATATAAAATTTATATGGGACAAACTTGGAAACGCTATCGAATAAAAAAGAATCACGAAAATCGGTTTTCAATCTGCGTACCTAGATATCGCGTAACAAACACACAATCAAACCATACAGTTGAATTGAGAACCTCCTCCATTTTAGAAGGGTTAACGGATCCTAAATCACTTTTGTTACAGCCTGTATATTAAAATTAAAATATTTTACCTTTACTAAGTACTTCACGACAGCGTACAAACAACTAATCGACGATTGCGTTCTGTTCACATTGGCGTCTCCGTTCAGACTAGCCCACACTTCGTCCACCTCCAACATTTTAGCTGTATTGTCTAAAGTGACGGCTATGACGTTGTCAACGATAACAGCGTCTGTCACAGTGGCTGTCACTCGGAAAGAAACGTCAGCGTGTATTGGACTTTCGACGATTTTCTTATTCTTTATCAAGAATGAAATATACTGCAGTGAGATGATGGAAAATACGGCAAGGTTCCTTGTTAAACTTGTCGGTAGAATGTTTTCTATACATTTTTCTAGCAAATCACAGTCGGTTTCGTCGATTGTATTCAAAATTCTGCCCAGAGCATCCAAAAAACCTATCAACACAGTTTGTATTGTTATAAATTCTTGATAAAACATTTTATCTTGGAAAACTTGATGACATCTCCTTGTATACCTGTCAATGGTTTGTTCGATATTTAAATTGAAGTTATCCGATTGGCTGAGCGGTCGGTTTTGCTTCGGGAACAATCGTATCACCTCGGAGAGACTTTTGTCCAAAACTTTTAAAGCAACTTTGTACAAATCTGGCAATTCTGGCAAGACAATCTCGCTATCACTATCATCATCTGTGATTTCTAAATTTCCAAAACTCTCCTTCAAGCTTTCGTCTTCAGTTATTGGTATGAAGAATTGAGATTTCGATTCTTTATTATCACTCTTTCTAAATACTTGTAGCGTATTTGCTACGTTTAATTTATTACTATCTACAGACGACGCCATCTCCTCTCTTACTTTAGCCAGCCTTCTCTGTTCCCTTATTCTGTCTCGTTCCATATCTTTCATTTCGTGTAGTGAAACCACATTCAAGAATTCTTTTAAATACTGATCACAGGAAAATTTGAAACAAGAGTTGAGTAGTTTTCTGTCAAATTTGGCGCATGACAAGACTGCTGCCAGATCGTCGTAAGGCAGGTTTGAAATTAAGCGAGCAAATTCTTCATGTGTGGATATTTTGGGCTCCGTACAATCGTTCTCGCAGCATCTGAAAATGGAAAGCACCTTTACACAAATGCTGCATGATTAAAAACGTGATATAGTACATGGTATGTAAATTTTTGAAATAAAGAATGATAAAAGTTTAAAATATTTTTTTTATATTTACTGGATCGCAGAAATTTTGATATGATCTGTAGAAAAACCAAGCTAGGAACCAAACCAGCTTAACACCAGTTATAGTAAAAAATAACATCGAAAAACACTTTTTACTGTAAAAATAGTAAATGCGCACCAAAATTAAAACTCCATTTTATTGTGAAATCATAACCAAAATTTTTACATCTTCCTTTCCTATTAAAGCAAATGACTCTAAATTAATCATTGTTAACCCAAAAATAGTTAATGAACACCAAATATTTAACATTTTAATTTGTAGCGCGTAGAGTGTACCGTTTAGCGTGTCTTCTTCTGCGCAGCATTCTGCTACCGCGAGGCTCTTTGAATGTATAATCAATCGAATCTTTCCGAACCTAGTCGCTTCGCTCGCTCATTTACAGTTTTTTAGAAAAAACTTATTTTTGCCAACTCTTTATCGTTGTATGGGATTTGTAGCGCGTAGCGTGTAGAGTTACTTCTTCTGCGCAGCATTTTGCTACCCATGGGGAGGAGCCTCGCTTCGCTTGTTAACCCAAAAATAGTTAATGACCACCAAAATTTGAACCATATTTTAATTTGTAGCCGTATCGTGTAGCGTTTCTTCTTTTTGGGGGGCTACGCGAGGCTCTTTTATTCTAATTACGAAACCGAAAAACTTTTTTTAAAAAAAACTTTATAATCACAGAAAAAATACCCTGTTTGTGAAAATCGATCACCTTTTGCGCAAACCTTTTTGTTCACAAATTTTATTGCGGGAGCCGGGTTGTCTTATTGTTTTTATGATCTAATGACGTAATTATTAATGATTTAATTTTGACGTTATTAACTAATTAATGATTTTTTTCACAAACTTTAACATTATGCAATGCAATTACTATTTTATGACCATCAGAAAGAGTGCAACTATAAACCTACTTTGAATAAACATTTTGAAATTTTAAACCCGACATCTAAACACGTAGCCTCCAATTTTCCTTGCAAAATTACTGTTTGGGTCTCAAATATTAGTCATACTAACCTGTTCTTAACCTGGTTCGTTAACCACTCGCCATCCACATTGGTGGTGACGATGTACTGCGGGTTGATGGCTCTGTCCTGCGACAGATCTAGGGGCGATAAATCGAACACGCTTGATGCTAGCGCGTTCAGTTCTAGGACCAACGACGGGTATCTGAGGATAATTTTTTTGATTTATTTATTTGACAAAAAGTAAGTTAGTTACACAGGGTCTAACAAAATTGGTGTAGGGCCCGTTCCCTGAGGGTTCTACTCAGCATACTGAACAACTTTCCCCCAAGGAACCCATAATCATATCTAAAAAAAAAATGGATTCTCCATACAAAAATGCACAAAATTTGTCGATCAGCTGATCAGGATTTTTTTGCGACTTCAGCAGTCATAGATAAAAAGTAGTTCAGTATGATGAGTAGAAGCCCCAGGTAACGGGACCTCCACTAATTTTGTTACATCCTGTATACATCCTTTACAGACTTATCCGTGTACTAGTTATCCTGTATACATCCTTTACAGACTTATCCGTGTACTAGTTAAATACTCCTTTACAGACTTATCCGTGCACTAGTTAAATACCCTGCACTAGTTAAATACCCTGTATACATCCTTTACAGACTTATCCGTGCACTAGTTAAATACCCTGTATACATCCTTTACAGACTTATCCGTGCACTAGTTAAATACCCTGCACTAGTTAAATACCCTGTATACATCCTTTACAGACTTATCCGTGCACTAGTTAAATACCCTGTATACATCCTTTACAGACTTATCCGTGCACTAGTTAAATACCCTGTATACATCCTTTACAGACTTATCCGTGCACTAGTTAAATACCCTGTATACATCCTTTACAGACTTATCCGTGCACTAGTTAAATACCCTGTATACATCCTTTACAGACTTATCCGTACACTAGTTAAATCGTTGCTGATCAAATTATCCTATCTTATTATATCTTATGATAATGTCAGTTGAATAAAAACCTAAAAACTTTTAGGTACAAGCTTTTATTACAATTTAATTCAAGTCTATGCCACGAGTTATCAGCCGACCATTGTCGGGCTGTACATGCATGGGTCGTGTGTTTCGGGGCGGGCATTATTGGGATCATCAGATCAACTTAAAATATCAATAAAATCTGTCACCGGGGAATGTTTTTATATCAAATTTCAGCTCAATCGGACCACTGGAAGTCAATTCAAAATCGATCACTAGATTTTACTCCACACATACTAACAGGCACACCTCAAGACACACTATATAACGGACGAGAAATGACATTTCTAAAAACAAATGACTTAAGATCCCGCTGGAGTTCATAAATCCCATACAAACGTAATATTTGATTCATTTGTTAACCAAAGAACCGTTTTTCAAATAATTGTATATCGATAATCGGATGACGTCTGTGTTTGTACCGCATTACTTTTTAAGGTTGCCTGGAAGATAAGGTTGTCTGGAAGAAATCGCTAAAAGCGATAAGGCCGCCTTTGCACTTTACATATTTAAATTAAGTTTCTGTAATGCTTTTTCTGGTATGCAAAAAAGGATACTTATTATAATTATGACTTTTTTGAAAAACGAAACAGGAATCCGTTTAATACCAATTAACTTGTTTTCCGTCTTTTACCTTAAATACAAGTTTATTGATTAATATCGGATTCCTGTTTCGAAGTAATGCGGTACAGACACAGATATACGTCACACGATTATCAATATAAAAATATTTTAAAATCGGTTGTTTGGTTAAAAAATGAATCAAAAACTACGTTTGTATGGGATTTATGAACTCCAGCGGGCTCTTAAGGCGAAGCATTGATTTGAACAGTTGTCTCGGTCTTTTTCTTTGCGTGTACATCAATGTTAACAGTATTGATGTGTTCCGGCTCGAAGATAAGGTAGCATGGGAAATCTTGGTAAGCCCGCGTCTATCTTCGGCATCATCGTTACTTACCATCAGGTGAGATGATGCCAATGGCTTATCAATTGTGACTAAAAAACGTTTTTCCAGATCCTCTGGGAGAAAAGTACGCATTTGTCCGGGGCCACGAAATGAAACTTACCTAACATGAACTTTGTCTCTTTGCAGTAGCTCCAATGCGACTTGCACATCTTCTTTCGTCAGTTGCATATTGATTTTCTCTATCGGCATGTCCTTTAACAACTTACATCTTTCTATGGCTAGTTTCGCGAACCTGGGAATAACATATTAGGCATAAGGTTTTGTAGTCTACTGCTTAAGAGGGCGCATGAAGCAAAAAGTTTGTCTTCCTAAGTTTGCCATCTCGCTTACAATACACAGCTGGCGCCATTTTTTTAATATATATAATATTTTTTTATTGAATAAGTCAAAAGGGGAAAACAGCCCTTGGTCACTCTTAAAGGTATTTGATTTTTTAGGTGTAACAGTTGTAATGTGACTTAACGACTTATTTTTATTAAGGAAATTATGAGCAATCGTGTTTTTGGCTAGTGTTAGCTCTCAGTCAGCTAAGTTATGTTGTCTTTTTAAAAAAATAGACTATGAAGATATTATTACCAATCTTGTTTTGGCTAGGGTTAGCTCTCAGTCAGCTAAGATATGTTATCTTTTTAAAAAAAAGACTATGAAGATATTATTACCAATCTTGTTTTTGCTAGGGTTAGCTCTCAGTCAGCTAAGTTTAGTTGTCTTTTTAAAAAATAGACTATGAAGATATTATTACCAATCTTGTTTTTGCTAGGGTTAGCTCTCAGTCAGCTAAGTTATGTTGTCTTTAAAAAAAATAGACTATGAAGATATTATTACCAATCTTGTTTTGGCTAGGGTTAGCTCTCAGTCATCTAAGTTATGTTTTCTGTTTAAAAAATAGACTATGAAGGTATTATTAGCAATCTTGTTTTGGCTGGGGTTAGCTCTCAGTCAGCTAAGATATGTTGTCTTTTTAAAAAATAGACTATGAAGATATTATTACCAATCTTGTTTTTGCTAGGGTTAGCTCTCAGTCAGCTAAGTTATGTTGTCTTTTTAAAAAATAGACTATGAAGATATTATTAGCAGTCTTGTTTTGGCTAGGGTTAGCTCTTAATCAGCTAAGTTATGTTTTCTTTTTAAAAAAAAATAGACTATGAAGGTATTATTAGCAATCATCTAGGGTTAGCTCTCAGTCAGATAGTTATGTTTTCTTTAAAAAAAAATACTATGAAGAAATAATGAGCAATCTTGTTTTGGCTAGAGTCAGCTCTCAGTGAGCTAAGTTATGTTTTCTTTTAAAAAACTAGACAAATAAGAAATACTAAGCAATCTTGTTTTGGCAAGAGTTAGCTCTCAGTCAGTTAGTTACGTTTTCTTTAAAAAATAGACAATGAAGAAATAATGAGCAATCTTGTTTTGGCTAGGGTTAGCTCTCAGTTAGTTAAGTTTTCTTAAAAAAATACACTACGGATCATTGCTACAATGTTAAATTTGTTCTTGAACCCTCAATTTTAACAGACATAGAAAGAATGGGCGAAGCAAAAACTAAAGTAGTGTTAAACACTCGCTGCCCACGGGGCAATAAAAAGTGGGAGCAGGACGCCAAGTATAGCGCGCCCTGTCACACTTACGGGCTGGAAAGGCATGGTGATGCTCCACCCTCGTATCGATGTCCCACACCAGGTAACGAGGCGATCCTTATGGCCATTGTATGCACTAACGCGTGTCCTCCTACTATCTTCCCGGAATCGATACCGGCGCACTGCACACTGCCCTAAGCGCCTAACCCTAGCATACCGATTGTATATGGCCCCGCGGGCAGCGAATCTCTAACACAACTTTAGTAAGAAGTAAATTATAAACCAATAAAAATATGTAAATAAGAGCGTTGTCGGTGGCATAACGGCTAGGGCCGCTACCTCCTGTCCGGGAGGTCGTGGTTCGAATTGTGTTTCTGAATTTCGATTTCATACTTGTATGTATGTTTATTTGACGCTGTTACGGTGAAGGGAAACATCGTCGTGAGGAAACCTGTACACGCCTGCGAAGAAACTCGAAGGTTTTTTTTGTGAAGTCGACTAACTCGAACTAGGCCCGCGTAGTCGACTAAGGTTCGATCGCCCTAATTCAGGGTAGGCTCGAGCCCCTCGGTGGAGACATTATAAGCTGATATGATGAAAAATTAATTATAAATAAATATTATCTATATATATAAATATATAAAAATGAATTTCTGTTCGTTAGTCTCGCTAAAACTCGAGAACGGCTGGACCGATTTGGCTAATTTTAATATTGAATTATTTGTGGAAATCCAGAGAAGGTTTAAAAGGTGAATAAATATGAAAACGCTCGAAATTAAATTAAAAAAAAAATTTTAGTTGACTTCACACACAACCTTCGAGTTTTTATACATACACTTAAGTATATTTTTTTGCTGTTCGTTTGTCTCGCTAAAACTCGAGAACGGCTGGACCGATTTGGCTAATTTTGGTAATGAATTATTTGTGGAAGTCCAGAGAAGGTTTAAAAGTTGAAAAAATATAAAAATGCTCGGAATTAAATAAAAAAAAATTGGTTGACTTCACACACAACCTTCGAGTTTTTATACATACACTTCAGTATATTTTTTTGCTGTTCGTTAGTCTCGCTAAAACTCGAGGACGGCTAGACCGATTTGGCTAATTTTGGTATTGAATTATTTGTGGAAGTCTAGAGGTTTAAAAGGTGAATAAATATGAAAACGCTCGGAATTAAATTAAAAAAAAAATTGTTGACTTCACACACAACCTTCGAGTTTTTATACATACACTTAAGTATATTTTTTTGCTGTTCGTTTGTCTCGCTAAAACTCGAGAACGGCTGGACCGATTTGGCTAATTTTGGTATTGAATTATTTGTGGAAGTCCAGAGAAGGTTTAAAAGGTGAAAAAATATGAAAATGCTCGGAATTAAATAAAAAAAAAATTGGTTGACTTCACACACAACCTTCGAGTTTTTTATACATACACTTCAGTATATTTTTTTGCTGTTCGTTAGTCTCGCTAAAACTCGATGACGGCTGGACCGATTTGGCTAATTTTGGTATTGAATTATTTGTGGAAGTCCAGAGGTTTAAAAGGTGAATAAATATGAAAACGCTCGGAATTAAATTTAAAAAAAAAAATTGTTGACTTCACACACAACCTTCGAGTTTTTATACATACAGTTAAGTATATTTTTTTGCTGTTCGTTTGTCTCGCTAAAACTCGAGAACGGCTGGACCGATTTGGCTAATTTTGGTATTGAATTATTTGTGGAAGGTTTAAAAGGTGAATAAATATGAAAATGCTCGGAATTAAATAAAAAAAAATCCAAAAATAAAAATCAGTCAAAAAATTATTGGTTTTAGGGTAGGGTAGTGTAGTGTAGGTGTAGGATAGTGTAGGGTAGGGTAGGGTTGGGTAGTGTAGTGTAGGGTTGGGTAGGGTAGTGTAGGGTAGGGTAGGGTAGGGTTGAGTAGTGTATGTAGGGTAGGTTAGGGTAGTGTAGTGTTGGGTAGGGTAGTGTAGTGTAGGGTATTATAGTATTGGGTAGGGTAGGGTAGTGAAGAGATGGGTAGTGTAGTGTAGGGTAGGATAGTGTAGGGTAGGGTAGTGTAGGGTAGTGTAGTGTAGGGTAGTGTAGGGTAGGGTAGGGTAATGTAGGTTAGAGCAGTGTAGTGTAGTGTAGGGTGGAACGAAGTTCGCCGGGACAGCTAGTTACGTATAAATTTGTTCGTATTTAATACAAACCTAACCGACACAGACGGCTCCAATTTGCCAATGATTCTGCAAATGAGGAACACTAGTGGCCCCGATTGGCTCTCGTGACATTCCGACAATATCTTGCAAGTGTTAAGGGCGAACTCCCCCTGCAATGAGAAATTTCAATGTAATCATTATGAAGATTTCTTTTACATACTGCAAGTAACACACACAGTGTATGGCGTGACTTTTAATTACTTCTTGATAGCAAAGGATATGAACGTACTCGTGATTACAAACAACTTTCTCAAAGAAAGCATATGTCAAATATGAAAAACCAATTTTGGTCTTCGATACACTTGCCGATTTGATAACTTATTATGTATCGAGGACCAATTTTTTTTTTATATTTGACATATAGTCTTTGGGAATGTTGTTTGTAAAATCACTCGCGTCGCTCAGGGTTCTAATACCCTATGGCCTTTATTCACTAGTTGCATAATATACTATTGCTGAATGAGTTTTGTTTAGTACATGAAATTTATAACGATGTGAAATATTGATTGTGAAGCGATAATTTGCTAAACAATCTTGTGTTCGTTGGCTGACAACTCATAAACTTCCCCACCCCTGGGACACGGGTCTCTTTCCAAATTCGGGAAGGTTAGGCCATACCACACCCCAGACACTTCATACAACGGGCCAGAAATGACATTAAAAAAAAGGAATGACGGAACAAACAAAATGGCGGAGAAATCCTACATGTTCGACAACCAAACTGTAACCAATCTGTATCAATCTGGGTGACGAGGGGATGAGGTCGCAACCTAGAGAGCGGCAGGGATTGTCAATACTGTATGTTAGTAGTAATATATATAATATATACACTACACACGCGGGCCGGTCAAGTCCAGATTGCTGGAGGTTGAAGGGCTGGTGGGAAACCCCCACTTTCAGAAGTTTTTCAAGCCGCCCTGATACGGCTTAGCGATTCATTATCATCATATCAGCCGAAAATCGTCCACTGCTGGACAAAGGCCTCCTCCAAGGATTTCCACGATGACCGGTCCTGCGCTGCCCGCATCCATCGGCTTCCCGCATCATCTTCACCAGGTCGTCGGTCCATCTATTGATAGCAACCGGCACCAATAGCATGCAATGCGATGCAAGAAAACGGTCGTGAAAAGTGCCACAAACATTCAAACCCATCCAGACACTGGCCGTGCTGCTGGGCAGTTAACCTGCATGATCGACCCAACCACCCAAATCGCATTCAGCTACAACCGCTTGTCATTCACAATTGGTAAGCCCTTGGCATGATCTCACTTGATGGTAAGTGACGATGATTCCGAAGATGAAAGCGGGCTTACCAAGATTTCCCAACGCAATGGGAAACTGACCATCTTACATTCAATCTGGAACACATCAATGTTGTTAGCATTGATGTTTGGCGGTAAGACTTAGATAAGATGGTGGTAGTAGCTAGGCGGATTTAAAAATGCCCATCCATCAACCAAACCAAGTCTATATTGTTGACCACTGAGGTGCGTGTACGTTTTTCTTGGTTTTGGCTGAAAAACAGCGTTGTGAGTACTCTGCGACCCACAACATTTATGCTGAGCCTGACACTGTTTCATATTTTTTTATTTAAAGTAGTAATATTTGTCATTAAGTTTTATTTATTTGTTTGTGTATTGTTAAAATATATTGTGCCTTTTTAGTGAAATAAAGTTTTATCTATCTATCTATCTACAAAGTTAGACTCTGCCGTGAATCGAACATGTTATTCTTAATAAGTGTGCCAATTCATGGTTAATACGCGATTCTGGCGGTTTGCTACTTGGAAATGATAAGACGGGCCACACAGCAGGTTGTAGTGAAAGCTACATAGTAGATACCACCTGATGTGAAGCTAATGAACTTAACTATTACGGAAGTGTAACGACTAATCTCCTCTTAAAAACTACAAAATCTATACCGTGAGCCAGTTCTGGCAGCGCGCAGCGGCGGCCTGCAGCAGCACGCCACTGGCAGCGGTGCGGTGCGCTGCACGCGACACTAGTCTGACCACTGAGCAGCTGTACAGCTGTATAAGGTGCTGTATACGGTTGACCAGCAGCCAAGTTAAATGGACCACTTCTGTTAGACCGTTCTCGACCTGTGGACAAAATTTAGTAGAAAATATTTTCAACAACTAAAATGACTTTTGAATTAAAACTTTTCAGATTTTTTAATTTAAAGTTATCGAATGATGCTTTGATAACGAAAGACGTGTAAAACATTCAGTACAAGTTCATTGAGATCAATTATTAATTTCTGTATGTTTATAACTAAACCAATTTTTATGTTTGTCCAAATATTTTTGAGCGCTAGTGTACTTCAAATGAAAATACAGTGTAAACTCTGTATAACGTCACTCGATATAACGATTCACTCTCTGAAACGTCGAAATTTTCTGGCTCCAGTGGGTTTAGTTTAAAGCTAACTTCTCTTTGTATAACGAAAACTCTCAACAACGTCACAGAAAGCGCGGTCCCTTAAGTGTCGCTATACAGACTTTACACTGTATTATAGTTATTCTTAAGGTATAAGATAATATGGGCTAAGTTCCAATTCGTAGCAATGGTAGTAACGTAGTTAGGTTTATGGCCAACTTTAATCCCGTACAAAGTCGATGTGTGTATGCATGTATGTTCCCTATGGACTCCAAAACCGCTGGATCGATTACGATGAAACTTATATGAATAGTTCTTCGGGGTATTTCAGTAATCGCCGCGCTTGAAAGGCGGGTTGGCGATCGCAATGAGCTGTGTAGTGGCACAGTACTCGGAAAGGACGCTGCTGTCCATCCTCCGGTTTTTGGTCTCTTAAAGAAGTAAAGAAAGAAAGACATACGTGTATTGGTTCCAGTAACACCACACCAAAATACATAACATCTTTAATTATTTACTCTCTAAATAGACTGTCACCTGCGATAAAAAAAGTGTGCTTTAGACCACACGACTGAATTAAAACTTAATCTCCGTTCGCGTAACGCATTCACCAGCTTACTCCCCAAGTCAAGCGTGCGTAAAGATGTTTTTCTTCAGAAAAAACTACATTTATGCGTGACAACCACTGTCTTACACCGGCACTTGTCATACAATTTGTCTTGGTGGGCGTGAATTACTGGACAACATACGATTCTCCGATATGTTTATCAACGCATCTGCGCCGCCGCGCTATTGGCTCTGTGAACGAGTTCAGCGCCACCTAGCGTCCGCAACTTTGTTGGCTCTGACGTTTTGACATTTACTCACGACATTGTGACAAATATTATTTTAATCCAAAATTATCTATTATATTTTTTCCAACTAACTGTGTTACCTTGATTTGGGTGGAGAAAGGTTTGTAAAATCATTTTTGGACATTCAAATCAAATGAGGTATGTAAAAATAAATCAAAAGTGTGTTTTATTTTGAACATATCAGGGTTTGTTTACTACATTTTAAGTTGTAGTTTTACTATAAAACAATAAGATAAAGCTACTTTAATGGTTTCATTCAATAATAATAAACATATATAATTGTTCCTATATCCCTAGTGATAAATTAAATATCGTTTTCAGATCGAAATGAATATTATTTTAAGGACCGGGTTTTATTAAAATTAGGTAACCAAGTCTAAACAGTTTACTATGAGATATGACTGATGACAGAGCTAATATTATTATATTACCCCCACCTAGTACTTCGCACCCAGCGAATACCTAGAGTAATTAAAAAAAACATAATATATTAGCAACAGCCAAAGGTCGGATGTCTCTTACGACACCCTCGGGAAGAAATGGGATGGCACTATTCTAGGGCCGCACCAAATGCAAAATACTTACAAAATACTCGCAGTATGCGACTGTGCAGGCGGCTTGTAGGATATCTGCTTTATGCACGTCTTTTCCTGACGAATGGAGCGGCAAATTCCGCGCAAATCCGACAAGCTTCTGCCAGTATTTGTGGGTTAAGAAGTTAAGCCTGTAAAAGTAAAAAAGACTTCGTACGTGTTCGAGACTAGGTTTGGTTGGTGGTAGGGCTTTTTTAACACTCTCATCGCCATCTATGTATTGAATTTTCCAGTACAGCAAGCCATGCGGGCCGCCAGCGACCCTCGCGGTTGCTATCTTAGCAAGCCACTGTGGAAAATCTGTAACGAGTGTCGCAGGCCGTACGGGCGGCCGGCGGGCTCACTGGTTGTCTTTAATCTTTAAATATTTTGACTGATTTAGGCGCGAAAGTTACGGTGCGCCGGCGACCCGTATGGCCCGACAAGCCCGCTCAGCGCAACTTAAGGTGGCTTGCAATACTTGAAATCTTACGACCTGCCGGCGGACCGCATGGCGGTGAGAGTGTTAAGTTCGACTGGCTAGCTAATACCATCTTATCGAAGTCTTACCGCTAAACATCAGTATTAACAACATTGATGTGTTCCGGCTTGAAGATAAGATAGCCAGTTCTCCATTGCGTTGGGGAATATTGGTAAGCCCGCTTCCATCTTCGGCATCATCGTCACTTACCATCAGCTGAGATGATGCCAAGGGCTTACCAATTGTGAATAAAAAAAAATAAAAAAAAACGAACGACACAAAAAACTCCAAAATCAATCAAGCCATTTGAGTTGATTGATTTTCACAACGAGGCGTGCTCAGAATCAGCTTAATAGAGTATATGCATAAAAAAATATCGCATTTCTTAACAAAATATGAAAATTCTTTAAAAAAACAGTGTCAAAAAGAAAAATGTAAATTTAAATCGGCCAAGAAATAAGGAAGATATAAGCATTTTCAACTACTAATTAGACAGAGATCCGCTATATAAATGTTACGACATAAAACACACGGTCCATATAAACTCTATGCTACATTCTGTTTTGCTAGAAAGAGATAGAGACAAATCGAGGCTTATATCTTGGTATTTTTTTATAGTTATTCAAAAATATTTTTGTATACCGTTTCTTATATTAATGAGCTTTTATTAAAGCAAAAAAATAATAATCATGCATATTCCCCATTGACAACGCTAAACACGTTAAAACCGACTCTAATCGCAACAACTTAATAGAATTTCGCTTTTGCTTCTGTTAATTTTCTAAACAAAATACTCAACCGATTTAACCGACCCATCGAATAAATAAAAGAATCATGAACCTCTTTTTAATCACCCCGCCGCCCGCCACCGTCACCACGCTGCCACCGGTCGGTTCAACATAAAAAAAATTGCTAGCGAACCTCAGACCAAGGAGATTTTTTACTATACTATGGTGTTGTCACTTGGCTGCATGAGATTTGTGTTCTTTGTCACTGAGAGTTTTATAAGATTGTTGCAATTAAAAAATACCTCCAGTATTAATGAAAATACATAACTACATACTTTAAGAAATTTTATTTTAATGTATTTATTTGGTGTACTATAAGTGTAAATAAATAAACTACTTCTAAGTTTTAGGGAAATAATTTTTTTAACGGTCCTGATATCACGTATCTCGCCAGTCTCCTTTTTTCGAATTAAGGCGAATATTTCATAGCGTGTTTGAAATTAACTTACCTAATGAGCAAATGTGACCAATGCAATGTAAGCATGGGCAGCTTGTGGGCCGATCTCAGGCATATAACGTTCAGCGTGTCCAGGGGAATATTCTCGTCGGGGCTGTAAAGTCCCGTATTCAGACCGCTTTGTTCGTTGTGGAGGATGGTTTGGGCGGTTTTCGCTGTGAGAGGAAAGGGGCAGCCATCTGGAAAAAGGTTTAATGTATTTATAAACTAGCTTTTGTCCGGGCCTTCACCTGCGTGACTATCTTTTTATGACTTTACTCGAGGGTGCGTCGAAAATCTCATAGAAAAAAGCACTTTCTGTTTTTACCGAAATCTCAATATCCCGGGCAGTTTTTCTAATATATCTTTCCCTAAAACATTATCTGGACTATTTCGATTATTTAAAAATTCCAAATCTATCAAGGCGTTCTCAAGTGATATACGCTTCTTTTTCTATCATGTCAATAGTAATCATGTTAATTTAATTTGATAATAATTGATGCGCTAACCAGCGAACTGCATTTAATTTTAATTTACGTAAATTAATCATAATCAAATTGTTAAAAAATACAACTATAACACAATACATATTAGCTGGCGCGTTCATCAAAATGAAGGCAAAGCACATATAACGTCTGGTGTTACCGAATATGTTTTTCATTAGGAGGCCTTTCGGCTAATATTATGATGATGAATATCTTTGATTATTATTATCTGTACTTCCCACAAAGAACACAAAGGAGAGTGGGCAAAAATGTATTGAGCTTGGACCAAGAAAAAAAATTGGCGGCCACTTCTGGAAGTAGCCTGTATTTACTGGTACTTACATTTTTTGAAAACCTAACTTCGCTGTCATGGATTGTTTCAGAGTTATGCTTTTTTAACTAATTATATCTCTTTTCTTAGTATAGCGCTGTCCCCCTCGGCTCAATGGCAAACCAATTGGTTAGTGTACTATAATACAGGTTTCTGCTATATTTTTGTTCTTTGTATTGTATCAATGTTTTTCTTTTTGTGAACATTCGCTTTTCAATCTTACCATTAAAAAAAAAAATATAAAATGAACATAATCTTCTTTCGAAAAGACCTTTTTTCGGTGTCTATAACTGATATAGAGTGCATTCCCATCAGTCATATTTGCTCCTGCGTTGCTCGAAGGTAATAACTAAGGAGTTCTCACTGCTGGGGCACGGATGTCTTCTTCCGTTATCTCGGGAAGGTTAGGCACACCGGGGCTAAATCCGGATTGGTCAAGGTTGCACGTTATCTCAGGAAGGTTAGGCACACCGGGGCTAAAATCCGGATTGGTCAAGGTTGCACGTTATCTCAGGAAGGTTAGGCACACCGGGGCTAAGTCCAGATTGGTCAAGGTTTGCACGTTATCTCGGAAAGGTTACGTACATCGGGGCTAAGTCTGGATTGGTCAAGGTTGCACGTTATCTCAGGAAGGTTAGGCACACCGGCGCTAAGTCAAGATTGGTCAAAGTTGCACGTTATCTCGGGAAGGTCAGGCACATCGGGGCTAAGTCCAGATTGGTCAAGGTTGCACTTTATTTGGGGAAGGTCAGGCACACCGGGGCTAAGTCCAGATTGGCCAAGGTCGCAGGGCTAGTAGCTAACCCCACTGTTGGAGGTTTTCAAGCCGACAATAATAAATTTAAAACTTACCAGTCAAATGCAGCATATGCTTGACTTGCACAATGGTGCCAACACACACCGCGTACAAAAGCTTATGATTCTCCACACTATCCTCTTCCTTATTCAGATCAATGCTACCATCATTACACAGTCCCATCTCCGAAATAGCTAATGTCAAAGTCTTGAATAAAAACCTCACTAGAATTACATCGGGTGATAAATTTGCGCAGTTTTCGTTGATATTTAGCACGTTTAAAGGGTCAACGTCAGGCTTTACGTTGAAGAACATTGCATGGGGAGATATGTGTGAGGCCTTCAAATAGTTGACGGTGAGAAGGATCTCGCTTTCGGGTATGAGTATTAGGACTTTGCGTAAAAGAACCATTACGATTGTGAGGTAGCGGAGTTTCTCTTTAAACGGTGTCGAGGCCTGAAAAAAAAATTAGAGTGATAAACTCAGCGGCAGCGGCACAATGGGATTGGGAACTGTCAAAGCGGCGCTAGCGTATAGCTTGATCCCAAAACAAAGGTATCAAAACGTAGGTACAAATGTACTAACCCCTCTAATATCATGGTCGATGGGAGCGATGGCTGACTCTCGCGTTATACTCGTGACCGGGTGCTTTCCGGCCTACTGTCGTCAAAGGCATCTATACATATAAAACGAAGTCCCCCGCCACACAGATGCGGCGGAAGATTTTGTTTTATTCAAAAACTACCGAAAGGATTTTCTTACTGTTTTCACCAATGAACTAATGTTTCATAAGGATGGTTTCCTTCTACATAGTACATTTTTAAACTGAACTAGTTTCTACAAGGACAACATATTCGGTCCATACGGGAAAATAAACTTTTTAATAAGTAGACCCTTAGTTTGAAAGTAAATAAAAGTTCAAATGCACACAAATACACAGCTATTGAGATTCATACATAACCCCTTCCATTCACGTTGCGTAGTTAGACAAAAAAGAAAAGATACTATTTTCATGAGAGCAAAACTAACCTGTTCAGGCGGAGCCTTCATCATTGTCTTGACTAGCGCCTGCACCCGGCTTTGCTCCAACAACACATCTTTATGCACGCAGTCGATCAATCTCTCCAAGGACTGTACAGCAGCCATTTTATCTAGCTCTATGGTCAGACGACCAGATATAATGTTAAGTAGGCTGTCGCAAGCCAGCTCGGACCAGCGGTAGTAGCTCTCTGCGTGCGAGTGGGACAGAGATAGCACGCAGGAGACTAAGTCAAGGACCTGAAAGAGACATGCATTTCTTCTTATAATAAATGATTATGCCTTCTATGATCAGACGACCAGTTTCTCCATAATAATAAATTTAGTCTAGTTCTATGATTAGACGACAAGAACTAAGGTTGAGAGCCCGCATCAGGGATTGTAGTTGTCTGGGCACGAGAGGGAAAGAGATAGCACGCAGGATTCGAGGACTTGAAAAGGTAAACAAACACATTTTCACATAATATAAGTAAAGATTTGAGTTTAACGGTTCAAAGTTACTGGTGTATGAATTAAGACGGGGAAAATGTGTGAAAACTTGTTTACATTCTGTATGTCCTTGATTAGAACAGGATATACATACGAGTGTACATACCTTGGGCTGATGCATTGTCTTCTGTAGCATATAAAATACAACCTCCTTGGTCGCTTGCGCTTCTTGCTGTTGCGCGCGCCCCAACACGCTGCTACCTAAAATAATTATTTACAAGGTTATTACGAAAAGGTCGCAGCTCAGTGCTACTTGCGTGGTTGGGTCGATCACGCGGGTTAACTTACCTGAAGCACTGTCATTACATGGAGGGGTTTGACAGTTAGTGTCCTTTTTCTCGACGGTTAACGTGCTTCGCAAGGCACGTTAAGCCGTTGATGCCAGTTGCTATGACTACATGGCAGTAGTTAAGGTGTGTCAGATGCCTACTTGGTTCGATGACGCGGGTTAACTGACGTGAAGCACGGTCATTACATGGAGGGGTTTACCAGTTAGTGTCATTTTTCTCGACGCTTAACATGCTTCGCAAGGCACGCTAAGCCATTGGTGCCAGTTGCAATCACTACATGGCAATAGTTAAGGTGTGTCAGATGCCTATTTGGGTCGATCACGCGGGTTAACTGACCTGAAGCACGGTCATTACATGGAGGGGTTTGACAGTTAGTGTCATTTTTCTCGACGGTTAACGTGCTTCGCAAGGCACGCTAAGCCATTGGTGCCAGTTGCAATCACTACATGGCAATAGTTAAGGTGTGTCAGATGCCTATTTGGGTCGATCACGCGGGTTAACTGACCTGAAGCACGGTCATTACATGGAGGGGTTTGACAGTTAGTGTCATTTTTCTCGACGGTTAACGTGCTTCGCAAGGCACGTTAAGCCGTTGGTGCCAGTTGCAATCACTACATGGCAATAGTTAAGGTGTGTCAGATGCCTATTTGGGTCGATCACGCGGGTTAACCGACCTGAAGCTCGGTCATTACATAGAGGGGTTTGACAGTTAGTGTCATTTTTCTCGACGGTTAACGTGCTTCGCAAGGCACGTTAAGCCGTTGGTGCCAGTTGCTATCACTAGATTGGGTTTGCCACTAGCACTATACCATCCACCAACAAGGACTTGGCCCCTGTGTGTGGGGTGTGGCCTTACCTTCCCGAGTTTGGATAGAGACCCGTGTCCCAGGAGTGGGGATGTTTATGGGTTATTAACGATTAACAAGAAAACTAATTAAAATATGAAAATGTCACATTAAACTTTAAAGTTTGTTGACTACGCAACAAGTTTTTTTTTTATACAGATGCTCTATTTTTTTTAATTCACAATTGGTAAGCCCTCATCTCAACCTAATGGTAAATGACGATGGTATCGAAGATGAACGCGGACTTACCAAGATTCCTCAACGCAATGGGGAACTGGCAAATATTTTCTTCGAGCCGGAACACATCAATGTTGTTAGCATTTATGTTTGGCAGCAAGACTTAGATAAGATGGTGGTAGCTAGCAAGGCGAGCTTAGAAAATGCCCTTTCACTAACCAAACGAGTCATAACAAGTAAGACTCCGCTGGGAATCGAACCCGTGTCCTCCTGATGCAGAACTAATGGCATTTACCATTACGCCACGAAGGTGGTTTAAAACTGGTACTTAATATTACTTAAATTTACCGTGCGCAAAGGTGATTATTTTTAATTTGCCACTTTTTTACACTAGCAAATAAAAATATATTTTTAGAGTTAAAAAGATTTCGCTCACCAAGTACGAGGTCTGCCTGCGCTACGTCCTATACGCTAGATCTTTCGCCCCTAGATAACTTTACTGTTCCAATGGCCATCTGTTCTACGAGCTATGTGCTACGCCCACTGTCACTGAAGCTTAGTGATTCTGTGACCTATGACGGTTACCTTTGTTCGCCTTTTCCTCATTTCAGTTTCGATCACGTAGAGAATCTACGAGCATAGCTCGCTCCATAATGCTTTGGTTGACCTTGAGCCTTCTTATGAGGCCCGTAGTAATTAATACTTGATGTTACTATCGGAGTAAGTCAATGATGGTGTTGAACACACTTACTACGAAAATACCTTTTTTTATAATTGCATGTGATTTGTAATCGTTCTTAGTAGCTAGTGCTTAGAAAAAAAAACTTTAAAAAATTAAAATTTCCGGTGTTATAACAGTTGGTAGGCGTATCTGCGTTAATCCTATCTCTCTCTCTCTCTCTCTCTCTCTCTCTCTCTCTCTCTTTCCCTGGTCAGTCCCTCATTACAGAGGATCGTTGTGTTTGGTTGTGAACCGTGTGAACTGTCTCCATCTGTTTCAGTCCATGGTCGCCCTCACCGCCTGATAAAAAGTTCAAGAGGTGGTGCCTTTGACCTGAACCCTCCATCGTGTTGACCTCTTTATCTTTTCCATTCGATGTTGCCAACAACGATCGGTTTTTCTCCCCTCTTCTCATTATGTGGGCGAAATGGGTCAGTATGCGTTGTAAGCACATGGTAGACAACCGATTTTGGATTTTTAATTGTTTGAGAACACACGCATTAATGAATAGATTAATTTTGTAGGTATAAATAAACATATTACTGACCTCCCATACTGCCGAAGACTTTCACTACGACCGGCTCCAAGCCGGCTATGCATTCCGCATGCGCTCCAGATGCCATGAGACCATCGCATAGTTGGATGAGCTGCAAAAACAACAACATTCATTATCATTAAGGTTGAAAGGATCTTCATAGTTATGGCACAGTCTAAAGAATCTATACAGTCTTCAAACGGTGACGTCTGGAGATCAATCGTGCAGAGGCCGAGAGGGGGAGAGGGGTCGAGCCCGAGTTGCCATAGTCACCGTTGTTCAGTCACTCGGGACTACTCTCACGGCAGTGTGTCCGCCAAGTTCAAAAAGAAAAAGGCGACAACGGCCGTGGCTAATATTACACGAACCATTCCGGGCCACTTTGAACCTACGAGTACCTGTAACTTAAAATCTGTTTGACTTACACACTTACACACTTGCGATTTTGTGTGTTTAGTAAGATCCCTTCGATCACCTATAATCCCAATTTTCATAAATATATCTTTTACAATTTCTGAGATATTGACGTCCGAGAATCGCTATTTTTATGACTCACTCACTCACTGACTGACTGGCTCATCAAAATTATGCACCACTTCCAGGTGACTTAGAAACTTAAAATTTGGCACCCAGATAGCTCATTGGACGTATACAAAGGAAAAATTAAAAAAACGGTCAAGTGTAAGTCGTACTCGCGCAACAAGGATTCCATATCACCACTACTCATCAAATTATGTAGACCACTTCCAGGTGACTTAGAAACTTGAAATTTGGCATCGGGGTAGGTTATTGGACGCGTACTAGGAAAAAATTTAAAAAATGGCCAAGTGTGTATCGTACTCACACAATGAGGGTTCCGTATCACCATTACTAGCAAAATATACAGACCACTTCCAGGTAACATATAAACTTGAAATTGGGCACCGAGGTAGGTTACTGGACATATACAGAAGAAAAATTCGAAAAATGGCTAAGTGTGAGTCGCAATCGTCCACTAAGGGTTCCGTATCACCACTACTCAGCAAAATATGTAGACCACTTCCACGCATATGATAACCATTAAATTTGGCATCGAGATAAGTTATTAGGCGTACACAAAGAAAACAAAACTAAAAAAATGGCCAAGTGCGAGTATGACTTACGAAATTAGAGCTCCTCACTATTACTATTTATCAAAATTTTAGACTATTTCCAGGTGCCTCGGAAACTGGTTTGGCATTTAGGTAGGTTAATAAGCATTTACAAAGGAAAAATAAAAACCAGCCAAGTGCGTGTAGGGCTCTCGAAATTTAGGGTCCGTGCCTGCGCTATAAACTGGAATAATTATATAAACCACTTCCAGGTGATTTTTAATTTGAGATTTAAAATCTAAATAAGTTTATTGGGCGAATTGAGTAAAAGTTCAACAAAACTGGCTAAGTGCGACTCGGGCTTGCGCACCGAGGGTTCGGTACCACCAAAAATCCCTACTAATATTATAAATGCGAAAGTAACTCTGTCTGTCTGTTACGCTTTCCCGCAAAAACTACTGAACGGATTTGGCTGAAATTTGGTAGGTAGACAGATTAGGACCTGGATTCAGACATAGGCTACTTTTTACCACGCTCGCGAGCCGCTTGCGGCTCGCGCACTGCGCACCCTCGAAAAGTCATAAAAACGTTGTCCACGCGGGTGAAACCGCGGGAAACAGCTAGTATTTTATATGTATGTCTATTACTTGAATAAAGATAGGAAATTCGTATTAATACTTTACAAAAAATTGATGATATCCCAGAAAAACATAAATGTAAAATGGGGCCAAGTTCGATATTAAAAAAAATACAGCGATCTAAATGGGTAGGTACTAAGTTCTACAGTGGATCCTAAATCATAGCTACGGAACTGCAAATAGAAATATTTATTATAGAGTTCTGTTTTACTAAATGGTTCAACTTGGCAAGTTTAAATAGTCAAGACACCAAGCAAGCAAAGCAAGCTAGTATTTTGATAAATCCATTGTAGGGCAGCGTAAATGTGAACAGTACTTTAACATTTCAATACACTTTTAAAATCTGTTTTCCTACCTTTGGTACTTCAATAATCTGTTTGGTGTGATGTTTAGATGACGACAGTTGCACTAAGAACATCATTATACTGTTCACCAGGTCGCAGCAGTCTCTGCAACAAAACACACACGGAAAGCGTCACTTTGGACCTGAATATTTCCCGAATGCTATTATAATTATTATTTTTTTATAGAAAACTTTAGTGTTCATTTCATGAGACGTAATGCTATTTTAATTTTAAAAATGTTTAACGAAAACTTTAGTGTTCATTTCATGAGACGTATTCAACTCGAGAGGTACCTTTATTATTACTTTTTTACATGTTGACATTATTTACCGTTTTGGACATAAGTTTAATGTGTACTTAATTTAATTACAGAAAGTCAAATAAGTGCAGAGAAAATTGACTGACGTCCGTGTTTCAAATGAGCGAGAGAGAAGGAGCTAGACTCACGGGATCTCATGAAGCTCGGCAAGCTCCAGCTGTCGCAACAGGAAGTCTATCAACACCTGGTCGCTGTCCAGCGTGCAGTAGTTCACTGTCAGATTACACAGGAGTGAGAGAGACGGAGCTAGACTCACGGTATCTCGTGCTGCTCGGCGAGCTCCAGCTGTCGCAACAGGAACCCTAAGAACACCTGCTTGCTGTCCAGCGTGCAGTAGTTCACTGTGAGATTACATAGGAGTGAGAGAGACGGAGCTAGACTCACGGTATCTCGTGCTGCTCGGCAAGCTCCAGCTGTCGCAAAAGGAACCCTATGAACACCTGCTCGCTGTCCCGCGTGCAGTAGTTCACTGTCTCTGTGAGATCACATAGGAGTGAGAGAGACGGAGCTAGACTCACGGTATCTCGTGCTGCTCGGCAAGCTCCAGCTGTCGAAACAGGAACCCTTTACAGGAGTGAGAGAGACGGATCTAGATTCACGGTATCTCGTGCTGCTCGGCAAGCTCCAGTTGTCAAAAGAGGAACCCTATGAACACCTGCTCGCTGTCCAGCGTGCAGTAGTTTACTGTCTCTGTGAGATTACATAGGAGTGAGAGAGATGGAGCTAGAATCACGGTATCACGTGCTGCTCGGCAAGCTCGAGCTGTCGAAACAGGAACCCTATGAACAGCTGCTCGCTGTCCAACGTGCAGTAGTTTACTGTCTCTGTGAAATTACATAGGAGTGAGAGAGACGGAGCTAGACCCACGGTATCACGTGCTGCTCGGCAGGCTCCAGCTGTCAAAACAGGAACCCTATGAACACCTGCTTGCTGTCCAGCGTGCAGTAGTTTACTGTCTCTGTGAGATTACATAGGAGTGAGAGAGACGGAGCTAGACTCACGGTATCACGGGCTGCTCGGTCAGCTCCAGCTGTCGAAACAGGAACCCTATGAACACCTGCTCGCTGTACAGCGTGCAGTAGTTTACTGTCTCTGTGAGATTACATAGGAGTGAGAGAGACGGAGCTAGACTCACGGATCTCGTGCTGCTCGGCAAGCTCCAGCTGTCGCAACAAGAACCCTATCAACACCTGCTCGCTGTCCAGCGTGCAGTAGTTTACTGTCTCTGTGAGATTACATAGGAGTGAGAGAGACGGAGCTAGACTCACGGTATCTCGTGCTGCTCGGCAAGCTCCAGCTGTCGCAAAAGGAACCCTATCAACACCTGCTCGCTGTCCAGCGTGCAGTAGCTCACTGTCCCTGTAAGATCACATAGGAGTAAAGAGACGGTGCTATACTTACGGTATCTCATGTTGCTCGGCAAGCTCTAGCTGTCGCAACAGGAACCCTATGAACACCTGCTCGCTGTCCAGCATGCAGTAGTTCACTCTTAGTGTCAATAGTTGCACTAGCAGGCCTAGGACTTTGCATTGCAGAGGTATGTCGTTTTGCATAGTGTAGCTCTGAAAATTAAGGTTTTTTTTAATCCACAATTAGTAGGCTTTAGGCACACCCCGGACACTGCATACAAATGGTCCTGAAATGACATTTCTAAAAACAAATGAAAGAGCAAACAAAATCACGGTGAAATCCCATTCGTTAGAAAACCAAACTGTAACCAATCTTTATCAAAATGGGTGACGAGGGGGTAAGGTCGCAATCTAAAGAGCGGCAGAGAGTGTCCATTGTCTATACTGTATGTTAGTACTAAATAATATATATACAGGGTGGGAAGGAGTATACCGACAAATTTTAACCAAAGATTCTAATGCCTATTTAGACAAAAAAAAAGTAATATAAACATGGGCCAGTAAAGCCTAATTTTCGAGATATTGATTTTTTAAATAATTCACAAGTTCAAAAAATCTCAAGGGCAACACGCCCTAATAATATTACGTAATCATACACACCTTCACTTTCTTATTTTTCTTAATCTTATCTAACGTTTGTTGCCTCAAAGTATCATACTATTGTATGCTTGCGAAATCCTAAATAAAACCTAAATATGTTCATATCATACTATTCATACTGACGTTGACTTCACTCGTCGTTTATCGCATGTTGTCGGAGTCGTTCGTGAAGTGTGAAGTTTTCTTTTTCACTCTTTAGACTAAGGTTTCGTTCAGAAGGGATTACTATCCTTAATTGATTTTTTTGTTCTAGAAATTAAGTAATTTAATAAGGCAGTTTTAGACCCATGTTGATATAACATTATTTACTCATAATACCACCAGGAATCCATGGTTAAAATATGTCGGTATACTCCTTCCCACTCTGTATATACTTTGCTTTAGGCATCATCTCACTTGGTGCCTGGTGGTAAGTAATGATGATGGCGAAGATGGAAGCGGCTTACCAAGATTCTTCAACGCAATAGGGAACTGGCTATCTTGTATTCATGCCGGAACACGCCAATGATGTAAACTGACTTAGAAAAAATGGCGCGAGCTAGCCAGACGGACTTAGAAAATGCTCTAGAACCAACCAAACCGACGCAGCGTAATTAAGATAAGAAACATTGATCAATACAGTTTCTTGCTCTTTTTTACATGTAAGGGTTTTAATGGTCGAAGTGTAAGCCACAATAATTCTGCCAAAGTCAAGGTCGGAAAACACATCACGGTCGGTATAAGTGAATCGTATGATGGTTAAAATGACAGATTGAAAACTTAGCCATAATAATGTTAAGGATATATTGCTATTTTTATCCTAAAAGTGCGCCCGCATTAGGCGTAACTAGAGGAACGCCACACGACAATTAATTTTGTTAAAATTTTATGTAGAACGCGTCTTCTTCTTAGCGAGTCAATCCTTCGGCTCAATTGACATTCGACATCAATAATTTAAAATTTACAAAAAATTAATATTAATTTATTATGTAATTTTTATTTTTTTTCTATTTTTTGTGTAAGCTGAAATGTATTGTATGCCTCTTTAGGCAGATGATGTGAAACTTTACATTGCTTTAAGATCTTTGTACCATAATCAACAATAAAAAAACTGATTCTGATTCTGATTCAATTTTTTCCAGACCAGTACTCTGCTACTAAGACCGCATTGTCTGTTGCATTGTACAGGTGCTATGACACGCAGGGCAGGTCAAAGGTGTAACATAGTCTGGTAGAGGCACCGCCTTAGAGTATTCAAAGGGGCACTCGCACGTATCCCGGCTGTAGCCCCACCTGCGCATGTTTTCCTTGCGCCGGCCAATTTATCCGGAAATCGTATGATGATTAATATGACAGCTGAAATAAAACTTAACCACATGAATGTCAAGGAAATAATGTAACACTTTAAACTTTCACGATTAGACATACTGACAAATTGAAAACGGGACTGACTTTTCAATTATATAAAATCACGTCAAGTCCCGTTTTCAATTTGTCAAGGAAATAATAGTTTTTTTTTTTATTCTAAAGGTGCGACCGCACTAGGCGTTACTAGAGGCACACCCCGGACACTGCATACAACGGTCGTGAAATGAAATTTCTAAAAACAAATGACGGAGCAAACAAAATCACGTCGTTCGAGAACCAAACTATAACCAATCTGTATTAATTTGGGTGATGAGGGGGTGAGGTCGCAATCTAGAGAGCGGCAGGGAGTTTCCATATTGGATATTAATTACTAATATATATATATATACTTTGCTAGAGGGATGCTACGCGACACAAAACTTATTTTTACACGACTGCCCAAAAAAAAAAGTTAATGCGTAGTAGTAAGAATTTCGCCTTCCCGAGATAAAATGTCTTGATAGACAGACGGACGGACAACAAAGTGATCCTATAAGGGTTCCATTTTTCCTTTTGAGGTACGGAACCTTAAAATATACAAAAAATAGTATAATACTATACCAAATAAAAATGTTTGCCACCGCCAGGGATTTTCATCTGCATTCTAATCATCATACGATTTGTGTGGAGATAAACAAACCTATAGATGCGAAATCGGCTATGTTAACCGAGCCGCTAAAACGTTTTTTTTAGGATTAATGGCTACTTCGTATGGTTGTTATCGAATTGACATATGACATAAAAACAAAAAACGCTCAAAAAATAGTAAACAGTAAACACGGTATGTACTAATTTTGTAACACGCAATCAAATAAAAACATAGGCTGGATGATAACTCCTGGCCTTTACGTAAAGTTGTATATCTGTCGCAGGCATAATTCGTCATTATACATACGGTCAGGCAAATTATATAATCTATCAAACCTGACCGAACCTAGAAACCCAATGATATGAGCTATTTACGTAACCCCTTGTATATTTCTATTTTCCTGAGACTTCCAAATACATAACATCGCTCGCTTCGCGAGGTCATTTACATTCTGCCGTACGGCTTTTTGACAACTTGCCTGACTCGGCATTGACCGTTTTTATACGGACGAATTATTACAATTTGCCTGGCTCGGCATTTTACAATCTGCGTACAGAATTTTACATTTTGCCTGACCCTTTCCATACGGACGAATTATTACAAATTGCCTGAATCGGCGTACAACATTTTACATTTTGCCTGACCGTATGTAAAATGACTAATCATATAATTTACCCGCCACATATTCTCGTGTCACAGTGTTAGTTGCCATACTCTTCCGAAACGGCTGGACGGATTTCCATGAAATTTTCTGTGTATATTCGGCAGGTCTGAGAATAGGTATAGAATTTTTTTTATCGGGATCTGAGCGGGCGAAGCCGCGGGAAAGAGCTAGTTAGGTATATAAAAACTTTTCATTATTCTAGATGACCGTATTTCAAATTTTAATGTGCATTAAGCTACAATGAGACTGCACTGAATAAAAAAAACATTTTTTCTCTTTAGTAAAAGTATCATGGCTGGGCCAGTTAATTATCATCCGGGCCTGGTAACCCTTAATAACCGCATTTTATGGGTAGATAACCAGAAATTTGACTACATGACCGTAGCTAACGGCTAATTAATAATTAACAAATGTAAACTCGACTTTACTGACCTTCAAAGCCTGTATAACGACTGGCTCGAACAACCTGATGTACCTCTCCAATTCCTTCTTATTTGTACTCCATTTCTTATCCGTCCTGTTCTTACTGAAATTCTCCATGGCTAACAACAAATTCCTATCAGCTGCCATTTTTGGATTCTTCTCTGTTATCTTCTGACTAGTATTAGAGGCAACACTGCTTCGTCTAGAGTCTTCGACTGGTGATGCTATTTCATTTACCAACATAATATCTTCGTAGAACCTCGCTTGTTTTTCCGGCTCTGTTTTATCGACAATGCTGAGGAAGTCTTGGTACTGATTTATCATGTTTGTACCGAAAAGACATTTTAAAAGTTGGGTGACGCAATAAACGGTTTGGTCGGAGCAAAGAGGCATTATTACTCTGAGGTAGTATAGAATCTCTTCGGTGTAATTTCCGAATTCTTTTTCGGTGGCCAGTTCCAGTTGTATGGCGAGGCAGTTGAGCAATGTTGATAGGAAATCGTGAAACATACTGCTTTTTGGATCTAGATTTATCTGTGAAGTAAATATAAATGTATAAAGTAAACAACTATAAATCGAAATGGTCTGCTGGGACACATAGTAGAAGTGAAACTGCAACGGACAAGTGGAAAGAGTAACCAAGGCTAAGTACCTGCTTTATATCTCCATCTCAACGTTTCTCTATCTACGAATACAGCCGTTACCCTCTCTCCACCGCCGCCGCCAGCCTTTCTCTGTCTACCCCCTCCACGCGGCCGTAACGCTTTTTCGAGACAGAAAAAATCCTAATACTTATAATCTTATATAACTTTCACTTCAAAAATATATAATTATAATTATTTTTTCATTTATTTTTTGCCGAATAAACTTCATTTCTTTTCTTCTTTTTTTCTTTCTTCAAAAATGGCAAAAACGAAATTTTTATATATTTGTCATGTTTGTCCGTCCGTATGTCACAGTTATTATCACTCTGATTTTGTTAATTACTGTGACAAAATATACAGGATGTAAACCTATAAGCCTGATGACCAAAATTGGCAACAGGTCAAAATATATAAAAAATACAAATCATTAGAAATACCATGTAGGGATGATACCAATAGGGATGACATTTAGACTTTAGTGCACCCATCCCTTTAATAAAAAATCGTTAAATAGAATAGTCACTTTACTTTTTTGCTTTTGAACTAACAGTTAGTTCCACTATATTGCCTGAACGGCTGAACGAATTTAGATAAAATTTGATGGGTAGATAGATGAAACACATAGGCAAATTTTTATCCCACGTTCATACACGCAACTTCCACCCTTGATTACAGCCATAAAAACGATATCCAGCGAAGCCGCAGACAAAACTAGTTTATTTATGAAATCAAAATTTAATTTAATTCACAACAATCAGTATAATCGACGTACCTTATGATTAGAATACGTAGATCTCAAACTCTCATAGAACCTCATGTACAGCGGTTCGTTATAGAAGTGTCCGGCTAAATTGCCTTTCAGTCCTGTTGACGATATCGTCGCCTTCTTTCTGAGAGTTGCTTTTTCATCTGTGGCCTCCGTGGTTACGCTGCCTTTCCTTTGTGGGTCTGATAATGTAAATAAACATACAGGTTGTAACAAAATTGGTGTAGGTCCCGTTAACTGGGGCTTCTATTCATCATATTGAACAACTTTTGTTCTACGACTTTACTGAAAACGTAAAAATATGTTTTTACTCTTCATACAAAACGATCAGCTCATCGACCGATTTTGTGCATTTTAGTATGGAGCGTTCAATTATTTTTATTGAGAATTGACTATGGGTTTCTTGGATAAAGTTGTTCAGTATGACAAGTAGAGCCTTCAGTTAACGGGACCTACACCAATTTGCTACATCCTGTATAGTATAACTGCTAATATTATGTATGCTCGTTCAAAAATATAAAATAAAGAATGGTGGTAAGGCACTTTCTAAGCCCGCATGGCCAAAAATCAATGATGACAGCATTGAC
This sequence comes from Coleophora flavipennella, assembly GCA_947284805.1. NCBI lineage: Eukaryota > Metazoa > Arthropoda > Insecta > Lepidoptera > Coleophoridae > Coleophora > Coleophora flavipennella. The sequence goes on from OX369308.1 coordinate 7,093,223, forward strand.
GTGTTACGGCACGAAGGTAGATAGCCAAGTTCCCCATAGCGTTGGGGAGTTTTGGTAAGCCCGCTTCTGTCTTCGGCGTCATCGTCACTTACCATCAGATGCCAAGGGCTTATCAAGTGGTACAATAAAATCTTAAAAAAATATATTTTATATGGTACCTCTTCTACATGTCATCATCATCATCATATCAGCCGAAGGACGTCCACTGCTGGACATGTATAGAGGGTTAATTATTTTTTTTCGTTGACGTACCCTATCGTGTGGGGTATTGTCGTATAGGTCTTTAAAAACTACTGAGGGTTGCTTAAAACCATTTATGTCCACTGCTGGACATGTAAAGAGGGTTAATTTTTTTTTCGTTGACGTACCCTATCGTGTGGGGTATCGTCGTATAGGTCTTTAAAAACTACTGAGGGTTGCTTAAAACCATTTATTGATTCAGAGATCGGTTTGTGAAATGTTAAGTTTTTAAATCTAATGCCCCCTCCTACCGGCTAAACCACTATTTAAGGACATCTTAAAATTAATGAAAATTGTAGGACATATAATTAATTTAATAGGAAAACTATCACGGCTAACTAACTAACTTAAGGTGTGCAGTTGGATTTGAAATAGTTCATAGATTTTCCATACAAAATGTTCTATTACCAACTGCAAGCATTTTTTTTTAAATACATTTAGACACTGCATATAATGACAGGTTCGTGGAAATTGTTCAAACGGTCGGGTCTAAGTTTTTTAAAACTCGCCGTTCAAACAGAACCAAAAAAATCTCCGACTTCACCAGCAACCTCATGGAACAAAGACGCAGATTGGTTTTGCAGTCCTCTGAAGACGCTACTCAGTATCGGCAACTAAACAGGCAGATCTCTAAGTCCCTAACTCGCGATTTACGCCAATATAATACAAATTGTATTAAAGAGGCGATTGAGCACAACAAAGGCTCAAAAGTGTTCGCGAGAGATCTGTCTGTTGGACAAAGCCAACTGACTAAGCTGAAGACTGAGGACGGCAGGACCATATCGTCTAAGACTGAGTTGCTGGAAGAAGTTGAGAAGTTCTATGGACAATTGTACAAGACCACACGTTTGCCTGTCAGTGATCTGGCTGAAGACCCAAGAGCCAGACTAACCCGACACTATACCGAAGATATCCCGGACGTCAGCCTGTACGAGATTAGAATGGCTCTCAAACAGCTCAAGAACAACAAGGCACCGGGTGATGATGGAATTACGGCTGAACTTCTGAAAGCAGGTGGATCACCGGTACTAAAAGCTCTTCAGAAGTTATTTAATTCCGTTATACTCGAGGGACAAACGCCTAAGGCATGGCACAGAAGTGTGGTCGTGCTTTTCTTCAAAAAGGGCGACAACACCCTGCTGAAGAACTACAGACCCATCTCACTTCTGAGCCATGTCTACAAGCTGTTTTCGAGAGTCATTACGAATCGTCTCGCACGCAGGTTTGACGACTTCCAGCCTCCCGAACAAGCCGGTTTCCGAAAAGGCTTTAGTACCATAGACCACATACATACGCTGCGGCAGATTATACAAAAGACCGAAGAGTACAATCAGCCACTATGCTTGGCGTTTGTGGACTATGAGAAGGCCTTTGATTCAGTCGAAACCTGGGCTGTGCTACAGTCTCTCCAGCGGTGCCAAATTGACCATCGATACATCGAGGTGTTGAAGTGCCTGTATGAAAACGCCACCATGTCGGTTCGCCTCCAGGACCAGAACTCGAAACCTATCCAGTTGCAGCGAGGGGTGAGACAAGGAGACGTTATATCTCCGAAACTGTTCACCGCCGCCCTGGAAGATGTTTTTAAGCTTCTGGACTGGGGTGGACTCGGCATCAATATCAACGGCGAGTACATATCCCACCTCCGATTCGCTGACGATATCGTGGTCATGGCTGAGACTATGGAAGACCTAAGCACAATGCTCGATGGCCTCAGTAAGGTCTCTCAACAAGTGGGTCTTAAAATGAACATGGACAAGACGAAAATAATGTTAAATGTCCGTGTCGCACCCACTCCTCTAAAGGTTGGAGACTCTACACTGGAAGTTGTTGACGAATATGTATACCTGGGACAAACAGTCCAGCTAGGTAGCTCCAACTTCAAGAAAGAGATCAATCGACGAATCCAACTCGGCTGGGCAGCGTTCGGGAAGCTTCGCAATATCTTCACGTCCCAAATACCGCAGTGTCTCAAGACTAAGGTCTTTGACCAGTGTGTGTTGCCAGTGATGACTTACGGAACTGAGACATGGTCGCTTACTATGGGCCTCATAAGAAAGCTCAAGGTCACCCAAAGGGCAATGGAGCGTGCTATGCTCGGAGTTTCTCTGCGTGATCGAATCAGAAACGAGGAGATCCGCAGGAGAACTAAAGTAACCGACATAGCTCACAGAATCGCTAAACTGAAGTGGCAGTGGGCAGGGCACATAGCTCGTAGAACAGATGGCCGATGGGGCAGTAAAGTTCTCGAGTGGCGACCGCGCACCGGAAAACGTAGCGTAGGCAGGCCTTCCACGCGGTGGACCGATGACCTGGTGAAGGTCGCGGGAAGCCGATGGATGCGGGCAGCGCAGGACCGGTCGTCGTGGAAATCCTTGGGGGAGGCCTTTGTCCAGCAGTGGACGATTTGTGGCTGATATGATGATGATGACTGCATACAACGGTCGTGAAATACACACACCATAACACACGATACCGCACACATGTTTCAAAAAGTGGCTTCAACTTGACAGTTCACAGCATTCTATCTGAACTTTTATTTGATCTGAGAGAGTAACATTTCTAAAAACAAATGACGGAGCAAAGAAAATCACGGCGAAATCCTATACGTGCGAGAACCAAACTGTAACCAATCTGTATCAATCTGGGTGACAAGGGGGTGAGGTCGGAATCTAGAGAGCGGCAGGGAGTGTCCATACTGTATGTTAGTACTAGTATACGTCATACTTTGACGGAACCCTGCTTCCGACTCGTACTTGATCAGTTATTACATACAAAAATAAAACTATTAAACGTATAGTGTACGTATTTAAACGTTTATTATGTGCATATACAGGGTCTTAACAAAGGTACGCACTTTTTTTTAATTGAAGCATGTTCTCATGAAACTGAACAACTTTCCCCAAGAAAACCATGGTCAATTCGGTTTCGTTTTTTTTATTAAAATTATTAAATTGCAAGGAATACGCCAGAATACGCCGCGGCGGCGTGGCGAGTCAGCGCGGTCATTGAATTTGTCAATACGCGGATACCAGCTTGAGTTGTATTCTGAGCAGTTGATAATTTAATTAAAAAATAATAAATGCGAATTGACCATGGGTTTCTTAAAGAAAGTTGTTCAGTTTCATGAGTACAAGCTCCAGTTAAAAAAAAAAGTGCGTACCTTTGTTAAGACCCTATATTATTACAATTTCTGTCAATTTTTTTTAATATATTGAGAAGGGCGAAAGTAAGTTGATGATCCAATGCTTGATAAAAAAAATGAAAAAATAAACAAATGGGTTAAATAGATTGACCGGAGAGCCTCGTATTTAAATTCTAAAGGGAGTGCAGTGCTCGAGCCGCGAGCCACTTGCGAGGGTAATTTATATTGCTTGATGACAAATCAGTGCATTAATACCTTTCATTTAAAAAAATATAAGCAAATCGGTTGGATAGAAGGGCCGGACGGACTTGCATTAGATTTCATCAATTCTCTAAATATATAGATTAACAGCAGAATTATCATCATCATCATAATATCAGCTGAAAGACGTCCACTGCTGGTCAAAGGACTTCCCCAAGGATTTCCACAGTGACTGATCCTGCGCTGCCTGTATCCAGCGGCTTCTCACAACTTTCACCAGGCCGTCGGTTCATCGACTGAGGTCTGCGTACAAACGGCCGGACGGACTTGCATTAGATTTCATCAATTCTTCAAATATATAGATTAACAGCAGATTTATCATCATTATAAGGATTTTCACAGTTTACACAGCCCGTATCCAGCGGCTTCCCACAATTTTTACCAGGTCGTCGGTTCATCGACTTAGGTCTGCGTACGAACGGCCGGACGGACTTGCATTAGATTTCATCAATTCTTCAAATATATAGATTAACAGCAGATTTATCATCATTATAAGGATTTTCACAGTTTACACAGCCCGTATCCAGCGGCTTCCCACAATTTTTACCAGGTCGTCGGTTCATCGACTTAGGTCTGCGTACGAACGGCCGGACGGACTTGCATTAGATTTCATCAATTCTTCAAATATATAGATTAACAGCAGATTTATCATCATTATAAGGATTTTCACAGTTTACACAGCCCGTATCCAGCGGCTTCCCACAATTTTTACCAGGTCGTCGGTTCATCGACTTAGGTCTGCGTACGAACGGCCGGACGGACGGACTTGCATTAGATTTCATCAATTCTTCAAATATATAGATTAACAGCAGATTTATCATCATTATAAGGATTTTCACATTTTACACAGCCCGTATCCAGCGGCTTCCCACAATTTTTACCAGGTCGTCGGTTCATCGAGTGAGGCCTGCGTACGCTACGTCTCCGCGCAGTCACCACTTAAGAACTTTACTACTCGAACTTACACTACTTTGCTATTTGCCCCGCCTACTATTTGAATTTAGCGAGCTATGTCGATTTTTTTTCTCCTACGGATCTCCTTATTTCTGATTCGATCACGTGGGGAAAGTCCGAGCATGGCGCATTTCATCAACCTTCGGCCGACCTCGATACTTCATCGCTAAAAAAAATAACCTTACCATTACTTTTTCTCCGAACCGGACTGCCAGGCAAGACAATACCAGTCTTATTTAAATGCACGTTAGGGTTAACCTCCTCTATCAGATGCACTAGCACATTTAACATTTTCAGCGTCACTTGCAGAAACTTCTCTGATAAGTTGGCAAATCTTCCACTGTCTAAATGTTGCCATCTCTCTTTAGGTGATTGTGCGTCTCGTTCGAACACGTCACGGTTTGTCTTGCTCTTCATAATTTCGTGGATTTCCACTGAAATGGAACAGTAATTTAATGAATCGTTTGAACCGCCCGAATGAGCTTGTTTGTTTGTTTGTAAACTCTTTATTGTACTAAATGTACACCTAATTTAATATTAAAAAAAGCTTATGTACAAAGGCGGACTTATCCCTAAGAGGGATCTCTTTCAGTCAAACTTTGCAATAGTAAACAGAGGACTTTACTAGGACAAAGAAACACGTAATTAATTACAAACTCCAAGCCAGTAAAAGAAAATTAATATAACTAATATTACATTTAAACTTAAGTTACCTAATTTTAATAAATACAAACTCAATTGAATTAGTCTAACATATAAATAAATATGATACATAATATATAAGTAATATATACATATCATAAAAATATATATATAGGATCAAGACAGACGGGAAGATCTCATACATTGTCCTTAAGATAGGCCTACACTATTGCACAAAGGCTTCTCTTAAAACCTCCATTACTTATCAATCGAGGGGATAAAATAACAACAATAACTATTTGACAACAAATAACTATTTTTTCAAAAAATATAACATAGTTAACAGCCCCTACCTGGGTAAACTTTCGCACACAGGTCCAACAGCACAGTTTTCGTCGCGACTGGGCCATCGGAGTAATCCAAGCACTCTATACAATACTGCAGGATGCCTTGTTGAGCAAACGCGTCTAAGTGTTGCCATGGCGACCAACGGTTGCTTATGGCACGTAGGGCTTCTAAAAGACCTTGCTGAAAATATAAAAGAAAATGTACAATGTGCATGTTTTACTTATATTCAAACGGTAAGAGAGAGCGAATCAGCCCGAATAGATCTTTGGCCAAAGCTATTCGAAACCGTCTCAGGTTATTAAAAAAAAAAGTCATTTGTGGAGCAGTGTATAAGATTCTACAATAAAATTGCAGAAAATATACTTCGTTTTCCAAGGAATAGATGTACACCCATGTCAAAAAGTGCCTGTGCTCTGGAGTATATTATAAAACAATAGATGTAAATGACAAGGATATATGTATGTTTACATGTATTGATCCTCCAGCTAACACCATAACCTGACTGTAATCAGAAACAAGACATTACTTGTAATTGGCATTGAGATTTTTATAGACTAATAGCGACCCGCCTCGCGGCTCCACACACGTTTTTTTTCTTTTTGTTTTTTACAGGATCAGATCACCCGCTGGGCTAATCTGAAAATATTCCCTAAAAATTTCATCAAAATTGATGCAGCCCTTTTGGAGTCCATAGTTAACATACATACACACATCGACATCTAAATATATATAACTCAAAGGTGACTGACTGACATAGTGATCTATCAACGCACAGCCCAAACCACTGGACGGGTCGGGCTGAAATTTGGCATGCAGGTAGATGTTATGACGTAGGCATCCGCTAAGACAGGATTTTGGAAAATTCCCACGGGAACCGCAAAAATCGGGATCTGCGCGGGCGAAGCTGCGGGCATCCACTAGTTTATAATATAAACTAGCTTTCCCGTCGAACTTCGTTCCAGCTCACACTATACTACCACAGTATTACGATATGGGTTACAGTAGCGCAACGCCTTTGATGTCGCACGATGCGCCACCGGCGTAGGTACTAGCCCATACTAACCAGCCTGGCAAACTCGCGGAATTTGCCAGGCTGTGCCCCACCGCCCGCTGCCCCGCAAGTACCCTTCCGTTGCTCTGCGTAAGTACATTCGTTGCGCTACTGTAAGCCGCTATATTGTAATACTGTGACACTACACTACCCTACCCTAACTTATACTACCCTACACTACACTATACTACACTACCACTAAAAAGACACCTAAAAGAAAACTTTTTTTTTTTTTTTTTATTAAAAATTTGAGTGCGTTTGACTGCAACTCACCTGATGGTAAGTGATGATGCAGTCGAGGATGGTACACGCAAACTCAAATAATGCCTATTCACTCTTGCCTTGAAGATCCCCAAATTATAGGAATCGGGAAACACTGACGCAGGCAGGGAGTTCCACTCCTGCGCTGTACGCATAATAAATGAAGAAGCGTAACGATTCGTGCGAAAACGTGGAACATCAACAACAAAGGGGTGCAACCCCTCCCTGCGTCTCGTTGACCGACGGTGGAATGGAGCAGGGGGAATGAGGTCGTGAAGTTCTTGCGCGCACTCTCCGAAATGAATTCGATAGAATACCGATAGACAGGCGACTTTGCGGCGATGCTCAAGGCTTTGGAGCTTGTCATTGACTAGCTCGTCGTCACCAATGAGTCTCCGTGCGCGTCGGTCGATGGCGTCCAAGGTATCCAGCTGATAGCGGGCTGATCCATCCCATAAGTGTGAACAGTACTCCATACATGAGCGGACCTGTGCTTGATACAAGGTAAGCAGCTGTCCAGGTGTGAAGTACCGTCTCACTTTAGAGAGAATGCCCAGCTTCATTGCAGCAACTTTTGCCTTGGACTCAATGTAACGACCGAAGTTAAGATTGGGTGTTAAATCCACGCCAAGGAGTTCCAGGTGGTCAGATATCTGAATCGGTTCATTCCGGAGAGTTGGAGTCAAGGTGAATGGACTCCTTTTGGCGGAAAAAAGACGCGCCTGTGTTTTAGAGGCATTAAACCTTACGAGGTTGGAATCACCCCATTCAGACACTGCCTGAAGTGATAGGTTTATGCGCTCTATCATTGCCTCTCTTAGAAACAGCGTATCAGCGCTGTTAGCTCGTGCACTGGACAGGTATCTTTCTACAACCGTGCTATCGTCTGCATAACCAATTATACCGGGTTTCAGCAGATCGTTTATGTAAAGCAGAAATAGTGTTGCGGAAAGAACAGATCCCTGAGGTACCCCGGCATCAATCGCCAATAGGTCTGAGGAACAGCCATCAACGACCACTCGAATAGACCGTTCCCTCAGGAAATCAGCTACCCAGTTACACAATCCCAAATGAAGACCATAAGAAGGAAGCTTGCCAATAAGGCTAGCGTGCCAGACCCTATCAAAAGCCTTTGAGATGTCGAGTGACACAGCGAGAGCTTCGCCATGCTTCTCGATGGCTTCGCCCCATATATGCGTTGCATACACTAGAAGATCTCCAGTAGATCGACCTCGGCGAAATCCGTATTGTCGATCGCTAAGGAGGTCATTGTCTTCTAGGTATGCCAGAATGCGGGTGTTCAACACTAAAACTATGTTTTATAAGAACGCAAGAAAGCTCTCCATGCCTGCGTCAGTTTTTTTTTTAGGTAATCAGGTTTTATATTCATACGAGTTGTTAAGTGAGTACAAAATTAACAAGAGTGTAATTTCAGAGGCAACGTTGCGATTTATTTATATCTATAAAATTATAAGCAATCGTATATTCGCTATGGTCAGCCGTCAATCAGCTACCTTGTATTACCATTGAGTAACTAATTAGTAATCTGTGCCATTGATTAGACAAACCACGGTAAACGAATCTATACGTACCAGGCGAGGGAGTGCCACTATATAACAGGTTACCCTCATCCATTAAAGAGATTAACTCACTTAATCAATTTAAGCACAAATTAGCTCAACATCTCTTAACTAACTAAAAAAAATCGAATAACCGCGAGTCAGACTCTCCGACCATAACCAAATTACTTATTTAAGTACTCTTTTCATGTAAGAGATCCCCGGTTTCATATGAAAACAAACTTCAAAAAACGTCCGAACAATTGACGGGTAGAAATATTCAAATTGGTGGTACCCCCCTCCCCCCGGTACTGTAAAGCGGTAACGCTCTTATTCGTTCTTCTTTCATTCGACCTATTTCTATCTGTTCTATTACGCATGCGCTGGCACCACAGATCTACTACAAATAGATTTATATCGCGTGGCCATTACTATGCCTCTCGCTTTAACCGTTTTAAGCGTTTATGTTGCCACCTTAATATTATTTCCATTAAGTCAATGTTTTCAGCGTGATCTAGCGGTCTTTGTAGTAGATCTGATGAAGTTTAAGTATTGCTTTCGAAAAACATTTGCACAGCTTTATTTTTCAATATACCTCTTCGAAATCAGGGGTCACATAGAAACCTACAAATATATATTATTTTTATTAGGTAAAATTTAAATTTATTTGGCAACATTGAAAGAAACATTGTTTGGCTAAGAAACTGTCAGATTTTGACAATTATCCAGCAAAAAAGTGGTCATGCAGATAAGGACAAAAAATAATATCAGTATCTTTTTCACACACTTTTTCAATATCGTAACTATCCTTCTTTTTCTAACAATTTCTTTACTTATCTATTTGTAGTAGATCTGTGGCTGGTACATAAAAATATGTCATATATGTGACATGATACTCAAAACCCCAATTCATTCCATCCTTCAATATTCTTTGCCTTTCCAACTTATTTAAAACTTAAATAAAATAACTTGTACATAGAAACTGCTGCTTTCTTTAAAGACCCATCTTGGGTCTTTTAACTCAAAATAAAATAATAATTGTAAGCACGTACAGTTATTACCCACGCCCTATGCCATACTAGTAACTAATTAGTAATCTGTGGTCATACCTACTCACCGTACCCGTCCTGCTACAAGCTATGTCAAGGATGCCTTTATGTGCGGGCACTTTCAACCTCGTGACCGTGTGATCTCAGTACTTACCCAATAATGTTTACAACTGGCCGCCATTACGTTGCCCATGAGATCACCGACCACCATTTTTAAACTATCACTGTTTGATATAACATCACCACCTTTCAGCATGTCGGGCAGATCGTGGTAGAAGTAAATATGTCTGACCAATTCCAGCGATGTTGTCTTTTCTTTGAACGTGAATACGGAGGTTTCCGCGTTGGCTAGTTCTGCCATCATTGTCGTGGGTGTGTGTCGTTTCGATGGGTTAACTGTTGGTATTATACTGAAAGAGCAATAAAAGCGTTATTTTTTATAAAAACGCTAAACACGTTAAAAAACTAACTTCCATCACAACAACTTAGTACTTTTTTGCATGATTATTTTTGGTTTTTATTAATTTTGTAATAAAATACTACACCGATTTTGATAAAATTTATATTTTTATTATTTACTTATATTATTTTTATTTCACACGGGAAGCACTAGCTTTCAAATAAAAAAAGAATCATCAAAATCGGTTCACCCAGTCAAAAGTTCTGAGGTAACACACATAAAAAAACATACAGTCGAATTGAGAACCTCCTCCTTTTTGGAAGTCGGTTGAAAATATTTAAGGACACCTCCCGAAAGCTAAGAACGTCTTCCGGTGCGCGGTCGCCACTCGAGAACTTTACTGCCTCAACGGCCGACACACACACACACACACACACACACTAGACGGTGGATCAACGACCTGGTGAAGGTGGCGGGAAGCCGCTGGATGGGGAAAGCGCAGGACCGGTCGCGTGGAAATCCTAAGACGAGGCCTTGGTCCAGCAGTGGACGTATTTCAGCTGATGTGATGATGATTCAGGGACAAATCACACAGGTTTAAATATTTTTTTTGTACATAATTGATAACGGCCATCTGTAAGGCCAGAACAGATGTGCTTTGGTGCAGTAAAGTTCTAGAGTGGCGACCGCGCATCGGAAAACGTAGCGTATGAAGGCCTCCCACTCGGTGGAACGATGGCGTAGTAAGGGTCGCGGTAAGCCTCCCGCCTATGTCCAGCAGTGGACGTCGTTCGGCTAATATGATGATGATGATGATGAATTGATAAGCCTATGGCATCATCTCACTTAATGGTAAGCGACGTTGATGCCGAAGGTGGAAGCAGGCTTACCAGGATTCCCTAATGCAATGGGGAAATGGCTATCTTATCGTCGTCAGTCAATTCGTAAAAAAACGGCCAAGTTCGAGTCGGATTCGCGCAACGAGGGTTCCGTACCACCCTTACCTTTGCAAACGAGTAGAACAATGATATCCATTAATTTCAATAAAAACACAAACGAGAGCGACAGCAAAAGTTCGCGATCCTTACCACAATATTAATTAACTAACTACTTTACACAACCAGCTAGTTTGACACAACACTTGGCCGGTTAATATTTGATGGAAGCTCTCAATTCGTCTGGGTTTTTTGTATGTTACGTGATTTCTTCGCCAATTGTGAATCGATTTTAATTATTCCTTTTTTTATTGACAGGTTATGCACATGCAACAAACAAAATCAAAAAAAATTCGAGCGAGACCTACAGTACTCGCATATGATGTGTAACATGTGACAAAATACTTTATAAAAGGACGGCAAAGATACGGCAGACTAGGCTGTATGGTCATAGATACCTTTGCCTTTTCCGCGCTTTTAAAGCCTGAAAAAAGGACGGCAAAGATACGGCAGACTAGGCTGTATGGTCAAAGATACCTTTGCCTTTTCCGCGCTTTTAAAGCCTGAAAAAACGCGACTTCCTGTTACACATTTCCGTCCCATTTCACGAAATCACTCCCACAAATTGCAGGAAAGCGAGAGCAAAGATGTTACACATCAAAAATGCCAAAACTGTACTGCGTTGTTGCAATTGATCAGTTCTTTTAGAGTATCTTTTTATTTTACATATTATTTTATTGTTATTATTATTATGTTGCAATAGGCGAGCAGCTTATAGCTGGATAATTGCCTATAATATCTGTGTTAGTGTTTAAAATAAAAAATAGTCCAAGTGCACACTAAATTGGATAGTCTGTGCACCATTATTTGCATATTATTTAGGCCTAATATATAGGGGGGTTATAAATTACATTAATTGCGGCTTTACGTCCCAGATACCGCAGTGTCTTGAGACCAAGGTCTTCGACCAGCGTGTGCTGCCAGTGTCGACATACGGAACTGAGACATGGTCGCTTACTGTGGGCCTCATAAGAAGGCACAAGGTCACCCAAAGGGCAATGGATCGTGCTATGCTCGGAGTTTCACTGCGTAATCGAATCAGAAACGAGGAGATCCGTAGGAGAACCAAAGTAAACGACATAGCTCTCAGAGTTGCTAAACTTATGTGGCACTGGGCGGGACACATAGCTCGTAGAACAGATGGCCGTTGGGGCAGTAAAGTTCTCGAGTGGCGACTGCGCACCGGAAAACGTAGCGTAGGCAGGCCTCCCACTCGGTGGACCGATGACCTGGCGAATGTTGCGGGAAGCCGCTGGATGCGGGCAGCGCAGAACCAGTCGTCGCGGAAATCCTTGGTGGAGGCCTATGTCTAGCAGTGGACGTCATTCGGTTGATATGATGATGATGATGATGATAATAAACTGCGGCAAAAGTTTTTTTTTAAGATCGTTTGGTATCATATGTATGTGTCTAATCTAAGTTTGCGAACTTTTGGTGGCCGAAAAACCTTTAAATTTTCGGACTATTTCCACTTTTTCGCTAATAACTCGAAAAAGGTCCATATTTTGTAAATAATTATTCACGGTAAATTAAAGAAGACAAAATTTTGAGTCGTCCCCACCGAGGGGCTCGCGAGCCTTCCCTGAATTAGGGCGATCGGGCCTTAATCGACCACGTGGGCCCAGTGCGGGTTGGTCGACTTCACACACAACCTGCGAGTTTCTCTGCAGGCGTGTGCAGGTTTCCTCACGATGTTTTCCTTCACCGTAAGAGCGTCGGATAAACGTACATATATAATCTAAATTCGAAATCACATTGGTACGAGGAAGGATTCGAACCACGACGGCAGCCCTAGCCGTTACGCCACCGACCGTTATAGAGATCCGAAAAACAGAAAAATACTTCCAAATTTCCCAAAATTTATGATTTACCCATTTTCGATGAGCTGTGACTTTCAAAAATAAAATTTTATCAATCCCTCAAAGTTGACGGTACACAGTTTGATGTCCGCATGCCCGAATGTCAGTGGCGAACGGCAAGGGCCTCCTAAACCTCCTATCCATGAAGTCGTGGTTCAAGTCCTGCCACGTACCAATGTGTTTTCGAATTTCGATCTCATATGTACGTTTATCCGACGCTCTTACGGTGAAGGAAAACATCGTGAGGAAACCTGCACACATCTGGGAAGAAATTCGAAGGTTGTGTGTGAAGTTGACCAACCCGCACTGGGCCCGCGTGGTCGACTATGGCCCGATCGCCCTAATTCAGGGTAGGCTCGAGCCCCTCGGTTGAGACGTATATATAAGCTGATGTGGTGATGCCCGAATGGCGTGGAGATTGTGTCGCACCAAGAGAATGCATGTGCGAGAAGGTAGTGTTTCTTCTCGAATGGTACGATGAGGTAGAGTAATATGACTCAGCTTGCCCCTTCTTTCCTGGTTTCATTGTGCATATATAAACCACTTGGTATTAGAAGCTGGTATATTTACGGATTGTGGAAGCTGTTGTGTCATCATCATATCAGCCGAAAGACGTCCACTGCTGAACAAAGGCCTCCCCAAGATTTCTACGACGACCGGTCCTGCGCTGCCCGCATCCAGCGGCTTCCCGTAACCTTCACCAGTCCATCGCGTGGGAGACCTTCCTACGCTACGTCTTCCGGTGCCCAGTCATGCGGTCCCGGATTTGACTGTGGCATTTTCTTTTACCGTTGGTGCCCGTTGATGGCATTCGTTAATCCGTGTCAGATGCCTTATAGGTGGTTCGAAATACTTCTGACAGTGGGGTTCGCTGCCTACTACTTCCACCGACCCGGAATTGGCCCCCGTGTGTAGAGTATGGCCTAAACTTCCAAAGTTTGGGAAGAGCCCTGTGTCAGGCCCCTGTCACTTGGACTAGCAGGCGAGATAAGTACCAACACATTGGCGCGGCCTACAGGCCGCGCTCCGCTCGTCAGCGCTAGAACGCCGTACAGTCGCCGCCGCAATTCGCGCGCCGCCTGTGTACGCAGTTATAACCGCCAAGTCTAACGCCTAATACCCATTTTTCCGTGTATGGGCAGGCGAAGGTGAATAAATTCGTAGGTATTTTCGTTTTATAAGGAAGTTCAATATCTGTTACGAAGTAACTAGTATCTCATCTGTGCCCGTGTTCTAGCCATGGGGTTATTTATGGGTTTTTAACACACAAGGACTTACGTAGCTAAGGCCTGCGCCGCAGCGTTCCTCACTTTCTGATCGTCGTCGCCCAGCAACCGAAACAAAGTGTCCATCACTCGCTTACTCTGCGCATAGTAGACCGAGTGTAAAATAAATAGCCTGCAAAACAATTAATTTAAATTATAGGATGTTAGGTAAAAAAGAACATATTTTTATGAGGTCATCTGATTTACTTTTATCATCTGTCATAAATGAAATTTTGTTCTAAAAATGTTTTAAATACGTACGCGTGACGTCATAGTTTTGCAGCGTCATTTATGTACTCATTTTGTAATTTTTTTGGTGAATTAAAAATTGAAGACTTGATGGAAAACAAAACGAGTAAGGTTTTTCAAGGTTTCAGTAGGAGGGCAAGTTAGTAATAAAGAGTTTATAATTTATTTTTGATGTTGTCATCATTCCAATTCAATATGGGTTTTTGATTATAGTTTTTTAGTTTGTAAGAGAATAATAAATTCAAAAGTCACCAAAAATGCCTGTGCTGTAGAGGATATTATAAAATAAATAAATTATGTGAATGATAAGGATATATGGGTATGTGTTGATCCTCCAGCAAATACCATAACATGAGACTATAATTTATAACATTATACGTATGGCAGTAAACGCGCACCTGAAAACGTAGCTAGCGTAGACAGGCCTCCCACTCGGTGGACCGACAACCTGGTGAAGGTCGCAGGAAACCGTTGGATGCGGGCAGCGCAGTCCCCCAAGGATTTCCACTACCGGTCGTCGTGGAAATCCTTGAGGTTAGGCCTGTATCCAGCACTGGAAGTCTTTCGGCTGATATGATGATGATGTTGATGACTTGCAGTGACCTACAATTTACCTACTACCTAAAAAAAACTTTCCCATATAACTCAATTAACAAAAACATAAACTTTTTATAAATAAATCGATCAGTTAAATATCCAACTTTACCTGTTTTTTTGTTGTGAATTTACTTAAACTGAAAAAAGTTGTTTAGCTTGGTGGAAGCCTCTTTTCCATTTTTAGGTACCTCATAATCTAATAAGGATAAGAAGGACTTACTTTCTGTAGGGCAATTTCTCCAACGCCTTGCACAGGTTAACTCTACACAACCAATAAGTATTGTACTGCACACTGGTTAAGGCGTTTAGGTCCAAAAGACTCCAATGTGCGCTGTTACACAGAGATGCCGAGAGTGAGGTGAACACTGTGAGAGTGTAGTTCACTGTTGTGTGGATTTCATCTGTTAGGCCCTGGAAAATATTAATTAAATTTGATTAGATGTCTCAATTGTGTTTTTAAGGTTAGAGCATTCAATTAATATGTAACCGGGAAAGAGACTGGTTTCCCCCCCCCCCCCCCCCCCGAATCCTAGTGGGGGAATCAGGGTTCTCTAGTTATTGTAATATGTTAAAAATTTAAACAATAAACAATATTTTTTTTTTTATTTTGTATTTGTAATAATATTACAAATGGAGCGTCGGTGGCGTTAGGCCGCTACCTCCTGTCCGGGAGCCGGAAGGTTGTGGTTCGAACCTGCCACGTACCAATGTGATTTCGAATTTCGATCTCATATGTACGTTTATCCGACGCTCTTACGGTGAAGGAAAACATCGTGAGGAAACCTGCACACGTCTGCGAAGAAAGTCGAAGGTTGTGTGTAAAGTCGATCAACCCGCAATGGGCCCGCGTGGTCGACTAAGGCCCGATCGCCCTAATTAAGTGTAGACTCGAGCCCCTTGGTGACGTATATGTGCTGATATGATGAACTTATTGAGTACCAGTTCCA